>OVBL01000758.1:0-480000 GCA_900406555.1 Pseudoturritis turrita
ACGAAAACGATCGAGTCCCGCGAGCGGGCCATGGTAAAATTTATTATTTCTTATATTCTTTAGTTTTTACTTAAATTTTAAATACTACTAACTTATGTTCTTGTTTTTGCTTTCTTTTTTCAGACAACTGCAAATGATGGTGTGCCACCATATTATGGAGTCGTGCTGCGGTGGGCCGAAAATGATCGAGTCCCGCGAGCGGGCCATGGTAAAATTTATTATTTTTATATTCTTTAGTTTTTACTTAAATTTTAAATACTACTAACTTATGTTCTTGTTTTTGCTTTCTTTTTTCAGACAACTGCAAATGATGGTGTGCTACCATGTTATGGAGTCGTGCTGCGGGAAACACACACAAACAAAAGGACCGACCACGTTCAAGATCGGGTGGCTGAGGAGATCTTCGACTCGATTGAGAAAGAATGACAGACTCAGCTGTCTCAGGCTGGATCAAACGAGACCGGCTTACCCCGCGAGGAGATGAATTGTATCATGCTAAGCGTAAGTTTAAGATTTATTTTATTTTTTCCCCTAAATTTCTATTTATTGTAAAACTAATAACTCCTTCTCTTTTGTAGAATATTCTAATAAAAAAGAGGCGTAAGTTCGGGGTTGGTCGACTTCCTGATCGAGACCAAGCGACGTCTTCTGCTGCGAGTTACGAGTCTCCGCATCTTATGGAAGAAATCGAAAGGTTGAACGCGCGACTCAACGTGGAGCAAGCAGCACGGGAGGCGGAGCAGGAGGCGTTAACGAAGAAAAACGAAGAAACACGAGCGAGTTTCACGCGGATGAAGGCGTTTCTCGAGATGACTTTTCTGGGCCAGAAATTTTAGACTTTCGATTATTTTACCGGATATTTAAAACAATTAATGTTTTTTATGTTTCTTTTGTTTAAACTCTTTTTATATATATTTAAGACCTTTTCATTTAATTTTTTTTTTATTATAAATTTAATTTCAATTCATTTATAATTTTTTTTTTTTTAATTTTTCATATTTTCCGGTGCCGTAAATCCGTCGGATAAACACCGTAAGCTATCCATCGGAAAGGCATCCGTCGAATATCCATCGCAAAGGCATCCGTCGGATATCTATTGGAAAAGCATCCGTCGGATATCCGTCGAAAACGCATCCGTTGGATTAGTTCCGACCACTTGCCTTGTCGGTTTTCCGTCGAAAAAAAATTTGTCGGTATTCCATCGGAAATTTTCGACGGTTTCAGCGTCTCGGTAATCCGTCGAAAATTTCCGATTTTATTTTTCCGACCAAATGGATCCGACGGATTTTCCGTATTGTTTGTCCATCGGAAAATGCCGTTTACGACAGTTTTTCTACGGATTTGGCTGTAGGTTCAGTCAAATTTTTTTGTAGTGCTATGTAAGTGTAAACTTTACGATTTCATTTTTTCGGCCAATTTTTTCTCTCTATCTTACAGTCTTCTAAAACTCAATACCGGAGTCTTAACCTACCATTGTAATTTATAAGAGTCGAATAACGTTTCATTTTCATGCCTTGGGGTTCGTTAATAAAGCTAAACTTTTATGACCTAATATCAAAGCATACATATTGATCGCAACTGGATAATAGAAAACACCATTAATGAATATCCCATCAATGTATCCAGCGTCGATCTTGTGCTTCTAATTTCTACGGTCTTTATATCAAATATCCGCTAGCTCTGATGGTTGTATATTACAATAAAACATGTTAAGTGGAGGATTCGAGTACGTATATTTCGCAACAAAATATTTATGTATACTAAATGTGTGGTAAACTCGTAGCAAGAATCCTCGAGAAAGAGCTAGTATGCATTCTAGTTTGAATCCCACACTTGGTACGGGATGGCGTATGCTCTACTCATCAATACATATTTACTTACTTGCTTAAAAGAAAAGCATATCGCAAGTACGTTCATTGTATATCTTTTGTTTACTCTTTAACGAGGTATCAAATCAGGTGAAGAATCAATGTTCAACAAGGGAGATCTATTTTCACAATCCCAAGACTCATTCCTCTTTTACCTATTTGTTTTGCCCACCCACGAAAATTAATGTTTTTAAGTAGATGTAATTTTCTATTGAAGACACTAATGTATAGTTAAGTCTCTGGTTTGAGTAAATCCAACATATGCAAATTTTATCTACAAAAGTATATATACATGTATGTATTTAATTAGCTATGGCTTCGCATGTAGTATATAAGTATACACGTGTCGAATTTTTTTTTTTTTATATATTTACACGTGTGGTATTTTACTAATTTATTTGAAAAATGGGAGTTATTGATGATGATGATGATGATCTGTGTACGACAAAAGGACAGGTGGACGTAAAAAAGGGCAGTTGAATTTGCATGATCACATTTTGTAATGCAACCTTCACGTCCATCTGGACTGATTCTCCCACGATATTATCTGATTTTGTTACTTTAAAGATTCGTTTTTATTAACCTTTGATATCATTTTCTCTCTCTCTCTATTATGTTTTCTTTTTAAACATTGATTTGTTTCTCTCTTTGAAGTAGGAAATCGAGCTTGTAGATTATAATTAAAAAGAATAAATAAAATAAATGTAGGAACAGAAGCACGTGCAGCCACGCGCCTATGTCTGATCTGTAACTGTAAGAAATGGTAAAAAATAAAAAGAGAGCCTCAAAAGAGGAATATAATCCCAACGATATCATGCAATGATGAGATTTACCTTTCCTACTCCCTCCCGATTTGCTTCCCTCTTTTTTGTATTTCTTTTCTTATTTACAAACCAAAAAAAAACTAATTCCACGTTAATATTATTTCTTACGCGATCAAATATGTAATTATTTGAAAATTCACTCATTGATTACGGTAAAACTTCATTTGGAAAAATCATATACTCCACTTTGGCCGTTTTTTGTTCTTTTCTAATGAAAGCTAAAATGGTTTATTAGTGGTGGACCCACAGTTTAGAGTCGAGGAATGGATCCAAAAAATCAAAAACAGAGGAATATTCCGAAATCAAAAAAAGAATATTAACGAGAAAAAAATATCAAAGTTTATGCATATGTGTTGGATCGAAGTACAGACCAACTGTACCCTCATGTCATGGTGCATTTTCCTCTTTTCCCCTATTTTTCTTTTTAAAATTTAATTTTTGGTTTCAGATATTTTTGTAAATTCGGTACTATAATACCTGAAACTACGAGACATTTAAATATTTTTTTTGGTGTTGTTGCAACTGTAAGAATAAGAAGGACAAGAGAGAAAAAAAAAAAAAAAATTGTTAAGAATTGAGATAAAATAATTGTAATAAGCATCCAATGTTTAGTATCCAAACAAGAAGCACCTTTCCATATTCATGCACTACTTAAAACCTGAGTCTCTCATGAATTTGCCTTAAACCATTTTTTGTATACTCACTTGATTTTAAATGAGAAACCCACGAAATCACAATACCCACAAAACTATTTATAATTTGTTAATTAGAACCAAAAACCATCGTAATTAATTATACTAATCAAGATCCGAAATTTCAAAGTAAAGGTTGTATTTTTTTAAGTTTGTACGAACTAACATAGGCTAAAAATTGATTAAAAGAGAGCTGTACAAGTGGAATTAAAAAAAAAAAACCTATTTTTTTCTTCTTCTTCTTCTTCTTCTTCTTCAATGCTATATTTTTCCTTTTCATGGCTTAGGTCGATTCCCACTTGTACCGACCTTCAAGCGGTTTGTCATTGACGATATCGAAGTTGTACCTGTGTGTCAAACTGTTCGTTAGGGATTCTGATTCTCTCGATCATGCTATTTGCTAAACTACGCGTTCTGATACTCTCTGCTTATCCTGCGCAGATATTCTTCCCTGTCTACGGACTTAAGAAACTTTCCCCAAACCCAAAGCACACACACACGTGAGAGGAAATTTAAAGGAAGCAGATGACACTTACTTCTCTATGAATCGTTTCTGCTTATCTTCATTCTCTAGCTCCGAGAAAAATTCCTCAATCTCCGCCGGCGTTGGACTCTTTCTCACCTCTCGTGGGTTTTTCTTTTTCCGGTCATCTCTCTCCGTCGCCGATGATGATTCGATTTCTCTTGTTTCTCCCAAAGCTTCGTTCGCTGGATTTCTCTCTTTCCTGCGAGAAATCCGCCCAGAAACAGCGAAAAAAAAACGCAAGGAGAGAAAACCCGATTAAACGTTTGGGCTAAACTGTCTAAATTTGGGGAAAACGAAAAAAAATAAAAAATAAAATAAAGAGAAACTATCAACCTGAAATTGCTGGTGATGAATGTTGATGTTTCGGCTTCGGAGATTTGATGAGCCTAAACACAGAAACAGAAACGAAATCAATATTTCTCGTTAAAGAAACAGGGGAAAATGAAAGAAAAATCCATGATTTTTTTTTTTTTTTTTAAAGAGAGCTTCGGATTTCAAAAATTTCACCTCCAGATCTACAACAAACGCCGGATTGTTCCTCGCGATTTCGTTCGTTTCACTGCTAAAACAGCCGGAGCAGATACTCGAGCCCTGGTCATCGTCTTCTCCGACGGAGGTAACAGAGCATCCACCTGAAGCTGAATCCGCCGACGAAGCCACCGAAGAAGAAGAAGAATAAGAAACCGCGACATGAGAATCCGCCGACGAATCATCGAGCTTCTTCTTCTTGACGCTTATGCTCGAAGCTTCTTCAAACTCAGAGTCTCTCGCATCTCGCTTGCAACTAAGATTTGTCTCGCTCATCTCTCTCTCTCTCTTGCTTTTGTGCTCTCTCTGCTTCTTTCTATTTCTGGTTCGCTTGTTAATAAAGCCAGAGGATATTTTGGTGGGGGAGAAGAAGGGGAGAGAGAGAGAGAGAAGAGAGATGAAGAAATCATGAGCCGTTGATTATTTCAACGGATGAGATTTGATTCCTTTGTGAGCGGACACGGAGATTATGGTTATAGTGACGGAGACTTAACGGCGCCGTTACGGAGTTTCGCCTTTTTCTTACACAAACGCCGTTGGGATTTTAAACGCGCTTTCTTTTTGCCGTTTTTGGCTTCCTTTCAAAGCAATTGAAAACGCAATCATTTTTCTCTTTTTTTAGTTATTGACGTGGTGGGAACGTAAACAATAGTAATAAAATTATTATTATTTCCCATATTGTATGTGGCTTTGTTAAAAATTCAATTTTTTTTTTTTTTTAAATCTAGGAACGAGTTTTATTTGGAGTTAACTGGCTGAAGAGAACCATTGAACAGGTTTTTTTTTCTTAATTGGATTTTGTATTTTCCACAATCAATTACACCATTAAGGATGCATGTGACGTATTGAGGTTATATATGAGTGGTTGCGGTGTGGATAGAGATATCAAATCACAAGCTCGATCCCTTCTATTATACGCGTTTGATCATGGGTTAAATAAAATTTGTTGGCTTGGATATGTTAACAGCCAAAAATTGGGTTGAAATATTTTAAGGTCTCTTATTTTAATGTTAACCAGTTCATAAATCACGACAAAAGAAAAATAAAAAAAAACAGTTCACAAATTTACACAGGATACGTGCAATTTTTTTTTTTTGTCAAGATACATGCAAATTTTAAAAGCATATATCTCGAACGAATATTTGTTTAAATGGCCAAATATCACATGCAATCAGCCAAACTATACAAACTTCCTTACAATATTCTCAAATAAATATACTAGAACAAAAGATACATCCGATTATCCGAATTTACAAACAATGAATTTTTGTCGGAACACTTTTAACGTCATGTTCTTTTACATATATTTTTGACAAGAGTTTTGTAAGACCCTAAATCTTAAATTATAACTTAACAAAAAAGTATCCTCGTAATCTTCATACCTATGAAATCAATATCAGCAACAACAAAAAATTGATTGAATACGAAAAAGATACAAAATTGGGATTTGCTAATTATATGCCAATCACCTAAAACTCACCTAACTAAATAATAACGAATGATGTGTGGTAGTAACTACTACGTATAAACATCAAATCTCATACAGACCAACTCATTTAAACTCTTGTGTTGGTTTGTTGTCTTTGTAATATTTAAAAAAATTTAAAAAAATGCAAAATTTATTTTGAAAGTTTCCATGTGTAAGTTTCTTCCTCTCAAATACACACCACCAACATATTTTGTCCTATACATCATTTTAATGGCATGTTCTGCGAAATCATGGACATGTGTTTAAACCATTATAAGATAGCGCCATAGAGGTTGAGTGAGCCATGTATTAATTAGAATTCAACTATAAATTGTCCTTACAATATTAAAACCAATTGTAAACCACTAAACTCAATTCTCGTATTAAAGAGAAAATATACAAATGGCCAAAGTGGTTTAGAAATTCAATCACATATGTATTGATACATACTAATTCTTTATTCTTCCAATGAATTGGGACCATTTTGAATAAATTGTAGTAATAATTAAAAGAATCATCGAGTCATAACTAATAGTAAGTGAACTGATGCAACAACGAATTTGCTGACCTAGGCATTTATTTAGGGAAATATAATTAATGCTCAACATTTATATAATTATTGTGACTTCCACTTGTTTGTTAGCTTTCATTATTGTCCAGATTCCATATTTTTTAGTATTACGTCCCATAACTCACGTAGTTATTGGACACAAGTAGTTATTGGATTAGTAACATGTCAAAACTTTTAGAAATATGTTGTTTTTGGTGATTTAAAATCTATATGGGAGGCTTCTGTAGTGGGTAGCAGAAGGAATAATGCCATGTGCACTGAAGAAGGGCACACGGATAAATAGAAAGTCATGAACCATTATAGGGTTCACATATGGAAGATACGAGAGGCGAAGTCCTCCGCGATGGTATATCTTAGAGTTAAAAATATTTTATATTTTCTATTTTTAGATGTATTGAATTCTAATGTTTATATATATAAATCATAAATATTTGTAATTATTTATGAGCATAATCAATAATAAATTCTAGGTACAAAAGTATTCGGTTCAATACGCTTTCTCTTTAAATATGTACTATTCGTTTCTGTATTGATTCTTGACCTAATTCACAATAATGAATAAGAAATCTAACTTTAAATTAAGGCTACTTGAAAAGAACTTTTTTCCGATAGAAAGATGCAGAGACATGAATCTGAACTTCTCATATTTACTTTAATCGTAACAAAAAAACATGGCTATGCGAATATTGATTCTTGAGAACTCTGTTCTGGTCACCTGATAACCATAAAAGAAAAAGTCAACCGAGGAGTTGGAGTTTTCTAACGGATGAAAAGAAAAAGTCAAACAATGTAAAAAAATACACTTTTTAAAGGAATTTTTACAGTGGACTGTTAGTTGGTGAGCTTTTTTTTCAGTTGGGGTCGGGATCTGTGTAACGGTCTCAAATCCCAAAATTTTACATTTTTTAGGCTTTTAATTTCTTTTAAACAAATGTTATTTTATTTGTTGTTGTTGCTGCTGCTTGTTGTTTTTGTTACATAGACAAATTAGGACCACTGAAGATACTCAGCAACTCATCCTTTGGCTGTGATCATAAATTCACAATTCAGGTTCCTCTGAATCTAAAATTTAATGAACCTGATTGTTTGTTGCCACAATCAATCAATATACTAACATATAATGATAATTTATAAGTTATAACCAAGTTCGAAACAAGGTCGATCTTTCTACAATTTGGTATTTATGATTAAATTTGCCTATCGTTTCAAGGTAACTGAGTCTCCATTTGTATTTTACAGTGACCAAAAAGTTTATATAACAATCGAAATTAATCTCCTTATTTGATCAATTACTAGTAACTACTACTAAACTACACAACTACTTGGTTGAAATTGTATACAAGAGAAAACAAGCTTTAGACCGGGAAATGATATTCATTATTTTTTTTAATAAATCAAATTCAAAATTATCACATAAAATTGTTGTAATAAAAAGCCTACTTTGCACGTTCGAAGAAGTATGTACTTGCAATTTCCGTTTTATCATAGGATTCGGAATTAAAGTATGAATGCACTCGTGACCAAAAAAACAAAAAGCAATCTCATGAAATTAAATTCGTCAGTTCTATGTAAAATCTGCAATGACAAATACATCAATGAAAGCCAATCTATAACTCCAACTAACAAAACAGACGCTCGAGCTTATTTATTATATAGTATAGTTTTTTATAAAGAAAAAAGAATCCAGTATAGTTCGGGGGATTATTTATTATATATTGTTGCAAGATCATAATTAGGAAGACTAAAATTCTATACACGAGGCAACAAAATGTTTTGGTCCCACCGGCTTTTGTTTTACGGTTAACTACCTAAGTATCCATTATTATTATATATATATATGAATGGAATGCAGAGGAATAGAGTAGAAAAAATAATGGAATAAATCTATCCTATTCATTTCTCATCAAAATTGTAGAGTGATATTTTTTTTTGAATTTTATTTATTTTTGTGTGGAATAAGTGGAATGTTCATTTCATTCCATTCATCATAAATGATTAAATTTTGATAAAATATTCATGGTTCATTCCACAATATTTTATTCGTAAAACTAGACATCCATTTGTACCCTTAGGGTTCAGGGTTTAGGGTACAGTGAAAATTCAAAATATTGAGCATATAAATACAATATATTTTTGTGGTAAAGACCCTCAACATGTACCGCGAGAAAATTATCTCTTTTCTTATATTTTGAATTAAAAAATAGCAGAAAATTTTGTTTTAAAAAACTTAGTTTTGAGCAAGAAGCGTTTCATAATATTAACGCTTTCTACGTATCTATTCTAACTCTAAACAAATTCTACAAATTTTAGATGCAATATGAATTGTAATTCTTTCTACTTCTCAAATGTAATGACAAATCGAAGAGCGCAACAAAAAATCCGATATAAGTATTTGATATTTATATATGGTAATCTTTCTGATATCAAAATTGGATATTGGAAACTTCTCACAATATATCTAAAAGCAACACATTAATATTTTTTATACGTGCACATTGTTTAGATAATATTTAAGGAACAACATTGTCTAATATGAGATAGTTAACATTTATTATGAGAAATTTCAAACGAGTATAAAAAATGATGTATATCAATATGAATCAATATGAAATATCAAACTTTTTGATTTAAAAAAACTTATTCTAGTGCATATCGCGAGAGAAAAGCTAAGTATTTTATTACACAAGAATAAAAGGAAATTATTTTCTTCACCTTGAACTGAAAAATAGCGAAAAATTTTGTTTTAAAATACCTAGTCTTCGAGAAAAAGCGTTTAACAATCTAACGCTTACGAAACTATTTTTACTCTCAACGAATCCACAAATCTTAGATGTAATAGGAATTGTAATCATTTCTACTTCTCAAGGTATAATGATTAATCGAGAAGCACGATTAAAAAAAATCGGCAGAAAAATTTGGTGTTTATATATGGTAATCCTTCTAATATAAAAATTGGATATTGGAAATTTCTCAAAATATATCTAAAAACAACAATTAATATTTTTTATACGTGCACATGGTGTAGATAACACTTAAGGCGAACAACATAGTCTAATATGGGATAGTAAACATTTATTATGAGAAATTTCAAACGAATATAAAAAATGATGTACATCAATATCGTAATCGAAATATCAAACTTTTCTGACTTAACTAAATCTTATTCCAGCGCACATCATGAGACAAAACCTAATTGTTTTATTACTTAACAAAATATCTTTCTTATACTTTGAACTGGAAAATAGCGGAAAATTATATTTTAAAAAACCTATTCTTTGAGCAAAAAGTGTTTCACATGTCTTAACGGTTTCTACGAATCTATTCTAATTAACTCTCAACGAATTCTACAAATAGGAATTGTAATCATTTTTACTTTTCAAGATATAATGACATATCGAGAAGTGCAATTTAAAAACATTGGCAGAAAAATATGGTGTTTATATATGGTAGCTATTCTAATTAAAAAAGGATATTGAGAACTTCTCAAAATATATCTAAAACCAACAATTAATAATTTTATATGTGCATATGGTGTAGATAACACGTAAGGTGAACAACGTTGTCTAATTAATATTTATTATGAAAAAATTCAAACGAGTATCGAAAAATGATGTATATCAATATCTTAATCGAAATATCAAACTTTTTGACTAAAAAAATCTTATTCCAACGCATATCACGAGACAAAATCTAATTATTTTATTACTTAAAATTATAAAGAAATTATCTCTCTTCTTATACTTTAAACTGAAAAATAGCTGAAAATTTGTTATAAAAATCTTTATCTTTGAGCAAGAAGCATTTCATAATCTTAACGCATTCTACGAATCTATTCTAACTCTTAGCGGATTCCACAAATTTTAGACGGAATAGGAATTTTAATCATGTCTACTTCTCAAGATATAATGATAGATTGAGAAACGCGATTAAAAAAGATAAGGGAAAAAAATTAGTGTTTATATATGGTAATCCTTCCAATATAAAAATTGGATATTAGAAACTTCTCACAATATATCTAAAAACAACAATTAATAATTTTTATACTTGCACATGATGTAGATAATACCTAAGGCGAACAACATGGTCTAATATGAGATAGTTAACATTTATTATGAAAATTTTCAAACAAGTATCGAAATGATGTATATCAATCTCTTAATCGAAATATCACAAAAATTGACTTAAAAATAAAACCTAATTATTTCATTACTTAAAAATAAAATAAAAATGATCTCTCTTTTTATACCTTGAACTGGAAAATAGCAGAAAATTTTGTTTTAAAAACATTGTCTTTGACCAAGAAACGTTTCACAATCTTAACGCTTTCAACGAATCTATTATAACTCTCAACGAATTCCACAAATTTGATACAAAAAAAAAGAATTGTAATCCTTTCGATCTCAAAATATAATGATAGATCGAGAAGCTTGATTAAAAAAAATCGACGAATTTTTTTTATGTTTATATATGGTAATTCTTCTAATATAAAAATTAGATATCCAGAACTTATCATAATATATCTGAACAACAAAAATTATTAATTTTCATATGTGCACATGGTATGAATAACACGTAAAGCGAACAACATGATCTAATATGGGATAGTTAACATTTATTATGAGAAATTTTAAATGAGTATTGAAAACGTGATGTATATCAATATCTTAATCGAAATATCAAATTCATATGACTTTAAAAAGTTCTTATTCCAACGTAGATTGCATGACAAAATATAATTATTTTATCACTTAAAAATAAAATAAAATTCTCTCACTTCTTATACCTTGAACTGGAAAAGAGGGGGAATTTTGTTTTGAAAAACCTAGTCTTTGAGCAAGAAGCGTTTCACAATGTTAATGCTTTCTTCCAAAACGGTCTTGTCCCAAACCTCTCGTGACGATCTCAACGATGCCGTAGCGTCCAACCTCTGAATATCCCAGCCGCTGCTTCTCAGCTTCATGATCCTCTCTACCTGCTTCTTCGCAAGCCGCCAGGTGTTCTCTTTGATCTCCTTCACTGCTTCCTCGTAGGCGGCCTTTCTCGCCGGATCCCACTCGCACATCTTGTCGTTTTTCTCCGGCGGGTAGACTCCGAAGTACTGGTCAAACTCCGGTACTCCTATGGTCTTGTGAATCCCGGTTCTGGTCGTCATCGACCCGGAATCTCTTGGTTTGTAGAAACCGGCGAGTTCTTCGAACATCCCTGATTCCATCATCTGGTCGACACGTTTTGAGAGGTAGTGAAACAGAACCGAGACCGAGACATCCACCCAGAGGAAGCAGCAGTCGTACCTTTTGATCAAAGCAAAAATTTTAACATATGATTATAGACATTTTAGACTGTGACTTATACATGTTAAATAAATTATTCCATCCATTTCAAATATAAAATATTTTAACTAAAAGTGCGCCAAAATTACAAAAAATGTTTTTCTTTAAATAAATCTCATTCAATATTTGATTTAAAACAATCTAGTCAAGCATGAAAAACACTAGTCGTCACAGAACATCAAATACATCAAATTTATGTTGAAATGAAAAGAAAGAAAAAAACCTCTAAAACATCTTATATAATGGAACATATAAGATCTTTATGCTTTTTCATAAAGTATTTTAAAATGAAAACGTAAATTTTATGGTAAATGTAATCAAAAGGTTCTCCTTCCATTTGCGTTTGATTTTTACGTTTACAATGTGAAAGTATAAAGTGTACGATGCTTTAAGATGATCAATATTTTGATTTTACTTTTGAAAGAAAAAAATATAGTAAATGTAAACATAAACCTTAACACAAACAAACAATCGAGACTTTTATATATCATACCTTAACTCGGAAGAAATGGACGACTTAGAAGAGAATGGATTGGTTTCAGGATCGAAACGCTCGACGAGGAGGGCATGAATAAAGGAGTTGGATCCTCCAGCTATTATTGGGAGCTTCCCACGAGAGGCTATCTCAGAGATCGACCTTGACGCCACCGAGCGGAATTCGGAGGCAGTTAGGTCACCGTGATCCAGAGGGAGCTCACCGAGTAGATGGTGAGGAACTCCGCAACGCTCAGGGACAGTGATTTGATTCGTGGCGATCTTCAATCCGTTATAGATTTGAATTTTGTCTGAATTGATTATCTCGCCTGAGAAACGGGTTGCGAGATCGACTGAGAGACGTGACTTGCCTGTCCCGGTGGCTCCCATTATGACAACCACTTTCTCTTTGCATGATTGGTCCATGCAAACGGTCATGGGAACAACTGATCGTGGTTGCAGTCGCAGTCGCGGAGAAGTGGTCGGGACGAGGGAACGAGAGATGAATGTGGAAGTAAGTTCTTGCATAGTGAGAGACAAATGCTGTTTCTGTTTTCTTCTCTAATCTCTCTTTTAGATCAGCTCATGATCAAACTTGAATAGTGGCAGGCTTTTATAAGCTGAACAAATCAAAACAAAAGAAAATTAGAAAAGTTACACATTCTTTGTATGTGTTTGTATATGGTTAGATATAATATTAGTAGATTTTTTTATGCTTTTGGCATTGATGATTAGTGGATTTAACATTGATTTTGTAATCATGCATGCATCATTATATATTTTGTTCTTTAACAAACAAACAAAAATCAATATTGATTTTTGTTCCCATTCATGCTTTTAGTTAATATATTAAAATTAATAGATGATGCACAAAATGGATAATCATAATTGTCACTAAACAAACTTGAAAAACAAAATGGTAAAAAAAAAATTGAAAAAAAAAACTTAAAATAGAAAATTGCATTGTTCTAAAATACGTTATACACTAGTCGGATGCTAATCCACCGTACAACGGCTAGATGTATTACGAGACATATATGCAAGATTATACGCTAGATATTCTCTTATAGAAAAATATTTTTTATTTATATTTAGATATAAGAAAAAACATTAAAGTTAAAAAATGAAATAAAAATATTAATATGAATACTAAAATATTAATAAATA
Source organism: Pseudoturritis turrita (assembly GCA_900406555.1). Lineage (NCBI taxonomy): Eukaryota > Viridiplantae > Streptophyta > Magnoliopsida > Brassicales > Brassicaceae > Pseudoturritis > Pseudoturritis turrita. The sequence continues at coordinate 13,449 of OVBL01000758.1, forward strand.
TATATAAGAAGAAGACTAAAAATATATATGACGTGATAAAAATAGTCACCGTTTTACATATAAAAATAATATAATAATAATATAATAATAATATAATAATAATATTACATATAACAGCACCACTTATTTTTAACTTTCTTACATCAATATCACCGACGAGAAGTGGCTCTTGACCCGATAGTAGTTCATAGCCACTCTCTGTTTTGATTCTTATTATTTGAGATATTCAGAAAAAGACACATTTTTTGTAAAAAATTGCATTTGATTGAATAAAATTTAACATTCATTCAATCACCATTTAAAATTTCAGTATCAATATAATAAAAAGCTGCTTGCATGCGTAGCGTATATATTTAACAAAAAAGTATTTATTACTCGTTCTTACTTCTCAAAACACCTCTTTTATCCGTCGTCACTTCTCAAAACATCTCTTTTATCCATCGTCTTTTACCTCTTTTACACAGGAGACCACGCCTACACTGAAGCCATGGACATATGGCTATCCAACAGATAAAACCTATGTGTCTCTGTTACATGGTCCATGCTCTGTTTTTAAACACATGATGTTCTGCTTTCTGATTTTCCATGATTTTATGATTCTCTGAATCTATCGAGCTCATTAAAAACATCGAAATGAGGAAACAAACATTGTAAAACCGTTTTTTGTTTTGAATACTAATTTGACATTCGATTCAAAAAAAAAAAAAAAAAAAAAAAGAGGGCTCATGGCGGAAACATCAGCGAATATAGTGGCAGCAGCAATGGCAAACCACTACTACACCTCACCCAGTCTATCATGGATATCAACATGACGGATCCTGAACATAACCAAGATTTTCCTCCAATCCCAGAAGATATCACCTCAGGCCTTGGACAGCTTATTAAGAAAAATAGAGGACAACCTCCACTTGCTAAAAGAACCACGGGCAACCCTTTGCTCCCTGGAGCTAGCTCGAGGAAGATAAGAAAAGCAAATCACATATAAATCTCTCCAAAAGGCCGTAGTGTGCAAAGAAAACAGACGGCTAGACAAGCAGCTGCTTCTACTTCTCGACAAAATCAACAACCGAAAGGCACTATATACCCTGGATCCACCAAAAATTCAATGGATTTTCAGGTCCCATCAGATCAAGCTCCTTAGCGGTGGCTGCTTGGAAATGTCAAGGTTTAGGGAATCCCTTGACGGTTCATAGACTGAAGGAGATACGTCTTGGTATTTTTCCAAATATCTTCTTCCTTATGGAAACAAAAAACCTGACGAGTTTGTAATGAAGCAATTTGAATGGATGGGATACGCCCATAGTTTTCTAGTTTCTCCTCATGGCCATGGGGCAGGTGGTTTGGCTCTATTCTGGAAAGAAGATACAAAACTAGAAGTCTTATCATGCTGTGAGAATTTCATCGATTGTAAGATCCTTTTTGAACAAAAAGCTTTCTATGCGACCTTCTTGTATGCGGATACTGATAAAAACAAAAGGAAAGAGATGTGGATGCAACTTACTGATAAAGCTCTGTCTCGGAGTGATGCATGGTTTATCACGGGAGATTTTAACATCACAAGTAACTTATAGATAGAAGGAGGTATGACAAGATCAGAGGGTTCCTTTATGGATTTTAGAGCTTTCTTATCGGAGAATGATATTTTCGACTTACAACATACCATAGATCCTCTGTCGTGGAAAGGGAAGAGATACGATCACTGGGTTGGATGCCGTCTGGACAGAGCAGTTGCAAATAGCATATGGTCTGAATTCTTCCCTAAAGCAAGATGTGCTTACCTCAACTTCGAGGGTTCAGACCACAAACCATTAATCTTGTACTTTGAACCGGATAAAAAGAAATGAAAAAGTCTATTTCGATATGATAGAAGGTTAAAGGATAACCCTGAGATCGATGATCTGGTCTAAAAAACTTGGAAGAAAGCTAGCAACAAGCCTGTTAATTAGAGAATCAGTGAGGTCCGTCGAGCTCTGGTTGAGTATAATAAGATCAAACATAGAAACAGTCAAGCTCAAATAGAAGAGATAAAGCAAGCTTTGGAAGAGGCTATGGTAAGCCCTCTCCGTGATGACAATCTAATCTTAAACATCAACAACAACCTCAAAGAAGCATATAAAGCAGATGAAGCTTATTGGAGGCAACATAGCCGATTGCAATGGCTCTGCTCAGGAGATCGAAACACAGGGTATTTCCATGCAATTACGAGAGGACGTAGAATGTCAAATAGATTCTCAGTCATTGAAGACAAAGATGGAACATCAGTTTATATGGAAGAGGAAATTACACATGTTATCGAAACATACTTCACCAAAATCTTCACCTCTGTTTCGGGAAACAGAACACACACGATTACCTATGCTCTCCAACCAAAAATCTCAGAAGAAAAAAACTTGATGCTCACCACAGATCCCTCACCGGAAGAGATTAAAGAAGCCACTTTCTCAATACACACGGATAAATCTCCAGGACCCGATGGTTTCTTCGCTAGCTTCTTTCATTCAAATTGGGACTCAATAGGAGGCGATATAATGGAAGAGATTCAACGTTTTTTAGATCAGGAGAGCTTCCGACGTCCATCAACGAGACTCATGTGAGACTTATCCCAAAAATACAAAGTCCGAGAACGGTTTTCGAATATAGACCAATTGCTTATGTAATGTCTATTACAAGATCATAGCAAAGATTCTCACCCGAAGTCTCCAACCGATTTTGGGAAGCTTAATATTGGAGAATCAATCCGCCTTTGTCCCAGGACGGGCTATCTCAGACAATGTACTCATCACACACGAAGTTTTACACTTCTTGAAAAACTCTAAGGCGACAAAACATTGCTCAATGGCGGTGAAAACAGATATGACAAAAGCATATGATCGCCTAGAATGGCACTTCATAGAGAGTGCAATAAGTAGACTTGGATTCAATCCAACATGGGTAAATTGGATAATGCAATGTGTGAGAACGGTCTCTTACTCTTTTCTCATCAAAAAATCTCCCCGAGGAAAAGTTCTACCCAGTCCAAACATAAGACAAGGCGATCCCTTATCCTCGTACATATTTATACTATGTAGTGAAGTTCTCTCGGGTCTTTCCAACCGAGCTCAAGAGGAAGGGAAGCTCAAAGGAATACGAGTGGCAAGAGGTAGCCCACGGGTAAATCACATTTTGTTTGCCGACGATACTATGTTTTCTGGCAAGGCAAATCTACATAGTAGCAAAGCTCTTAGAGGGCTACTAAGGAGGTATGAAGAGACATCCGGACAGTCCATCAACGAATCCAAGTCTTCAATTTCCTTCTCAAGGAAAGCACCACAATGCATCCGTGAAAACATTAAAAAGAGTTAGCAATCACCAAAGAGGGAGGAGTTGGCAAATATCTAGGTCTCCCGGAACATTTTGGAAGAAGGAAAAAAGATCTATTTACTTCAATTTTCGATAGGATCCACCAAAAAGCCTTCAGTTGGTCTTTTAAATTTCTCTCTACAGCCGGGAAGATGTTGATGTCAAAGAGTGTTTTGTCTGCTATCCCTTCTTATTCCATGTATTACTTTAAACTCCCTACATCACTTTGCAAACGGATCCAATCGGCTTTAACCCGTTTTGGTGGGACTCTAAAGTGGACAAGAAAAAGATATCTTGGGTTGTTTGGAAGAAACTATCTTGGTCAAAGAAAGATGGAGGACTTGGATTTAGAGATATCCAATGTTTTAATGATGCAATGCTAGCAAAGCTGAGTTGGAGACTTGTGGAGAACCCACACGGTCTTTTGGCTCGTGTTTTAATTGGTAAATACTGCCCGAATGAGTCCTTTTAAAAATGTAAAACAGCCGCTGCATCTTCTCATGGCTGGCGAAGCTTGATGATGGCAGAGACCTCCTCACTTCACAATTGGGATGGGCAATAGGAAACGGTGTAACAGTCAACATTTGGTATGATCCATAGCTCTCATCATCAACTCAACTACAACCGTTTGGACCAACTACTAAAGAAACAAAGGACGTAACCATGGTCGACTTCTTTCTTCCCAATTCATCATAGTGGAATAAAGATAAGATAAAAGCAATTCTGCCCAGCTATATTTCAGAAATCATGACCATAAAATCAAGTCATCTAGGAGCTCCGGATAAATTGGTTTGGTTGGGCAAGTCCACTGGTGTTTACACCACAAAAACTGGATACTTCAAAGCTTTGGAGAAGCAGAAAACAAAGGAAGAAATGCAGAGTACAAGTGAGTTTAACTGGATTACAGACGTTTGGAAACAGAACGTAAGCTCAAAGCTTAAACTCTTTCTTTGGAAAATCGTAAACAAAGCCCTTCCGGTGGGAGAAAGACTGGTGCAAGACAAATACCAGTGAACCCTCTATGTAAACGATCCAGAGAGGTTGAATCTATAACCCCTCTTCTGTTCCAATGCTCCTTTTCCCAACAGATTTGGAGATTTGCACAATTTGTAAGCCCTACGGAAACAAGTCTTTGGAATGAGTATGAACCAGCATGGGACAGAATTAAAGCAAAGATCTGTCTACCACCGTCGGGAGTAGCTAAGGTTCCCCTAGCACCTTGGATTATGTGTTCCGTATGGCATAGCCGAAACAAACTAGTCTTCAACGATAAAATCGTCACATCTGAGGAAATTCTGACATCAGCCATTACTCTGGCAAAGGAATGGCTTGAAGCTTAGCAAGTTTTACCGACTTCAAACAGAGGAAAGGCCCAACAGGTCCGAGGACAAGAAACAGAGTCGATCACCTGTCAATCAGATGCTGTTTGGCGGTCCGAAACAAAAGCTGCGGGTTTGGGATAGGTGTTCCTATTGCATGAAACCAGAACCAGGGAGTATAATAAAACCGCTACACATGTCTGCTCACCTCTAATGGCCGAAGCCTTAGCTTTAAGAAAAGTCGTGTTCTCTGCTCTAGAAAAGGGGTTCACAAAACTGAGATTCGAGTCGGATTCATCTCAACTCATCAATGCCATCAATTCAGGTACTTCACTCCTGAACCTATATGGTACCATTGAAGACATTAAGGCACTTGTCCAATTCTTTGAGCTTGCCTCTTTTGTGTTTGTATTAACCGAGATCTTAATGTAAAGGTTGATAGACTTGCCAAACAAACTATTAATGTGATGGTTGTACCCTCGAGATAGTATTAATGAAATTCAACTTTCTGATTTAAAAAAAAAAAAACCTTATCCAATCTCTGAATCGATCTTCAAATGTTTGATGCTTCTTCGTAAGATTTTTTTTTGATCAACAACTTTATAATACTTAAAACGGTTATCAAATTGGAGATGTTGTTGACAATTTTTTTTTTTTCTCACGGTTACCAAACTGGAGACAATTTAAATAATATTTTGTAATTCTTCCGATCTGACATTCTCTCTAATAGTAAAATATCTATAATAGGCGAATCATAATAAATTTTTTCTTCCTTTTCTTTTCTTCTATGTCATCAATCGTAGATTCGTAATATGGTATCATATAGTAATTAGTTGTTATATAGTATACTACATAATATTTCAGTTTATATTATTTCCTTTTATCTAAACTGAAACTTGTCATTGTGCGATGAAAAATGTAAAATGGATGATGCACGAGATAGACACATCACAATTGTCACTAAAATAGAAAATTGCAGTGCAATATACCGTACAACGTATACGGAGTATATATGGTCAATGTTTTTTTATAGAAAAATATTATATTTATATTTACATATAAGAAAAAATGTTAAAGTAAAAATTGACATAAGAATATCAATATGAATACTATAATGTTAACAAATAATATACATAAGAAAAATACTAAAATAAAATTATATATGACGTGATAAAAATAGTCAAATTATTCAAATTCTAAATAATCCAATCTATAAGGTGAAAAAAAAATATAGATATTTAAAATTCTATATTTGAACTAGATTACACGTAGATTAATGTTTATTTGAAAAATAATAAATTGCAAACAATTATGTGACAAATATTAATTATTTATGAAATATTATTTTTTGGTCAACAACTTTATAATACTTAAATCAGTTCAGAAATTCAAATCGGAGATATAAAATTTACATAGATAATATCATAGGGTAAAGTCTAGCACATCGTGCTAAACTATCTGACTTGAAATTTGACTATTTTTGCAACAGACTATTTCGAATTGCTGCACGATCATGCATATCATATTCCAAATAAGTGCTTCTATTCGAGGTGTAATGAGAAGGGAATAATTACACTATCAGATACTTTATTATAATTTTGAGTGTATTCTCCTTTATATAATAAGATAGTTTGCATACAGAGACACTTTGAAGCTTAGACACACTTTTTTATGGTCAATTTCGATCCTACCCTTTAGCTACCATTTTCCATTTAGTTACTCACCACCTCAAATATAAAATCAGAATACAAGAATTTATAATTCCACAGAATTTCATGGCCCACATTCTAAAACAATTAATATTATAAACACTTGCTTTTCTCTTTCTCTTTCTCTCTCTCTCAAACCAGTCTCAATTTCAATCTCTAGAAACCAGAAGAGCAACAATAACAAACGAACGATGTCGTCTGATGACGACAAATGAAGAGAAGAGTATCTCTTCAAATTGTGATAATCGGAGATTACCGTCGGAAAATCGAATATTCGGAACGAGTTCAACGCTGTCACCCCCGCCTATTACCGTGGCACCGTCGGAGCTCTCGTCGTCGACATCGGCCGTTGCACCACCTTCGAGAGCGTCGGTCATTGGCTCGATGAGCTCAAGAATAAGTCCCAGATCGATTTTCAATTTTTGCTAATCGGTGAATCATATTGACCTCTGAGGCTCTGAGGAACGTTGCAGCAAAGAGTCAAGCTCTATGATGGTGTTGGCTCTAGCTTCAGCTACAGAGCTTCTAGCATCGCATTGCATTGATGTTATCCATATGGACAATTCAAAATGGTGTGTTTAAGTTGATTTGCATAAATTTTGTTATCCATATGGACAATGTAAAATGGACAATGCAAAATACGCATAACGTGTTTCACATGAATCTCCTCTATTCCAATTCTTGTATGATCCCAATTTGTGTATTGACATGAACAATGCAAATGGTCATAACATGTTTCACATGAATCTCTTCAACCATGTTTAATTTGTATGATCCTAAATTATGTTATCCATATGGACACGGAAAAAAATGGACAATGCAAGCATGGTCATAACATGCTTCATATGAATCTCTTCTATGTCATGATATGGACAATACAAATGGACACTGCAGGGTTGTCCACCAAACACCATCCATAGTTTAAGCAATTGATTTTTAGGGACAGAAGAGAAGCAACACGGTCACCGATTTTATCCAAAGAAGTTGACTTTATATATGGGTTCTTCGCTAGAATCAGCTCCATTTCTTCTTCTCTAAACCCAATTCTCGGAATAACGAAAACAGAGACTCTGCAAAGCAAAAAAAAAAAGGAGAGACTGATAAAACGCACAACAAGTGTTTGCGAATATGCTTAAGAGAAAAAATGTATAGTAATATGAGCAAAGAAGTAAAATGGACATATATCAGAGAACACTTTTATATAAGTGCTCGTGGACATGATACCATGGACATATTTCTTGTACAAGATTTCATGGATACAAAATTATGGATACATTTTCAATCGAGGTTATCGTAGATTGGTTCAAAGCAAGTAAAAAATAAGCATATGACATCCAATTAGAAACCACATTATCATGTCCATGATACAAAAAAGCAACGAATTTCACCAGAAACACTACAAGAAATAGGCCCGTTTCCGACGACTATTTCAGTCGGAAAATGGTTGGAAACCCGCCTTTTTGACGAATTTCCAACCACCTAATAGTCGTCGGGAAAGCTTCGTCGGAAACTTAAATTGGTCGGACATTGGTCGGTAATTTCCAACCATTTAAGTAGTCGGAAATGTGGTCGGAAATAGTCGTCAGTAAGTGGTCGGAAAATTACCGACTAAATTTCGACGATGTTCCAACCAGTTTATTCCAACTGATTTCCGACCATAATATCCTGACGAATTTCCGACGACAGTTTACCGACGGATTTTCGACCACATTCGTGACGCGTTTCCAACCAAATAAGTGGTCGGAAAAATAATGTTTTTATTTAAAATTATTTTTTAAAACGAATTTCAAATTCAAAATAGTAAAATTAAAATGTTACTAGGTTCTGAAATTTTAAACATTTAAATTTTCTAAAACATAAAATAAAAATAAAGGTCTAAAATTTAAAAATAAACATGAAATGCAAAACGGAAATGAAATGTATCTACTCTTGAGTTTCGTCTTCAACTTCGTCTTGTGGAGAGTACAAATCTGGAAACTTGTCGACAACTTTCCTCGCCAAGTCTTCCAAATATTTGATTGTCTTGTCTTTCTCGGCCTTGTCTTTCTTTAACGTCGCAATATTCTCGTTTGCCATCCTCAATTGCATCTCTAGGTCCGAGTTAGAAGAAAAAGTAGCTGAAGAAGTTGCTTCTTGACCTGGGTCAGGTAGTGTACACCCTAAACGGCGGCCTTTAATCACGGGTGTTTCCTGAAAAATGAAAAACATATTATTAAAATTGTACTATACGTATCAAAAATTTAAACAATTGAATACAAGAATTAACTTACCATTTGTACTACAGCATTGATCTCGGCTTGGGTAAGTTGGTTTGACTGAATCGATCCACCTTGAGATAGTTGGTCATCAATCTTTTCTTTGCATGTCTCCACAACGCGTTTTATTCTCTTGTCGGAAATTTCACCTGTCTTTCTACTTCGATGTATATCCTCGATTAATAGCAACATATGAGGCTCTTCTCCACCATTTTCAACCGTCTAATAGTAAATAGAAACGAGAAAGTTTAGAATGTTAGGAAAAATTAAAATTAAACATAACGTAAAAATTTACCAATTCGTCTTTGCGCCTTTCGTAGGTAACCGGCCTTCTTGACTATCAACACAGTTCCGTAGATTAGAAGCATATCCATCAGGAAATTTAACACTATGCAATATCTATTGGAAGAACTCCTCCTTCCCCACATCATCCAATCTAAAAATGGGGATTGGACCTTTGCCGTTAGCCATGACATGTAGCTCATCACGTGCACATATAGCAGGCAAGTCTAATTTCGACTTCACGTTATCTTTTGTCTTCCCTTGGACATTTAAAACGGTGTTCATGATGTTATCAAAGAAGTTCTTCTCGATGTGCATGACATCTAGGTTATGCCTCAAAAGATGGTTCTTCCAGTATGGCAAATCCCAAAAAATACTCTTCTTGTGCCAGTTGTGATACACGCCACATCCATCAATCGGAACATGACCATTTCCTCCGCATTCAGCTATTCTATCTACCCCAAAATCTCTTAGTTGCGTTAATAAATATTTACCGTCTAACTCTGGCGGTGGGGCATCACGAACAACTATGTTCTTCTTAAACAATGTTCTGCTTCGACGGTAAGGATGTGAATGCGGTAGAAACCGTCGATGACAATCAAACCAACACGTCTTCCGTCCGTGTTTCAATTGGAATGCATCTGTATTATCCTGACAATAAGGACATGATAACCTTCCATGCGTTGTCCATCCGGATAATATTCCATATGCAGGGAAATCACTGATCGTCCACATAAGCACCGCATGCATCCTAAAATTTTGTTGGCACAAAATATCAAATGCTTCAACGCCATGAGCCCATAAGTCTTGCAACTCAAAAATCAATGGCTGCAAGAACACATCAAGAGATTTCTTAGGGTTTTCTGGACCGGGAACAAGTATGGTCAGGAATAGAAACTCTCGTTTTATGCACAAAGAAGGGGGCAAGTTGTACGGTGTGACAATTACTGGCCACAACGAATATTGCCTACCATGCTTCCCAAATGGGTTAAAACCATCAATACATAGTCCAAGGTATATGTTCCTACTCTCCTCAGCAAATTTGGGATATACAGAGTTAAAATGTTTCCATGCCTCTGCATCTGAGGGATGTGCAATTTGTCCTTCACTTGAATGCTTTGAATGCCATCTCATAGAACCAGCCGTACGCTCAGATTGATATAGCCTTTTGAGTCTATCTGCTAACGGCAAATACCACATACGCTTATACGGAACCCGAACTCTTCCACTTGTTTCCTGAAACCGAGACTTGCCACAAAATCTACATGCCAAGTAGTTTGCGTCCGCTTTCCAGTATATCATACAATTGTCGATGCAAACGTCGATCATATGAAATGGTAAACCCAAACCAGCAACAAGTTTATCCACCTCATAGTATGAAGCTGGGCACATATTATCTTCCGGCAAATAATCTTTCACAAAATCTGCAATTGCGTCTACACATTTCTCCGCCAAATTAAAATCCGACTTTATTGCCATCATCCTACTTGCAGCAGACAAAGGAGAGTGACCCTCTTTACAACCTTCATATATCGGATGCTTAGCTGCGTCTAACATATCAAAAAATCTTCTCGCTTCTAAATTTGGTTCCTCAACCATATTTGTATCTTCCATAAACGAGGGGATATTTTCACGAAACGCATCGTTTACCATTTCTATTGTACCTCTAGATTCCGCTACCATTCTAGGTTCGACTAACCTATCGGCAACATATTCGCTAGTACTAGGCAAATTCCCTGTATCAACTTCTCCGTGAAAATACCATATCTTGTAATTGGGTGTAAACCCGTGTCGATACAAGTGATTCCACACTTTTTTTTCGGCAAAAATTGACTATTATCACAGCAAATATATGGACAATAGAGTCTACCTTTTTCCAAACAAATCTCTTGGTTTGTGGCGAATCGCATGAATTCTGTAAGTCCTTCCGCGAATTCTGTCGTAAGTTTTCCGTTAGAATCCCACTGATTATTGTACATCCATGCTCGAAAATTATTAGCATTTGAAGACATTTTTTTCGTGGTTTATGGAATTTTTATTCTTCTGCATCTAAGATAAGTGACTTATATATAGGCTACATGTGGTGAGGTTGAAAAATCATACTGACCACTTTCCGACCACTTTCCAACCACTAGCCCGACCACTTTCCAACCACCATAAAACGGTCATAAACGGCTATATTTCAAAAAATTTCCGTCCATTTTCTGTCCACTTTCTGATCATAACTCCGACGATTTTAATGTGGTCGGAAATTAGTAAGAAAATTCCGACCACTTTCCAATGACATAATCTGGTTGGAAATTTCCGACCACATACCGACCACGTTTTATATAGGTCGGAATAATGTCGGAATGTTGTCGGAAAAATTTCCGACCATTTTGTGGTCGGAAAAATGGTCGGAAAATGACTTGTTTTCTTGTAGTGAAAACAACAAATTATATCCATTCTGCATCGAACAAGTGTTCAAAAGCAAATGGACATTTGTTTGAACTTACTCTCTCTCAATAAGATTACCTTCATCGCTTGCAGCCGTTGAAGCAAAACCCCTTTTGTTATTATTATCTAATCAAAACAAGTGAAAGACGCGAAAAACCAGAACGTATTCATGTCCACATAAAACCACATGTTCTGTATTTTCCATTGTTTTGTTATCTATACAAACCTATCCAAGATTTTATGTCCACATAAACTTGTCCAAAGAAACACTAAACATCAAACACATATTTTTGTATGAACTACCAATACCAGAGAAAAACACTTTTGACCAAAGAACCAAAATAATCAAACTCATCTTTCTACATATTATTTGAAACTCTCGGAGCAAAAACGTCTGACCCGTGGCTGCTTGACGTAGCTTATCCTCCAATTTTCTTGCCTCTCTAACGAAGACTATAGGAGCAAAAAAAAAAAAAGCTAGAACTGATTCGAGATCCTTTCGATTTGGCTATTTCGGTAATTGCAAAGCTTTCATCGATTTCTACCCCTCCAAGCTTTCATCGGTAAAGTCTCCAACGCAACACGAAAGAGAAGCCAGACGGCAAATCGAGCTCTAAAGCGTGATAGATATGAGTGACGGCGGATGCGAGAGACGGTGGATGTGCGAGACGGCGATATACGAGAATGCTTTCTCCGTCGATATGGACATAGTTGAAAGAGAGTAGAGAGAGAGAGAGAGAGAGTAATTTGCTTCGAGGAAGAGGAGATTGGAGATAAGGTTTTCTCTTTTCTATTATGTGTCAGGTTAATCTTTTGGTAGTGAAACATCTTTTGCACTTTGAATCTCTTAAATTAAATGGTTTAATTTTGACCACACGATATATACCAATTTAACACATATCAACGGTCCAAATCATTTTCTTCTGACGAAATCCTTTCCCTCTCCTAACTAATTTTCCTTCTCGTTCCAGGGCATATTGGTATTGATTTTTTCATTATAGTTGAAAAGTGTCTACTTGCAACAAAGTGTCTCTTTTGTAAGAAAAATTGCAAAAAATGTGTCAAAATGTTATCAACCCAATGAGAAGAGGCTTATTCGTAAATTCCTTTCCCATATAATTGATTTCTCTATATCGTTATGAAAGCAAAACCATCACAAAATCTAAAAAAATGTTTGTTTCCTTCTATGAGCCGTCTATGTAACACTGGTACCCGTAAAACCCGAGGGCAAAAACCGTATAAAATTAGTTTGTTCCATATTATGTTTTTCAACTTGTGTCAACTCCCGTGCTACAACTTCGCTTTCTGCTATTTTTATAAATTTTTGTGAAACTCTTATAAAAAATAATAATTCAAAGCACAAAAAAGAGAGCCAATGAGGACCAAAGCTTAGTTTAAACATCATACCAGTACATTTTTAGCTATGATACCATTTAGTTTATAAAGTAAATGAAGCCAATGAGGACAATAGAATTTGAGAAGAAAAGTTTCACATCGGCCGCGTGTTGAAAAAAAAAAGTTTTATTATACTTTTTCTATTTTAAAATATAGGATATTTTAGCTAAATCCGAAAAAATTAAAAAAAAAAAAATTTCAAAAAATTTCATTTAATATATAAAATAAAAATAATTCACCAATTATATTTGAGAATATTATTGGTTACACAATGTCAGTAAAATTAAAAATTGCATAAAAATGTGAAATTTTTTATATTTTAAAATAATTAAAAAAAAAAATCTTATATTATAAAATGAAGGAGTAAATATTAGCCTCTTCTCGTAAACATAATTACAGTAATGAGCTGACTGGCTAAAATGAATGAGTGCATTATTCTACGGAATCTATCCGAGTTTTAGAACAGTGACTGAATAAAGTTGACATATATCAACATCTATCGCCATCTTTGGGTTATAATTACGGAACACGAATGTTTACCTAAAACACGTTTAACTATAATAAAATTTTCACATAGCATTAGCCAACTTCAATAGGGAAAAAGTGAGTAAATATTTAGAAGTTAAAGGGTGAAATGCTTCATTTACTGTTTAAAATTCATAATGTTGGACATAGCTTTTGAGAAGACACTCGCTCCAGTAGAAGAAACATAATGAGATTCTGAATCGTATTTATTGAAAAGATTTCCTCGATTTAGAGAGCTTTCTTCACCTCGAAAAAGTTGGATCGTGCATTGTTTGCTGTATCAATGTCTTCTGCGGAGGCCACAGCCACCGCAACACCTTTGTCTCTAACCGCATCAATTGCCTCTGCGAAATCCTTGAAGTCCTTCAAACTGTGGATGGAACAAAAAAAAAAAGACATTAAAACATTTAATTATATATGCTAGAGAAAAATAATTGAGAGAGATAGAATGTCGTTAATTAAACCTTGTTGTTAATATCTCTTCACGCTTTCTTTGTCGTTCTTCGTCAGTTACTCCAAGTAAATGCCTCATTAAACTGGGTGAAAGAGATTTGACAATTTTGATTTTAAAATCCGCTATGTTCGTTGAGATAGCTGACAAAAACAAAAAACCATTTACCTGCTATAACCTTTGGCATCAGGTAGCTGGTATGAATCAACATCACCGATGGTTCCAATAATAGCTTTAGCGAGTGTCTCTTGGTCGACATCAAGACCACGTAAGAAATCTCCAGTTCCATCATATATGTCGAGTGTCTTCAACAAGTTTGGATCCCGGTACGATAAGAACGAAAATACTCCTGAAACAAAGACAAAATCCGGAAAAAAGGATCAGGTCAGGAGAAGAATATGTCACGGACAAACTCTTTTCAAATTCAAGAAAGTGTAAAGCAGGTTTTACCTGAATGCGAATCGAAATCACAGAAACCTCCATATGCACCACCGCTTACACGAACACGATCCCATAACCATGTATTACTAATGTGCTTTGATATAACATATGCACTGCCATCAAGCTCATACCCGGTGTTGTATATGTTACCCGCTTTTCCAACATAGTTCACCTGCAGAGAGAGTATAAAATCGAGTTTACTTGTATCGAAAAACCCTAAACCCAAACACATCTCTGTGGACGGTCTTCCTTTTTACCTGGGTTGGTATTACAATAGCTTCATTTCTCAGAGGTAGTCGAGCATCCCAAGTGACGAGCCCACCAGAAGGGTTTTCAGGGAGTAAATTTAGAAATTTCTCTACAGATTTTTCGACATTGGTGAGAGACTTCCCATCAGCAGTCATATTAACTATGCAACCATTCCTGGCAAGGAGAGATCTTCTGATCTCCTCAAGTGAGGATGAAATCCCTTCCCAGTCTTCATCCACTTTCTTTTCAAGAGTGTTTAAAAATTCAAGATAACTACAAAAGAGAGATGCTCAACTTTGTTAGGCTCTTCTAGTCTTAAAAAAAAAGAATATAAGAGAGAAACTCTAGAATGTGAATAAAGTTCATTCTCAGTAAGATCAATACTAAAGAGAGATGTAAACAAGAGGCAAATTAAAAGTTAAATCAAGAATGATCAAGTTCCAACCTGAGACCACCCATCTGTTCAGACATCCATCCAGCAATGTTCAACATCGCATCCATCCTCGCGGCAGCAATTCCATGGCCACTTCCCCTCAATCGGTTCTGCATTGAATGGGAAATGATGTGTATACTACTACTTTCAAGGTCCGCTTATCATGCAAAAGGCAGAGGAAAAGTCCTACTACTTACCTCCATCCGTGCTCTGCTTTGAGAGACAAACTGTTTAAACCGCTGCTGATCTGTAAATTGAACCTCTTGCAACAAGCAATTCATCTGCAGCAAGAAAAAATGCAATGAAGATAAGAGCCAACCTGTAACTTCGACAGAAACAAAATAAAATATGGGACATGCATTGCAAGGGAGTTACAAAAAATGTCTAGTTGGACCATGATTCTGATTCATGAAAAGCATTTATAAATTCGCAAAGTTCTTCTATCACCCTATTGCTACTATCTGGTTTTTTTGTATTTCAAGGTTGCATTATTAGAACTGAACAGTTTTCCAGTCAGAGTGGAAAACAGTCAGACAAAACCGTGTACCATAATCCAGTATTCATAGCGAAGGCATAGAAAAAGCATCAAGTACTTAGAGAAGAAAGAGACACAGGCAAAGAGATGAGAGAATCAGCTTACGCATTTTGGAAAAAAGAAGAAATAAAGAGACGAGAAAGTCGCTATAATACATGAACAGGGCAGGCCATGCAAGCATAATAACAGCTGCCCTATATCTCTTGAAGACCCAAGAAAACAAGATCAATTTGGTAGACAGCTCTACACATTCCATAACCCAACATATAGAAATCTAGAGAAAATGCGATAGGTTAAATTAAGAAATGTCAAAAGACAAAGTACCAGGTTAAATAGGTCTTCCGCACGCCCAGCCATAGATTTTCCACGTACGATAATTTTGCTGCATGGTTCATCCTTGCCCCTCACAGATGATGTAAGGGGATAAACTGATATCCCTCCGGTTTTCCTCCCAATCAGTTGATTAAGTTGCACAAAAGTCAAATCTTTTGTGCCCATCTCCAGTAATGATTGACTGCCAAAAGACAATTTTTAAGTTACAACTTCAATATAGTATGAAGCAATACATTTGCTATAGTTTAACCAAAAAAAACAAAAAACACATTCGCTACTACAGCTGCCAAAGTGCTCCGTAAAATGAAAAAAATTCCTATGCTTTTGAAAATCAAACACCATGATAAGAAATCACACCAGAAACAGTTAACATTGTTTCAAGTGAACAAAAATTTAGAACAATAGCATGGAAGTTTCTGGGACAAAACAGAAGCCCAATCAAAAGAATAGCAGAAACTACAAGGAAGCTATGAAGAAAAAATAGCATTGCAATCTGAAGCGGAAGTTATCAGGAAAGTAAGTTGTCTAAAATTGGCTTTAACATGGTGCTCATTAAGAAGTACCAACAAGCTCGTATATTGGAAGGTTCTGGTAAGCAGTAGTTCTCAAGAGAAATTTTCATACATAACCAAATGAAAAGAAACGGACCATGACGGTATAGCAAAAGAACTGGAAACTGCCAGTTGGAATAGCAAATCAAGCAAAGCAACTCAAAAGAGAGCCTCCACATGAAAGTTAAGAATAGAGAACAGATACAGAGACTCTTTGCCAAGAAAATTAGAAATATGTCATGTTAAATGCTTAAACTACGCCAGAAGTCAAACGACAGACGATCGGTTAGATATTCAATTTGGAGATCTGGTGTAAATAGCCAAACAGGAAATGCATGGCAGAGAATCTAGCAACATTCTTCATTTAGCATTTCCATCATGCACATTTCTGGAAAAACTTGGTAAGAAACTCAAAAGAATATCATAAGAAAGCTTAAATCATACCAGAAAAGTGGTACTAGTGGAAGCAACTCATGTTTCAGCGAACCCATATCAAAGACTACTTCAGTGTAGATAATATCATTTGTGAAAAGGTCATGCCGCAAAACCTTCACACCATTAATATCTCCAACCTATTGTTTAAAACTTCATATCAGTAAAAATCACCAGCTCGAGAAATACAACAAAAGCAAGGCTAGCAAAATGATTACCTCAGTGGGAACATATGTAGGTTCTTTTGGAATGTCACCCAAGTTCAAACTTGGGACACATCTCAGTGCTTCAGGAGGGTCAGGAGTCTCTTGTTTCAATCTCAGCTCCTCTGTAGCACGCGCTAGCTCTGCAAGATCTTCTTCTGTCATACCTGCTTTAACTTTTTCCAGGATATTTTTCTCTTCCACTTCCTCTTGAGAAGCTTTTTCGGGATCAGGCTGACAAAACTAGTTTTTAGCACAAAACTAAAGAAACATTAGATAGCAATGAGAAACTTGTAAAAGAAGAATACCTGCATCTCTATGGTAACCCGATGGGAGTTGTTCAAAATAAACTGCTCTATCAGTGGGGAAAAGACAGCCTTGGATCCCTCCTCAGCTATTCTGGTTTTCAGGGCCTTCAATGGTTCTGTATACTTTAATGGCTCAAAAGGATCCATATCGTATATCCATTTTGCCTAAACAACCAATAATCAAATAAGGAGTGACACCTAAATAGACAGACACACAAGCATAAAAGGCATATAAACTTACAATAGATTGGAGCATAAGTGATAAACCACGAGGGAAAGATCCTGTGTTGTTTTCCCTCAGAGAAAACTCAATTGTATTCATGGATGCCTCCACAGCATCATTGTCAAACCCTTCTTCTGCCAACTTTTTCAGAGTATGCATGATTAACTCTTCAACCTTTTGAACATTATCTTCAGACACACCTTTCAAACCAATACTGAACTGGGGCTGCAAAAGTTCGTCGGACATCCCACTACTGACAAGAGCTTCTCCTAAACCGCTTTCCAATAAGATTTTTCTTAGTGGTGAAGCAGGAGTCCCCAGCATAAGATGATCCAAGAACCCAAGTGCGAGTTGAGTTTCCAAGTCCAAGGGCTTCTCAGACAATAGCCAGTTAACGCACAACATATGCTTCTTTTTAAGGTCACCATCTCGACCAGCAGGATATTTCTCAACTAGTCTGATAGGCTCAGAGAATAACTTTTGAGGTTCAATCTTTGAACTATCTCGAGATGGACTTGCTTCAAACATGTCCAAGTATTCTGCACATAAGAAAGGCGTAGATAAGATGTACTTCAAAATCAACATAGACGACAAACTCAAAATAATAAGAGATTATTTTTAATAAGACAAAAGGAGATATCACTCTTTACCACTCAAGACACGGAGGCGATGAACTGGATCATCATCTCCATAGAACCAGATTCTGGCATTGCTTGGGTGATAATACTTACGGTGGAACTCCTAAAATTTTCCCATAACAAGAAAGATATATATTATGCATCAGAAGTTATACACACCATCCCACTTCTATAGCAGCATACTAGCATAATAATTTGACTTTTAACAAACCTTGAATTCCTCGAATGTCAGCTTAGGGATAACTTTTGGATCACCTCCACTGTCAACACCATATGTATTTTCTGGGGATAAGGCCTAATAAAAGTGAAAACAATAGTAAGTGATTTCATCAGAACCACTATACCTAGGAAATATGATCTCAGATTATATAACGAGGTTTTCAGGACCAAGTGTCCAAGTGGCATTTTCAAGAAATATAGGTTTAAACTTACAATGGCTGCATCATTTTAGTTGATTAATAAGGTAAAAAAACCAATATAGGATTGACCTTCAGATCCAGGATCTCTAGAAATTAAAATCTAATACAAATGCACAAAGCAAATATGAGTATGTAATGCACATATAATCAGGTGGATTAGAAAACATTCGAGAAGAACAACTGGTAAAATATTTCAACATCAACTGCACAAAAAAAAGGTAATGATCCACTAGAACCCACTACCAAAATTTACTCTTTAAAGAGATTTCTCGAGAAACTGTTAGTTATACTAAACAAAACCCAAAACTTGCCTGTTGAGCAATTCGCCCTAATATATTATCAGGCTGTGAATAGACACCTTTCATCTCATTAAAAACAACACCTGAAATCAAGCAACGATGAGATAGGATGAGTGCCTGAAGTAGTAGATAAGCAAAAAGATAACATCAGTACTAAGACACTAAAAAGTAGAGGAAAAGAACTCTAAAGGGCATCCTTGGTAAATATAACCTTTGTAAGATATGTCTTCTGAGGGATCATTAAGCTCATAGTGCCAGCCCTCTTGCTGAAAAGTGTGAACATCATCCACACACTTGGGGAAAAAGACAGCATCCAAATATACATCGACAAGATTGTAAAAATCCTACCATAGATAGTGATGAAACATGATCAGACAAAAATTAGATAACAATAACAGAAAGAAAGAGGTTGAGCTCTTTGAGGACAAAGAAAGAAGTATTTTATATTTGGCTCATTGTACCTTTGTATTTGTGGAAGCAACTGGGTAACAGGTCCTATCAGGATATGTGAATGCATTTAGAAAAGTATGCAAACTTCCCTTAAGTAGTTCAACAAATGGCTCTTTTACCGGGTACTTTCTTGATCCACATAGAACGCTATGTTCCAGTATGTGCGGAATGCCAGTGGAATCCTTCCTGCAATTAACAACTAAACTATGATCTAAAATCGCTTACATTACAAGTTCAAGCCCTAACTTAAGATCCCTTCGATAGAGAGGTTGCCCTGTGGGGTCAATATCAACTGAAAGTAAAATTGTTCATATTGTCTTGTTACAAGGCGTTAAGAAATCAGACAAGTTATTGACCTCCATAGTTTAGAACACTTTAAAAGTACCAATAAAGAAGAAGAGGAATCCAAATGACTTGCACAAATTTTTTGTAGGACTAATCCGAAAACTACGACCTTTCACGAGTAGTAATCAACTTGACCATTTCGATTAGTTAAATTCCATGAGTGAAGCACTAGTTACCAATTCCAATTTCCTACCTAACGTTAAGCAATTACCAACCTGCAATGGTTACCTAATAAATACTCAAGTCACCTATATAAAAAGACAGTAAAATTATGTACTAAACTTACGGAGGAGTCCTTAAAACAATGCCGAACACCTTGTTCTCATCCTCATTTGACACAGACATCACCTCGCAACCAGTTTTCTTGTGTTTGAAGAGAATCGCCTTTGATTTACATTCCGAGATGAATTCTTCAGTCACTTTCTCAAATCCAAGCTTCTCAGCCTCGTCTTGACCTACATCTAAATCCCAAAAAAAAAAAAAAGGAAATCGCGCATCAGCGCTTACACAAGGCTCCGTTTGATTAAAAGCATCTACGAAGCATGAGAAGAAAATTATCCGCATCTATCTACGATTAACAACCTATCCAAAAGTATATAAACCCTAATTTCACAAGTGGCACAAAGCACAGCAGACATTTCCCAATGTTCTCTAAGGAAAGTTTTAGGTGTGAAATTGGGTAGTTCAACAATATCAACTAAACACGTCCATCAAAAGAGAGACAATCTGAATCTAAACTAAGAGAACAAACCATCCAGCAATAAAAGCACCAACAATCAAACTTCAAACAGAAAAAAGTGCAAATCCTCACCCGGATAAGATGGTGCGGGTTGTGTGGCGACGGCGCGAACAGAGAGGCTAGAGAACTGCCCATTGACACCACGACCTGCGGCGGAGGGAATCCTCAACCCTCGTCGGAGCAAGAGACGTCTCCCGGCGACTGAAGGAGAGGAAATCCGGCGAATATTCCGACCGGAGGCACGGAGAGCGGCCGTAGACGATGACAGCGACAAGTAAGAGCGAGGGAACTGGCGAAAGAAGCGAAAGAAGAGAGAAGCAGAGCTGAGCGAAGCGGAACAAGAAACAGTTCGGAGCATGGCTACCGGAAAAAATATTCCCCGGCGAAGACTGCTACTGTAGGAGACGATATAAAGGATATGCAAATAAACCCAACGGCAAGAGGTTTTTTATTTTTATTTTTATCTTATGTGTGAGGAAAAAGTAAAATAAAAATGATACATTTCTTGTAGAACACACAAAATTATTAAAAAAGAATATATTTTTAATTTTATTTTAAGGCAATGGCAATTTTTCTGAATCTTTCGTGCATAATTTTAAGTCGGGACAAAAAAAAAGAGGTTTTGATTTGCAAGAAAGGAAACGTGGTTCTCGTATAACCAAATGTGTTTTTTGATTGTTCCTACTTGCTATCTTCCAAATATATTATGTCCAGAAAATATCTTAAATCCTTTTTTTCTTCTTAAAAATGTTTCATGGAATTATATAAGAACTTGTTAATTTAAAAATTTGCATTAGACATTAAAAAAAATAAAAAATTGGGGGCAAACTACTGATATCATTAGATTCATTACACAAAACATATTACATAAAGTTATCCAAGATACAACATTTGGAGCTAATTTGGTTTTTGTTTGATGAGCCAAAGCAACTGGTTAATTGTACATACCAAATATTAAAGCTACATTTGGGATAAGCTGGCTTGAGAACATATACCTTTCATACTTTTTAGTATCTAATTCAGATAAACCAAATCTTTAAATTAATCTCATATAGCAAGATATAAATTTTATAAATGTTTACGGTGTACAGAATGGAACAGGAGGAGAGTATCAAAGAAGAAACTAGTGTTATTTCAATTTTAATTTGTTTGCATATTTTTCTCCTTTGATTATATGAATATATTTTTTGAAAAAAATCGGACTGTAGATACTCTTATCAATTGGGGTACGTATTAAGGATGGAACGAATTCGAATATAATTTCATATTTATATATGAGTCTGTCGAATTTGTGATCCAATTATCCGAATACGTGGTTTTTAGATTTCCAACTATTCGAATATATGAGTTCGTCGAATCTGGTTATACATCAAAAATCCAAATATTTAGATTTTAAAATTAGATTTTTGGACCCGGTTTTAACTGGTATTGACGGATCTAATAAATTTCACTATCCGGATCCGAAATTGGACATGAATTTCTGGAAAGAATCGCTAATAAGATCACAAATCCCGGATAGTAATCATCGAGAACAAACCCAACCATAATCATGGGCCGAAAGTCAAGCTTAAAAAAATCTGAGAGGCCCATTTTCAGGGACGACCCGATAATGTGGATCAATCCAACGGAGAAAATGACTCTCCAGATGTTTTCTTTATAATCCACGTGACCACGTCCCGTCCCGTCCTTTGATTTACCAAAGCCTCTCTCTCATTCAGCGAGAATCAGAGAAGGCAAAAATCGCTGTCAAAGCCTTGCGACCAAATTTTTTTCCGATTTTCTCTCCGCTTTACAAATTTCATTTCCTCTGAGAAAATCCACTAAAACCCATACCATGATTCTACCTTCGATCTTCTCTTCCTACTTCTTCTTCTTCTAGGGTTCGTCTTCTTGGAGCTGTTTCAGCAATGCCAGTGTCCTACACATTTCCTGTTCTCCCTTCTTCTTCTTGTCTGCTTTGCGGAATCTCCTCTAATCGCGGCACCAGCATCTTCGTAGATCGACCGGAGCTTCAGATCTCAGGCTTCATCGTCGTGCGTTCTGAATCCGGAGAATCCCACCGTTCTAGATTGTCTCTCCGGCGGTTTCTAAGGGAAGGTCGGGGGAGGTTGAGCGCTGCTGGTGGTGGTGGTGGTGGTACTCATGCCGTCGTCGACAATGCGCCGTCCCGTGCTTCTTCCCTCGCTGCTTCTACCTCTACAATCGAAATTCCGGTTACGTGTTATCAGGTACTTATGCTCTGACTAACTTAGTTCTCGGAATCCCCACATATACGATCTCTCGCGATTTGGTACTTTACTCTAAGCTGAAGTGCAAGTGGAACCTGTTTATTGTTTTCTTTCTAAATTTGGTTGAAATAGAAGTAAGTTTTGACAAAATTAGTCTGCAGTGCGTAGAAACGAGTTCGATGTTTTGATTTGACGAGTTAATCAGCACGGCTAGGCAATTTGTTATTGAATAATCGTTGATTTCTGTGTATGTAAGGAATGTAGTTTGTTTGTGCAACATTGTTCCAGGCTGCTGTTAATGGTATTGAATTTGCAGCTTATTGGAGTTTCTGATAAAGCTGAGAAAGACGAGGTGGTTAAGTCGGTGATAAATTTGAAAAAAGCTGATGCCGAAGAGGGTTATACAATGGAAGCTGCTATAGCTCGACAGGTTAAGACCTATACAGAGTTTGATTCTGTTTCAAGTGCTCCATAGAATCTGAATTATTTATCACTAGAGTGGGACAGCCAATATGGCTTTCGTTTCTTGATGCTTTGTTCTCAACGAGTCTAATGTGCAGGATCTTCTCATGGATGTTAGAGATAAACTTCTTTTTGAACCAGAATATGCTGGTAGCATAAAAGAGAAAATTGCTCCTAAATCGCCTCTCAGAATCCCATGGGCATGGTTGCCTGGTGCTCTGTGCCTTCTTCAAGAGGTAATACTACTGAGCTGTAATTGGGTTTTGTCCTGCCAATGTTTTGTTCTTTTATCTTCCTGCATTAATTATCATTTCTATCAAAACCCCTCCTCTTTTAAATGAAAATTTGATTTTCTTCTATGAAACATAAGGGGAATTTTGATTTTCTTTCCGTCTCAATCTTTTGGCATTACTTTTGTATAGAAGATAAAAGTGGTGATGTGAGCTACTATGCTTCAGGTTGGAGAAGAAAAACTCGTGCTGGATATTGGTCGGGCTGCTCTTAGGCATCTTGATTCGAAGTCATATATTCATGATATATTTTTGTCTATGGCACTTGCTGAGGTAAGATCAAGTAAACGAGGGATGGGAACTACTTACCAGCTTCTACTATCCCTCTGCTTTTCTTCTATCTCTAATATGGTTCTTCCATGAAGTGCGCAATCGCCAAAGCTGCTTTCGAGGCGAACAAGGTCTCTCAAGGATTTGAAGCTCTTGCTCGTGCCCAATGTTTTCTGAAGAGTAAAGTTACTCTTGGCAAACTTGCATTGTTAACTCAGGTAATAGCTGTTCTGCTGTCTTGCATCTGCAAAGATAAAGCTTCTTTGTATTTACTTTTAGTTCTGTCACCGGCTTGAATTGTTAAATGTGCATTTGCATGCCTCTTACTGTAAATCAAATAATGATAGGGAGCTTCATATAAAAGTTCTACCAGCATATTGGTTTTTTAAGAGATTTAAGTTGAAAATTTTAGATTGAAGAGTCACTAGAGGAGCTTGCACCACCATGCACATTGGATCTACTGGCCCTGCCTCGCTCGCCAGAAAACGCAGAGAGGAGACGAGGTGCAATTGCAGCGCTACGTGAACTGCTCAGACAGGGTCTTGATGTTGAAGCTTCGTGTCAAATTCAAGACTGGCCATGCTTTTTGAGCCAGGCAGTTAGCAGGCTATTGGCCACAGAGATTGTTGATCTTCTTCCATGGGATAGCTTGGCCATTACAAGGAAAAATAAAAAATCACTCGAATCTCACAATCAAAGAGTGGTAATTGATTTTAATTGTTTCTACATGGTGTTCGTTGCTCATATCGCTGTTGGATTTTCAGGCAAGCAAAATGATATGGTATATCTCATTTTCTTCCCCTTGTCAAATTTAAACCAGTTGGTCCATTTCTTCTCTATTCTATCTGTTTATAAAGCATAACATTCAGTATGCTTGTGTAGATTAATAAAGCAAAAACTATATGCGAATGTCTCATAGCATCAGAAGGTGTTGATCTGAAATTTGAGGAAGCTTTTTGCTCATTTCTTCTAAAACAGGTACTTTTCACTCTTGCATTCTTTATTCCTTTTCCCTTTCAACTATGTTGTTGCATCTTATTTACCTCAAGTTCACTTGCTTCGAAAGATCCATGCGTTGTACATTTAGTTAAGTGCTACTGGACCTACATGTTGGATAGCACAGGGTTCCGAGGCAGAGGCCCTTGAAAAACTTAAGCAGCTGGAATCAAATTCAGACTCTGCCGTTCGTAATTCAATCCTGGGGAAAGAGTCGAGAAGTACTTCTGCTACTCCATCATTGGTAAACCTTATGCTTTTTACCAAGAATTTGTGTCCATTTGTTTCTAGCATTAGAGCGGACATGATAATTCCTTGACTGATGGTTCTCCCCTGCTATGCGTGATGTAAATGGCATGATCAAGTTTAATGGAATATGAGCTATGTTTTCAGGCACTGATTGAAACAATGAAAATAGATATGTTGAGTGTGGTAGTAAAATTCATAGAATCTGCTTTAACAGCATTGTGTATGCTTGCCTTCAACTTTCTTTTTTGTTGCTTGTACACACTTATTCCTAAATATTTTTTTGGGTAAGCCCTTGGCTTCATGCATTAAATTTAATTTGGAAATATTGCAAGTATGTACATCTCTTCTTCAGCTCTGAATTTCTTTAATAAAGAGTGATATCGGCCTTCTTACATACTACCTAATAAAATTGACCAGGAAGCGTGGCTAACGGAGTCTGTGCTTGCTAACTTTCCAGACACAAGGGGTTGTTCTCCATCTTTGGTAAGAATCAGATCACTTGGAAGATTCTGTATACCAGCTCTCCAATTATGCAGAAACATATTCATATATACAAGTTTCTGCAGACCAATTTTTTTCGGGCTGAAAAGAAATATCCAGAGAACAAGAAAATGGGGTCACCTTCGATCATTAATCACAAGACGAACCAAAGACCACTTTCCACTATGCAGTTTGTGAACTCATCGCAACATCTTTGTACAGCTGTCGAGCAGTTGACACCAACAGATTTGCAGAGCCCGGTGGCATCAGCCAAGAATATTGATGAAAGCAGGGCCAGTATGCCATCGGTTCAACTGAAAAGGAACCTTGGTTTACAACAAAATAAAATATGGGATGGTTGGCTCTCTCAGAGCAGTTTGATCAAAAGGGTATCTGTTGTTGCTTTATTGGGTTGCACCGTGTTCTTCTCTCTAAAGCTAACTGGCATTAGGTCTGGTAGATTACAGAGTATGCCTATATGGGTTTCTGCTAAACCGCACTCGGAATCAGATTCTTTTCTGTGGAAAACAGAGTCTGGGGATTTCAGAAGAAACCTTGCTTCTGTGAATAGAAATGGTGTCGTGGGCAACATCAAAACGCTCTTGGACATGTTTAAGATGCGTCATGGGGAACATCCGGATGCCTTGTATCTGAAAAGCTCGGGTCTAGCAGCTACATTGTCTCATCCCACGTCAGAAGTGCACAAGAGACCAATGGTTACGGAAGACGCTGAAGAGCTTGTGAGACAGTGGGAAAATATTAAGGCTGAAGCTCTTGGACCTACACATCAAGTTTATCGTCTTTCTGAACTCCTTGATGAATCCATGCTTGTCCAGGTTACTGTTTCTCTCCATTTTACTCTGTTTTGAGTTAGTTTACAGCAGTTAAATGTCAATGATTGAGTAGAATCAATAGTTGCATGGCCACTAGGTCAAGTGTGGATCTTTTGTATCTGTATCGGGTTTGCTCATTCGTTCTTTCTCGGGTAACGTGGGATTCGTGCAGTGGCAAAGGTTGGCACAAACAGCAAAAGCCAAATCATGTTATTGGAGATTCGTTTTGCTTCATCTTGAGATTTTGCAAGCACACATTTTCCCAGATGGTATTGCTGGTGAGATTGCAGAAATCGAGGCCCTTCTAGAGGAAGCAGCAGAATTAGTTGATGATACTCAGCCCAAAAACGCAAAATATTACAGGTAGAAACATTTTGCTTTCGGTTTACTTATGGACCGCTCGTGTATTTTCACTGATGCTGCGTTTTGTATATTTCCTGTAGCACTTACAAAATCCGCTATACTCTGAAGAAGCAAGAAGATGGATCGTGGAAATTCTGCCAAAGCGATATTCAAATACAGAAATGACATTATCCTAAAAAAGGAAAAAATGCATATTAATTCGCCAAATGGTATTTTATCTAACTAACGTTGTAGCATCAAATTCTAGAACATCGGATCATTTAGCCTTTGTTCTGGTTTAGCTAAGTCTCAGGTTTGTTTCTTTATTCCTTAGTAATCCAAAGGAAACTTATCTCTGTAGATTCTTTTTGATTTGATGATTTGTGGATAGACCCTTTTGAGTTTTCTAATGTAAAGCGTTACCGCTCAAATCTAATACTTTCAAATTTTTTTGTCCATTATGGAGAATTATAAAAAATAAAAATAAAAATCTTTTTACGAAGCCCACAATCACTTCGCGTATTACGATGTAGTGGTTAGTGCTTACACATGCACGCACTGTTGAGAATTTTGAAATTTCAATTTGTTGGATTAGACACAATGGTTAAGGCTTCTATTACAAAAAAAAAAAAAAAAGGAGAAATAAAAACATAGCGGTGAAAGAAGAAACTCAACGGGTCACTCAAGACAAGCGCACTGAAGAATCAAGACTTCATCTTTCCTTGTTTCTCTGTCTCTGTTTCAGAAAGAAACCAACAAAAAAAACCTAGGAAAATGGTGGAATCGGAGCTAAGCTATGAACAGATCCGTTTGAATAGAGTGGAAGAGAACAAGAAGAGAATGGAGGAGCTTAATCTCAACAGGATTGCTCAATCACTTCGTGTCTCTTCTTCTCCCAAGCCTTCTCCTGTAACTTTTGTCCTTTCTCTTCTCTTCTCATTTCTTCTTTTGTTTGTTTGTAGGAATTAACACATTTTTATTGGAAATGCAGGTAAAGCCAAGGACGCCGCGTATTCCGGTGGACTTCTCGGAGGTCAGGAGATCAAGCCGTGCGAAGAATCCGCCTCCGAGTTACAGAGAGGTCTTTTCTACCATTTATCTTTACTTGGTTTTTTTGTGTGTTTGTGAGATATGAAATTTGTGGGTTTTCTCCCTTTTATAGTTTTGATGAGTAAATGCTCTATCTTTTTGTGAAGTTTTCTTTGTTTGGAAGTTAAAAGGACTCTCTTTAGACGAATCAGAAAGTTTTCTCACTCTTATATGAACCAAGATAACGAGTCTGTTTTTGGATTGATCAGATCTTGTTGTTAGCTTCTTGAGAGTATGAAAATCTTGAATCAAAATCCTAGTTTGCGTGAGTTGTAACCTTCGTATTATGGTATTCTCATGACTTCTAAAATCAGAGTTATTTGATCCTTATTTGCAGTTTGGGCTAGAACCTCTAGAAAGGCCAAGAAGGTTAACCAGTCCACACTCTACATCAAATCATAGCTCTCCAAAACTATTTTGATGTGATTTATAAATTAGTTACCTGTGTTTTACTTTGCAGGAGCTATCAAAGAAGAGATTTGCTGAACCGGGTATATGCCTCGGACGAGGCAAGAGTGTATGCAATCGACAGGGCAGAGATGCTTCAGTCAAGCTTAGAACCAGAATTCCCAAGCTTTGTTAAACCAATGCTCCAATCACATGTGACCGGAGGATTTTGGCTGGTATGTCTGAAACTTAGGCTTAGTAAGTAAACTCCGAAGATTTTAATATGGTTTCTTTTTGTTTATGCAAACAGGGCTTGCCGAGACAGTTTTGCAAGACACATCTGCCAAAATGCGATGAAATGATCACTTTAGTTGATGAGAAAGATGAGGAATTTGAGACCAAATACCTTGTTGATAAGAACGGTCTTAGCGGAGGCTGGAGAGGCTTCGCAATTGAGCATCAGTTAGTTGATGGAGATGCTGTTGTGTTTCACCTTATCACTCCAACAATGTTCAAGGTAAAGGAGTTTCACTTAGAGATCTTGATTTGTTGAAACATAGACTAGTAGAGAGTTTAAGGCATATGAGACTTTTAACATTCATGTCAAAACATATTTTGCTTGTTCAGGTGTATATCATAAGGGTGTATGATGATGCAAACAATGATTCGGATGGGAATGAAGATAAAGAGAATGATGATAATGAATCAAACAAGAAACAAGAGGAGAATGTTTCAGAAGCTAGACAGTTGCGAAGCAGTGGTAAAAGGAAAAGAGGAGGTAATAATAATGTCTCAAATCTATATCACTTGTTATCTCTTAATAACTTAGATTAGATCAAAACTAAAGTTTTTGGTTGATGTGTTGCAGGCAGGAAGTAGAGTTTTCTCAAGGATGGATTGGGACTTCAATGGAAGAAGTAGTGGCAAAACAACTAAAAACTAACATAACACCTTTTTTTGGTTTCTTGGATGAGCAGTGAAGTTATGTTAGTGGGTATTATTTGGGTCTTGTAATGGACACTACAAACATGGAAACATTACGGCTAATCTTTGGTAAGCTACGTTAGTATTATTATATGATATGATTTGGACATGGGAACGATAATCAAACTTGAAGAAGAATTGAAAGGGAAGTCGCATTTTTAAGGGTGGACGAAAAAAACCGAATCGAACCAAAATGATCTTAAACCAAATTGAAATTCATCAATTCCAAGCTGAGCTGAATTTTATAATAATCTGATATATTAATATTTATTTGAAGGTGTATTTTAAATATACTTAAATATATAAATGTTTTAAGTTTTAATAAATTCTAGATGCCAAAAAAGAAGAAGTTGATTTAGGATTGAGAACCGGTTTTCGTAATACCGGTGATGGACCACCGCCAAAATTGGTACAACTCAATAGATCCGGTACGGTTCCGGTTTATGAAAAAGGAGGAAAAAAAACAAAGATAGGGAGAGAAAAGACGAAAACTGATTGATTCCCCACACGGAAAAGCCAAAACCGTGGACGAAAGTCTCTTCTCACTTTTGCTTCTCTCTCTCTCTCTGCAATCACCAGCTTCCCGTCACCATCCCCAAATTCCAGCGACCTCCAAAAACCCTAAATTTCATCATCCAAAATCAGAGTCTTCGACTGTCTTCTCTGATCGGGGCGGAACACGATGTTTCCGTGGAACATTGCTAAATCGGCGGAGGCAGCTTTCTCAAGGTGGGCGGTGAAGAGAGTCGTCAAATTCTTGTTAAAGAAGAAATTGGGTAAACTCATACTTGGGGATATTGACCTTGATCAGCTCGATATTCAGCTTAGAGATGGCACAATTCAGCTCTGCGATCTTGCTATCAACGTTGACTATTTGAATGACAAGGTTTTGGCCTTCTCTCTCCCTTCTTTTTCCAAATGATGCTTCAACTTATGGAATTTGGGGCAACTTTTAGTGTTTGCCTTGGGACTAGACGTATTGAGATTTTATGTAGAGGATGGTGTCACTGTGTTTTAGTTCATTGGTAGTGGTTTAGTTCTTCATGAACAGAAGGCCATGCTCAATTGTATATGGTAAAGAGAGTTGTGTTTTCTGCAAGAACAAATAAAGTAGAAGCTCCATTATTTTTGTTGCAGAAATGTGTATGGGATTGTAGTGGATAATTTCGGAGTCCCAGGAAGGTCGTTGAATTTAGAGGTTCATCTATGACGTCAAAGTTTTTAATTTTGTTTTAAATGCAAGTTTTTCATAGTTCATGTATGGTTTGCTAAATGTTTTGGTTCTCAATGTTGTCAATATGCCCAGATTTGAGAACTTTATGGTTTACCAATTCTGAGAGTCTCATCCCCTATATCATCTTTCTTCTTTGAATCCAGTTTGATGCTCCGCTGCTCATAAAGGAAGGCTCAATTGGATCTTTGTTAGTTAAAATGCCTTGGAAGACCAATGGTTGTCAAGTTGAGTTGGACGAGCTTGAGCTTGTTCTTGCACCACGTTTGGAGAGTAATGCATCATCTTCAAATGAAGCCAGCACCTCCACCTCTACCCGAGAAGATGCACATAATATTCGTCTTGGACTAGGAAAGCATGAGAATGAAATGTTGGTGAACGGTGCTAAATCTGCGTCTATTGATGTCCATGAAGGCGTTAAGACGGTTGCGAAGATAGTGAAATGGTTTCTTACAAGTTTTCATGTCAAAATTAAGAATCTGATAATAGCATTTGATCCTGATTTTGGTAAAGAACAGAATGAAGCTGGTCCACGACCAACATTGGTACTCAGAATGACAGAGATAGAGTGTGGAATTTCAGAGGACCGAGTTTCGACTAATGAAGTTTCCCCTGATAGTTTCCTTGGTATTAATCGACTTGCAAACTGTGTGAAGTTTCAAGGAGCAGTTGTAGAGCTTTTAAATATGGATGATGATGATGAAAAAACTTGTGGTAAAAAAACACCAAATGATGTGACTTTGATCATGACAGGCGAAGGAGGTGGGTTTTCAGGGAGTTTGAATTTAAGTATACCCTGGAGGAATGGTTCCTTAGACATTCGCAAGGTGGATGCTGATATTTGTATTGACCCTGTTGAATTACGATTTCAACCGTCTACGATTAGATGGTTCTTACGATTGTGGAAGACTTTCACAAGTTTCGGATCAGACTGTTGTCCCTCAGTTTCTCATTCTGATTCATCGACGGATTCACCTGCAATACCTACTAATGTAATGGTAACGCCTCCAGCTACATCATCCTTGTCAGGTGGCCAAGAAGTGGAGCCTGTTAGTACACCTGGGTTACAGTTTATACCAGATTGGTTTCCGTCTTCTTTCAGTAAGAAAGAAGAGGATGGAGAAGTAGATATTGGTGCAAGGTATAAACGATATCTCTAACATAAAATTTCGTTGTCACAAGTCTTTCAATGATATTGTATCTTTTGCTTGACTTGTATTTTCATCTTTTGTCACAATCTGGATATGACTTTACCTTTAGTTCTTTTTACTGAATTCTCTTATCTGTGTTATCTCTTCTTGTTTCCTACAGTGTGGACCAGTTTTTTGAATGTTTTGATGCAATGAGGAGTTACCAATCAGCTTTTGGAAGCCAAGGAATGTGGAATTGGACATCTTCTGTCTTCACAGCAATCAATGCTGCATCTAGCCTTGCTTCTGGATCTTTGCTTCTTCCTTCTGGTAATAATATTTTCTTGAATTATGTTTAAAATGTGCATTAAGCACATTGGTCTGTGTTATCACCAAATATATGCAACCTTTCTTATATGGGTGTTTTGGTAATCCTGTTATGTAATCTTAGGCTTTTTCTGTTTATTCTATTCTTATACTTCTAACCTATACACCATCACGCTTTGTACTTAAATCAATCCTTTAGCTAATACTGTCAAGCAGTGTATGTCGTTATAGTAACAAACTGTCTGCGCTATCTGTAGTGTTTACTTACATAGGCCTGTATCTTTTCCTGTTCATATGATTTGTCCTCAGTTAACCATTTCTTCTACATGTGCAACTATTCTCATCAATATGCAGAACAACAACACGTTGAAACAAGTTGTAAAGTATCCTTTGCTGGAGTTTCGGTGGTACTGTTTTTCCAAGATGAAGACAATTGGAAGGATGTTTCCTCGGGGATCCACTACTTGGGTGCAGAACTCAGAGATATTTCCATCTCTTTTCAGGTAATTACCTTGATGAATTGTGTTTCCTCCCCTCACTAGTATCTGTGCCCGAGTTACTTAAAACATTCGATAAGGTCAACAGGTTTGCCCTCAGGATATGAGGTTAGAAGGAGAAGTGAACAGCATGGAGATCGCTGATTATTTTCAAGCTGGAAATGTTGTTGACACTGCTAATGCTGAATATCAGACTAGTTTGATTAAGAATTTACAAGCCAAAGTTCAGACTACTCTTCCGCCCTTTGCCTCATCTGATATGAATGATGACTTAAGAGAGATAGTTTCAGATGGCTTCCTCTTTCGTAACAAGGGTTTTGCAATCAAGACATTGTTGGTTATAGCTGCAGGGGGAAATGGATTTCAGTTTCTTGTCAATTTCCAGTCATCCAAAGCCAGCCCTAGAAGATCAAACTCATTCTCGTTGAGTTTACCACCTACCACATTCTGGTTGAACCTTCATTCCGTAGAAATGTTGGTAAATCTTTTCAACGATGCGTCAGAATCTATTCCCATAACCAGTCATGAAAGGGTTCAGGTGGCATCCTCTTCTAAATCAGAAAGATTGCGAGGTAGAGTGTCAATCTGGAATGCTCGAGTGATTCTGTGCTTTCCTTTTGAGAGCATTTCAGCAAGGTCATGTAACTCGCTTGGTGAGCAATTTATTGTCGTCGACTTATTTTCCTCTTCGCCGTCTGACAAGGAAAAGCGTAAGGAAGGAAGTCCAGGAGAAATGTACTTTACATCGGCTACTCGCTCCATATGCTTCAGTGTTGGTGATGCTAGCATCTATTTGGTCACTTCTGACCTTAAAGATTCTGCAACAAATTCACATCGTATGCAGGGTGAATTCTCTGCATATAATATTTTGCATACCAACAATAGCACTAGTCACCAAATTTCAACCATTGGTATGTTTTGGCAAGATAGACCTTTCGTTAGCCCTTGGTTAGTGGAGAGAGCTAAGATGTTGGCTACGCAGGAAGAATCTATTCAGACAGATAAATCTGGGGGGAACGGTCTTGAGTTTGCTGCTGTTGCTACCGCCAAAGATCAAGAAGACATCTACTCTCAAACCAGGAAAGAGATAATTTTGGCTTCTTCATTCTGCCTGTATGTTCATTTGCTTCCACTTGCTATCCGTTTAGATAGTTGGCAATACAGAAAATTCTGCAATCTCGTAGACCAGGCAAAAAATTGGCTATCACGTATGGCAGCCGATACAGCTGAGAAAACAGAGGAATCTGTTGTGTGTCAAACGTCTCTCGTTGTGGAATGTGATTCTATTGACATTTTGGTTAGGCCAGAACCTCGAATGGGCATAAAAAATCAGATTCAGATTGAGCTTCCCGGATCATGGATTCAGTTAAACCTGAGGGTTCAGAAGTTAAATCTTATGTCTGTCTCAAATCTTGGCAGTATCTCTGATGCTGATTTCTTTTGGTTAGCCCATGGGGAAGGCACATTATGGGGTTCTGTTACAGGTCTACCTGATCAGGAGTTGCTATTACTCTCATGTAGCAACTCTGCGATAAAGCGCGGTAATGGAGGAGGTTCAAATGCACTGTCGTCAAGGTTGGCTGGCTTAGATATTCTGCACTTACAGGAACCAGAGATCTGTTACGACTATTTAGCAGTATCTATTAGGGGCTGTACAATTTCTGCCGTAGGAGGACGCCTGGATTGGATAGAAGTGGCTTCTTCTTTTTTCACTTCTCAAGTTGAAAAAAAATCTCAAGAGGGAAACTCCAGCTCATCTAGTGGCTCCTCGTTTATTCTTAATTTGGTTGATGTTGGTCTAAGCTATGAGCCCCACCATGAGAATACAGATCATTTACATCAACCAAGTGATCCATGGGTTGCCTGTCTGGTAGCGGCATCTTCATTTAGCCTTTCAAAGACAAGTCTGGTTGATTCCATAAGAAATGATTACAGAATCAGGATTCAAGATCTTGGGCTTCTTCTGTCCGTGGATTTGGACCTTAGCAGGCTTCATGGAACGTACAGTTCAGAGCATCTTCATGAGTCTGGCTATGTTAAAGTTGCTAATGAGGCGCTAATTGAAGCAACTCTAAGGACTAACTCTGAAAATGGCCTTCTCTGGGAGTTAGAGTGTTCAAAATCTCACTTATTAATTGAAACTTGCAGTGACACGACTTCTGGTTTGATTCGCTTGGCCACACAGCTCCAACAGTTACTTGCTCCTGATCTGGAGGAATCAGCTTTGCACTTGCAGACTCGATGGGACAACATTCAGCAGGCGAATGCTAGGAATGATTTTGATATCAGCGATAGACTCAGTAGCTCCGATTCAAGTGGAGAAATGAAAAATTTAAGATTAGATTCAGAAACTGAAACTGGGGTCATTGGCTTGATGGACGAAATAAATGAAGATGCTTTCCAATTTGATGTCAATCCTAGTAGTCAGTCCGACTCTTTTGAATGTCAGAATAACTATATGTCGTCTCCTGGAATCTCTCATGGGCAGGCATGTAATTGGGTACCTGCTACTCCTGAGAAACTACCTTCTAGTCAGTTTATTTGTGGGTCATCATCCAGTTTAAAACCAGAAAGCAGTCAAATATTCCTAGAAAGAGATGGGCTGCCTGAAATAATTGAAAACTATTGTTTGTCTGAGTTCCGTCCATTGTCAGAGGTACCTCAAGAAGGGGATTCATCAGGGAGACAGTTCTTTCTTGAGACTGATTTGAGGAGAGGAAATTCTGGGTGGTATGATGACGCGTCCATAAGAATATTAGAAGACCATGTGTCAGAAGCAACTGAGGAAGATCATGAGGAACATATTCTGGATGGAGAATTTTCACCTTTTGGCCTGACGTCTTATACTGCTGTAACAGCTAATGGACGTATACTTCTGAAAAACATCAACCTCAAATGGAGAATTTACTCTGGCTCTGATTGGCATGGTTCTAGAAAGAAAGGTGAAATTTATAAACATATGAAGGGCCGGGATACAACTTCTTGCCTTGAGCTGGAATTATCTGGGGTGCAATTCCTATATGAAATCTTCCCAATTGGCGGAATATGTACCTCTAAGTTATCTCTCACGGTCCAAGATTTTTATCTTTATGATAGAAGCAAAGCTGCACCTTGGACATTGGTAATTGATATTTTTCACTTGTATCATCATAAGATTGATTATACTAGAAATAACCTGGGTAGATAATTTAACTTGTTCCCTTGAATTATAGGTCCTTGGATATTACAACTCAAAAGATCACCCAAGAGATTCCTCTTCAAATGCATTCAAGTTGGAATTAAAAGCTGTCAGACCTGACCCTGAAACACCACTTGAGGAAAACCGGTATGCTATCTCTACTATTTTACAGTGTTATTATACTCGTTTTTCTTTTTATATCTAAGGATGAAGACCACATTTACTATTTCAATAAACACTGGCCTAGTTGTATGCACAATTAGATTTTCAACAAATGTTTGCTTACTTAGTACAATCCTTTTGTTCCCAATAACTCGATCAAACATTTTCCAAGTTATGTTCATTATCTTTATCGATTAGCTGCACTGTCAAATTCAATGCTTAATAAAGAAAAAGACAGTTGCATAAATACTAAATATTTAAGGTCATTTTTCCATGGAGGTAGTAATAATCATACATAATAGTTTCGACGAGATTCCCCCTTTTTGGCAAAATACAAGGGTAAATTACATTACAGATGTATTCTTAGTAAACTTGAATTAGGTTCTCTCTGATGCTTATAATTTTTTTTTCCTTTGATAGGTTTTGGTGTTTCATTATAACTTAAATGGACCTTCTGTTTATGGCTTAAATAATAGTTAGCGCAGATGTATACCCTGTTTTCCTTTTTTTTCTCATGAATTGCTTCCTCCCAGGTTACGTGTTGCTTTACTCCCTATACTGTTGCATCTTCATCAAAGTCAACTGGATTTTCTCATCAGCTTCTTTGGAGCTAACAGCTTAGAAAAGCCTGTAGTTTCCATTGGAGACTCAGGTGGTTCAACGTTGCCGGTTTCTGTTAAGGGACATAATATCATAGAAGAAGCGCTTCTTCCTTATTTTCAGGTTAATAAAGTTTCTTTCTACGGTTCTACCTATAAGCTTGTGTATGATGCTGGAGGAGAATCATTCATCTGTTACCTTCCTAGGACGTGTATAATGATAGGGTGTGTTTTAATGCTCAAATGAGTGTGATGCTAATCATGTTAATGTCTCCAAAACAAATATATGATGTCGATCAGCTGAAGTCATAAACCTCGTTGTTCTTGTAATTCAGAGTTCTGAGGAAGTCTGTTTCTATGAATGTTGATTTTACCAAATTATCTGTTTCTATGAATGTTGATTTTACCAAAATTATCTGACTAGTGAAATTCATTTGCAGAAATTCGACATATGGCCTGTTAGTGTCCGAGTTGATTACAGTCCTCATCATGTTGATCTAGCAGCACTAACAGGAGGGAAATATGCAGAGCTTGTGAACCTTGTTCCCTGGAAGGTAAGAAACAATTTTTCCTGCTGGCTCTTCAAAGTTTTTTCAGCATCATTTGCTCATCACAGAGGAACATATGCAGGGTATTGAACTACAGCTCAAACATGTGCATGCTGCTGGGATCTACGGCTGGGGCAATGTATGCGAGACTATACTGGGAGAATGGTTGGAAGATATATCTCAGAATCAGGTTCGCTTCACATAGCATGCTCTCTTGTGCACATTAATAATCATCCATTTATGGGTTTTAGACTGACTGGCTTTTTAACGTTTTGTAATTGTATTTTTAGATTCATCAACTGTTGAAGGGGATCCCAACAGTAAGATCACTTTCTGCTCTTTATGCTGCTGCTGCGAAGCTGGTCTCTTCACCTGTTGAAAGTTACAGGAAAGATAGAAGGCTAGTAAAGGGAGTCCAAAGAGGTAAGGCGTTAACCCAAAGTGCTCAATGCTCAATTTTCTATTATCTGAAAGTAAGCTACTTATGGTGCACTGATTCGTTATCATATATGATGTTAACACTGTTGGAGGCCACTTGCAAAACTGGAGCTGTTCATAAAAGGTTTCTTCCGCGGTTGATAGATTTCCTAGACCCTCATTCCTCTAGAACAAGTGTTAATGATATTTGCTGTTAGCCCTCTAACCATGACTAGGAACCCCTTATAAATACGACTTCTAACATAGCTGATATCGCATAGCATCTGCTGCTGCGGCCAAATTATTCCGTATGTGCTTGGTTCAGCCAGGAATTTATAGTTTGTTATACACTGAGCTGTAACTGTCGATTTTCAGGTACTATTGCGTTTCTCAGAAGCATCTCACTGGAAGCTGTTGGACTCGGTGTTCACTTGGCAGCCGGGGCTCATGATATTTTGTTGAGAGCAGAATATATATTTGCAAGTGCACCATCATTGCCACAGCCCCAAGGCAAAACAAAGACGAATGTTAGACATAATCAACCTAGAAACGCTAAGCAAGGCATGCTTCAGGTGAGTGTAAAGGCAATACATGTCCTGCATTTGTGCTCAAGTGATCCCTCGTCTACTCCTGGATCATATATATACATTACCAAAATTGTATAGGCATGCGAGAGCATCGGTGATGGAATAGGAAAGACAGCTTCTGCATTAGTCCGCACACCTTTGAAAAAGTATCAACGTGGAGACGGAGCTGGATCAGCATTTGCAACAGTTGTTCAGGGAGTTCCAACAGCTGCTATAGCACCTGCTTCAGCTTGTGCTAGGGCTGTACACAGTGCTCTTGTTGGCATCAGAAATAGGTCAGTTCATATTCAAAAATTTTGGAAATACGGCTGGAAAAATCTGTTATATGCAAAGACTCATGGAGATTTTTTCTACTTTCAGTCTTGATCCTGAACATAAAAAGGAATCCATGGAAAAGTACTTAGGCCCCGATAAACATAGGAATCAAGACCAACACCGATAAATCAAGGTAAATTTCTGGTCAGTCTAATAGTCTTACATTTAATCAGATTGGTTATTGCAGTTGCGGTAATTCATCTAGCAATTTGAGAAACCAAACCTGGCTTTAACCATTTACTGCTCCTGTTTCTAATCTGTTTGCTACAGATGATCCATGTTGGTGTCAGGTCCCATTTACATTAAGCATGTAAGTCTACTAAACATATTGAAATCTAAGTTTACCGGTTAGGTGGTTTCTCAATTCTCATAATAGACCTTGAAAAGAAAAACAGTTTGCTCTTTATATGGATTTTTGGTGCCCAATCTGTTTTTCGCCCTTATAACGTGTTTCATTTTCTTGCAGGTGTATAGGTTTGAATAGAGCAAGTGCAGAACCATTCTTTTGCCCCTCGAAAAGCCATAGCGATGGGATAATTTTGGTATATAGTAAAAAAAGCTTATAAACATTATAGAATCATTCAGTTTGTCTCTGTACTGTACATGTACAATTTCGATCTTGCTCCATTGTAAATTTACCCCACAAAGTTTGCCAAATGAGTGAAAAGTGTACAGTTATTTCTGTTTATAGTTCAAAAGAAACTTTAGATGTAAATTGTTACCTTCTTTTTCATTATTTTTCTATTTTCACCATTTTAAATCATTACCTGGGGGTTTAGATTTCTGTTTGGCTCTGTGTAATGCTTGCTCAAGCTCAGTCCTGAACTCAAGCGAATCAAACATGAATTTGCGGTTTTCTAAAAATTAGTATCGATTATGTTTACGAATTTATTTTTTTATGAAAATGGTGCAAAATGCTCAAATTTTTTTCTACTTTACGCTATTTTTAAACTCTAGACCGGTTCTCTGCTCGATTCTTGAGCCTGAATTAGCCTACCAACAACATAATTGTTATAGGTCGGTTGCATTCCTCCACCATAAATTTCAAGATCGTTATGATATCATAATCGTGGAATCCTTTTCTATCATATAGGAAGGGCACTTGCACAAAATGAAGAGTTGAAAGACCAAAAAAAAAATCATATTATAAAATCGGGTGCGACTTGACTAATCAGACGTCTAGAGGATTATGTTGGAAACGTGGTCAAACATGGTCTCGAAAATCATGTTTTTGAATGTGAATTATTTTTTTAGTTACATAAAATGTCAAAATTTATTTTGGAGTGGCATATTTATTCTGTTGGACTTGTTGATGTGTGTCAAATTGTATTTATATCTAAACTTAGCTAACAACACACTCTAATTGTTGTAGCATAGCATAGGGTCGAACCGCAAAGAGTTAAGAATAACTACACTAGGAATCCAAGTAATTAACTAAGCCAAGCTAATGATGTTTTTTGGTTTTTTCAAAGTTCTAATTACGAAACTAAGTGATAGATGCGAAATGAGAATGCAAAATGAAAGATAAACAAGACTAAACAACTAAATAAACACTAAACAAGATCAAAGCAAAGCAATTCAAGGATAAGCAAATTAAGATGCAAAAGTCAACCGTAAAGTCAACAAACAAGAATTTGATCAAATAAAGGAAAGCATGGGCTTTGGGCAAAGCATTTGACTCGGGATGATCACTGACTAACTAATGATATTAGGACTACAATTATAAATCAATTCCATGGCATAAAACACACAAAGTAGACTAATCCACTTCCGTGGCACTAATCCATTTATTAATCATTTAATTAAGCTAATTTCCCAATTGCAATTAAATGATCAATAATCATTAAGCATAAGTTCATATAACCAACTAAACACCTTAAGCATCAATTCCCATTGGTTAAGAATGAAAAGCAAGAATTAAGGTTCTCCTAGACATTTTGTCGAACACCTTCCGGGCACAAATGACCATGTTCTAGATTTTTGATTGATCATGTCAAATCTAGCATTAAGAACCTAAGCCTAAGCATCACTAATCAACCACTAAACCTCCCTAATCTACTAAGCCCAAAACCCATTAAAATACTACTCACTAATCATCATGCTAAACTCAAAGATAAACATAATAGAATGCATAATCATAAAGGAAATGATAGAGGTTAAAGAAAACTTCACTAAATAATGACAAATCCAAAGATTCAAACATAAAACATGAAAAAATATTTGAAAGCTTAAAAGAGAAATAACATGATCCAACTTAGGGTATTTTGTGTCTAAAACATATATATATATGCTAAGAAAAAGGTTCCCGGGTCGGATCCGGGTCAAACCGGAAAAGTCAACACTTTTCGGGAAAAGTCAACTGTGTGCAGCCTCACTCGGTGTAGGCTCAATCAGCTTCAAAGCCAAGTGGAAAACATGGCAATTTTCAGAGTCTTCTTGCAGCCTCACTCGGTGCAGGCCAATCAGCCATGACCGATTGGTCATTTATTTTCGGCAATTCTTCATTTTCTTTGCTCATTTGGTACATTCTTCCAACTCCAATCCACTTCCAAGCCTTCCAACGCATCCAGATAGCTCCAAGAACTCCGAATGTACCTAAATCAAACCAAAACAAGAACCAAAATGCACAAAAACAAATCCTAACTCTAAAATGCATTTAATCGCTAAAATGAGACTAAAATGATCATAATGTGTTGCAAATGCTATAAAGTTATAAATAAAAGATGACAAAGACATGAGTCCAATGGTGTAAAAACACCAAATATCAACTCTCCCGAACTTGCCTTTTGCTTGTCCGCAAGCAAACAAGTAAACGAAATCCGGGAAAGAGGTTTGAAGAGCGGGAACTCAAATCCAAAAACATCCGTTCAAAGGGTCTAACTCAAAGTTCTTGAAAACAATTATCTAATGCACAAACAAGTTCACTTAAAGATGCTTCGCAAAACTCTTCACAAAAGACTCTTACTCTAAATCCCGAAACCAACAAGAACTCTCACAATCTATCGATCCTCTCTTTAACATTCATTAATTTCTTATCACGCGCGTTCTCACAAAGGGGCTAGTGATCGAATCCACTTGGCTAGGAAGAAAGAGGCCCAAAACAATGTCAAGAGGAGGGTTTAAATTATGTTGTGGCTAACTCTCAAAATAAAGGAGTGTAAGCATTACGCAAAAGCAAGAAAGAAAGGAAACCTTATGCATACAAGATTTAATCTCTAAGTTCTACCCATTCTCTCTTGTTTCACTCTCAATCTCCCTTCCTTTACCTCTCATTTTCTTTCACATATCAAACCACGAGCCCTTTTGGCTAAATAACATTAACAACTCACTCTTTTCCAAGTCTTTAGGGAAGGTTTTTGAACATTTTTGCTCTCTTTTTCTTTTGATTTTCTTTAGCCCCTCTAATCACATTTTTTCTTTTTCTTATTTCTTTTATTTGCTTTTTTTCTAGAGGAGACTAGCATATCTTCTTTTCTTTTCAACTTAGAGCTATTTTCTTTATATTCCTTTCCCTAGAACCCATCTTCTTCTCTTATTCTTTCCTTTCTTTTTCTTTCCACATTCACCATTTATCAAAAACACCCATTCTTTAGAACCCCAATCCTAAAGACTAGTCTTAAACACAAGAAACTAGCCTTAATAGAAGCTAAACCTTGTCGTTTCCAATACTTGTAAGCCTTTACGCATGAAACACTATCAAGAAAAGGCCTCACTCATCAAATTAACACGGGTTAGAAAGAATGGCTTGGGTATACGGTGTGGTACCATCTTAAAGATGAAGATAGCTATTTGAGTCATTAAGAGAGTGGTAAAATGGATAAGATGACTCAAATGTTAGTGTTTAAACCGTGGACAAGATCAAAAGACCCTAAATGAGAGATTAATGTCAATATTAAAGTTCAAATTACTAGAGAGAATCAATATCAAATGAGTTTCAAGGAGGTAGGGACTTTCGAAGTTCATGATCCAAGCAAGCTAACAATCTTAACTCGAAAATGTTTAATGCATCAAACAACTACTAACAATAGCCTAAGCTAAACCCAAAAAACAAAGCTTTACGAGGAAAATTTTCATCATTGTTCCCTATGCATATGCAATGCAATCCTAGAATGGACTAGACTCGATCCTATTATGCAAGATGACATGTGAAACTAGATGATTTTTTTTTTTTTTTTTTTTTTTCAAAATTTTCAAATTTTAATGGTTTTGAATGTTTTATCATGTACAATGCAATGCATGAGACTCAAAGATGCAAAATAAAAACAAAACAATTGAAAGACTCATTAGCAAACAATGTCTCTCCCCCGGACTTACTTCTCACCGTCTCGGTGAGAAAGTAAAATCAAAGAGAAAGGCATGACTCAAGAGAATGAAAAATAAGGGAATAAAAATGGTATGTACAAAGTAGAAATTGTGGTACCTTGGAGTTAGGATTCATTGGGCTTGGTCCTATTTATTCAAACTTGTTTTGTGTCACTAGCTTGACAATGATAGGCTTGGGAGAGTTCCCAAGGGCGCGTTTAACGTCGCTAGCTTGACGGAGTTTCTACAACTCGAATACACAAAAACAAAACCAAAAAAAATTAAAAATAACAAGAAATAAAAATATGTACAAGAGATACCTTTGGGAATGCCTTCCAAGAGCGCTTGTTTCACGTCTCTAGCTTGACGTTTTGAGGAGATTAGGCGGAGACGGGAGTGGAGCCATCTTCAAAGCATGGTCCCCAATTGGTGAGTTCAATCTTCAAAACATTTGCCATTGTCTCCTTGATTATGGCTATCTCTTCTTTACTCAAACCGGGAGTTAAGATCACTTTTGCCTTAGAGAAAGGCTTAGAACCGCTTGTGCTCTTCACTTTGCACTCTATAGCACCATCAACCAACTTCATAGGATACAAGAAGAGGGTTGGATTCTTCTCCTCCTTGGGCTTATCCCTTGTGACTCTAGGTATTTTTAATTCTAACCCCATCTTCAAAGGTTCTTCGAAAAGTAAGCTTAAGCAACCTCCATCAAAAATGTCTTCCCCAAATTTCTCACCATCAATGCTTAGAGACTCATTCACCACTTGAGAAGGTTCATCTTTTACTTGAATCCTCGTTGAATCATCCTCATTGGTGTAAGTGATTGTTCCACACAAATTGGTAGTGGTTGGAGTGATGGGATAATATACCTTAGAGTCCACATTGAAGAGTATGGCTCTCTCATTCACAAAATCTATGCTTGCTCCCGCGATTGCCAAGAATGGAGTTCCAAGTATGAGAGGTAGCTTTTGTGTAGTTTCTATCTCCACCACCATAAAGTCCGTTGGAACCACACAATTTCCAACTTTTAGTGGGTAGTCTTCAAGCATGCCAATTGGACACTTTGAAGATGCATCCGCAAACGAGATTGAGTTAGTGTTTCTTTTCAAATCCTTTATCCCTAGGCTCTTCACCATCTCAAGAGAGATCAATTTGACACAAGAACCCGAATCGCACAAAGCATCATCTAATTTCAAATCACCAAGAGAGCAAGGGATTATAAATTTACCGGGATCATCCTTCTTAAGGATCAACCTTGGCTCAAGTGGTGCCTCATGTTGTTGCTCATAGGTCTTCATCACGTCCATAACCTTTGCATGATTTGCTAGGACGTCTTTGATGAACTTTCTTTGGCTTGGGACTTGACTCAAGTCATCATTCTTGGGCAAAGACACTCCAACATGATGCATGTCCTTTTTAAACTTCGAAAAAGTTTTATTTTGAGCCTTAGTGTAGACCGGTTGTGGGAATGGAACTTTTGGTACATAAGGAGGGGGTTCATCCTTAGGGAGATCAACTCTAGATGTACATTCCCTTTCCTTCTTCTTAGACACCATCTC
Source organism: Pseudoturritis turrita (assembly GCA_900406555.1). Classification (NCBI taxonomy): domain Eukaryota; kingdom Viridiplantae; phylum Streptophyta; class Magnoliopsida; order Brassicales; family Brassicaceae; genus Pseudoturritis; species Pseudoturritis turrita. Next base: position 57,220 of record OVBL01000758.1, read on the forward strand.
TTCTCCTTTAGCACTTTCCACAACAACCTCATCAATATTGACAACTTGTTCATCACTTGGAAACTCAAGAAGTTTGGCTAGTTTCTCCAAGTATTGTTCATCCTCATCCAATTGTAGGTTTCCAATGGGTCTTTGGTGAGTCTCCAATACTTTCTTTTCATCCAATAGGACCATGTTACAAAAGGATTTTGGGTTTGACTCGGGCTTACCCGGTAGAGTATTCATTGGACTCTTTGAGGTTGAAGCAACTTGAGCTATTTGGTTGTCCAAGGTCTTCATTTGTGTAGATAAATGCTCAAACTTGGCATTTAGATCATTATAAGCACCATCTACCTTGTTGTGTATCTTCACCATCCTCTTGTTTAACTCAATAGCTCATTTTCCCTGTCCCTCTAGAATTTGCTTGAGAAGAAGATTTGTCTCATCATTTTTGGGTTGTGGTTGAGAGGAACTACCTTGTCCTTGGTAGTTTTGATTCCCCTGTGGTTGAAAAACTTGTTGGTTGGGAATAAATGGAGCATTGAATTGATAGTTCCCTTGTTGTTGGAATTGAGGTCTTGCCACTAACCCTTGTTGTGGAACAAATCCTTGTCCTTGAGGCTTGCTTTGAGGGTAGACTTGATCTTGGGGATTTTCCACATTTGTGCTCCTATATGACATGTTGGGGTGGCTTCTATAGTTTTGGTTAAAACCCCCTTGTTGGTTGTAACCTCCTTGCATGTAACTCACTTCCTCTTGTCTCTCTTGGAAAACCTCTAGGCAACCCTCTTTATTCCCATCAAACTCTCCTACATAATGCATGGTCTTTTGTGTGGACATGATTAACTTGTCCAACTTCTCATTTAGCTCCTTGATTCTGGTATCTTCTCCCTTAGGCTCTCTCACGGTTCTATCATAGTCTCCACCATAGCATTGGTCACTTTAAGCCAAGTTTTCAACCAATTGCTCGCCTTGCTCCACCGATAGACTCGGAAAGCTACCATTACTCGCGGTGTTCAAAGCTATGTGATACTTCTCGTGAACTCCCCGATGAAATATTCCCAAGAGAGCTTCCATTGCCACTCCATGGTGTGGACATGCTCTTGTATACCCCTTAAGGCGCTCCCAAGCTTCATACAATGACTCATTCGCTCCTTGCTTGAAGCTTGTAGTATATTTCGAATTTTAGCCGTCTTTTGATTTGAGAAGAACTTAGAGAAAAACCTCTTCTTGCACTCTTCCCAAGTGGTAATGGAGGATGTGACAACACTCTTCTCCCATTGTGAAGCTTTATCTCCAAGAGAGAATGGAAAGAGAGTCAATTTGATGACATCTTCGGGTACTCCATTCATCTTAACCGTGGCACAAAGGCGGTCAAAATTATCCAAATGCTCAATTGGGTGCTCCATGGGCAAACCGAAGAAACGATTGTTTTGCACCATGTTGATCAAGCTTGACTTGATCTCCCAATTGTTGTTCCCGCAAGGTGAAGCTCTAATACCCGTCCTTGTGCCATTGGTTATAGGCTCATCAAAGTCGCCTATTCTTCTTGCTTCTCGCGGTTGGTGGATGGGCTCTCTAGCTCCCACATTTCCTTGTAATCCAACTCCATGAGCCTCTCTCTCTTTGATCATTTATTGGTGGTTCCATATTCAATCTTCTCAAATGATCTTGTCGTTCCTTTTCTCTTCTCGTCTCTCTTTCCAAACGCCTAATGTCCAAAACAAGGGGTTGGAGGTTTGTTGGTCCTCTACTCCTCAAGTTCATACACCTATAGGGTTTAGGAAAAAAAACTCAAAGGAGATAAGTTAGTATCAAAATAAAAATAAAGACTTAGTCTTAATCAAATACCAAATCCTAATGGCTATTGCTAAACTCCCCGGCAACGGCGCCAAATTTGATGTGTGTCAAATTGTATTTATACCTAGACTTAGCTAACAACACACTCTAATTGATGTAGCATAGCATAGGGTCAAACCACAAGGAGTTAAGAATAACTACACTAGGAATCCAAGTAATTAACTAAGCCAAGCTAATGATGTTTTTTGGTTTTTTCAAAATCCTAATTACGAAACTAAGTGATAGATGCGAAATGAGAATGCAAAATGAAAGATAAACAAGACTAAACAACTAAATAAACACTAAACAAGATCAAAGCAAAGCAATTCAAGGATAAGCAAATTAAGATGCAAAAGTCAACCGTAAAGTCAACAAACAAGAATTTGATCAAATAAAGGAAAGCATGGGCTTTGGACAAAGTATTTGACTCGGGATGATCAATGACTAACTAATGATATTAGGACTACAATTCTAAATCAATTCCATGGTATAAAACACACAAAGTAGACTAATCCACTTCTGTGGCACTAATCCATTTATTAATCATTTAATTAAGCTAATCTCCCAATTGCAATTAAATGATCAATAATCATTAAGCATAAGTTCATATAACCAACTAAACACCTTAAGCATCAATTCCCATTGGTTAAGAATGAAAAGCAAGAATTAAGGTTCTCCTAGACATTTTGTCGAACACCTTCCGGGCACAAATGACCATGTTCTAGATTTTTGATTGATCATGTTAAATCTAGCATTAAGAACACCTTAAACTTTAGAAATCAAAAGAACCTAAGCCTAAGCATCACTAATCAACCACTAAACCTCCCTAATCTACTAAGCCCAAAACCCATTAAAATACTACTCACTAATCATCATGTTAAACTCAAAGATAAACATAATAGAATGCATAATCATAAAGGAAATGATAGAGGTTAAAGAAAACTTCACTAAAATAATGACAAATCCAAAGATTCAAACATAAAACATGAGAAAATGTTTGAAAGTTTAAAAGAGAAATAACATGATCCAACTTAGGGTATTTTGTGTCTAAAACATATATATATGCTAAGAAAAAGGTTCCCGGGTCAACCCGGGACAAACCGGGTCGGATCCGGGTCAAACCGGAAAAGTCAACACTTTTCGGGAAAAGTCAACTGTGTGCAGCCTCACTCGGTGTAAGCTCAATCGGCTTCAAAGCCAAGTGGAAAACATGGCAATTTCCAGAGCCTTCTTGCAGCCTCACTCGGTGCAGGCCAATCGGCCATGACCGATTGGTCATGTATTTTCGGCAATTCTTCATTTTCTTTGTTCCTTTGGTACATTCTTCAAACTCCAATCCACTTCCAAGCCTTCCAACGCATCCACATAGCTCCAAGAACTCCGAATGTACCTAAATCAAACCAAAACAAGAACTAAAATGCACAAAAATAAATCCTAACTCTAAAATGTATTTAATCGCTAAAATGATCATAATGTGTTGCAAATGCTATAAAGTTGTAACTAAAAAATGACAAAGACATGAGTCCAATGGTGTAAAAACACCAAATATCACTTGTTATTTTCTTACCTCGTAAATAGTAATCTTTTAACTAAATTTTTTTTGTCAAGAAAATTAAATTAGGTGATGACACAATAACAAGACAGTATAAACCACTATGCTACATAATCCTTCTAGGTGATTAATACATTTAATCTAACCGATTAATTATGTTAGCAGTAATTAATGGGACGGTGGTCTAGTGGTAATATAAAGGGATTGGTTCTTTTGTGTCTCGGGTTCAATCCCCGTTAGAACGAAGAGTTATTCTTTAAATCGGAATATCTAAAATCCGACTCCCACGGTTTATCAAAAAAAGAAAAAAACTATGTTAGCAATGACAAAATAGGGATATATATTGCTATAATCTTCCCGTATCCGAAATCAGGTTTTAGATATTTCGATTTAAAGAATAATCTTTCATACCAATAACGGATTGATAATCGTTTAATTGTTAATAAACCAGAGAGTATAAAATATTGAACCAGTTGCATTCAAATGGTTTATGTACAATGGAGATATAATAATATAGCTAAAGATCATAGGTCATGAAAAAAAACGACATAAAAATTAGAGAGAATTCAAAGAAAAGCAGGAAAAATAAGAACAATAAAAAATCGAATTTTTTTTTTTTTTATTAGCTAACATTACATATCTAGTTCGCCATAATTAGCTTGACTTTTTCCCGAGTCGATCTTTCAGTCATCAGATTCCAATATACTCGCAAGACAATTCTGCAAAATCAACATATATATATATATATATATATATATATATATATATGTGCATTGAAGATCATTACATACAATAAATATAAATTTCTCCAAGAGATTTAATTTTCATAAGACCTTTTTTTTTTTTAATGTTAAGAACTTATATTACAACATGAATATGATAACTAACTACGTTAAATTACCTGAGATTTATGGGGAAGATGTAAGTTGTTGTTGTTGGAATGAAATTTCTTGGACTTGTTGAGACCTAACTTCCACCAATTACGAGGAACCTTTGAGATCGTACGGTCCGAATGATCTTGAGCACTTAGTTCGTCTCTAAGTGTCGTCACTTTCCTCTGAGTCTTCTCCAATGGCAACAAAACTCCACCAAGGAAGATCTCATCAGCCGCGGAAATGAAACCGTAGTTTTCGACATTGAATTTGAAATCCGAGGAAACAGGAGCTTCCTTATACTTCATCTGATCCTGTCTTGATGATGAAAATGTGTGTGGAAGTTGGCTACTACTACTATGATCAGTACTGTCTGCAAAATCATTGGAGAATGAGATTCTTGCGTCTACAAAGGATGAATACAATGAGGCTTGTTCTACACTACTAGCCATCTCTCTCTAACTCTCTCTAACTCTCTTTCTCTCTCTAATTAACACTTTTGTTTAATAAGTTTTATTTTTCTTCTTTCGTGCTAGCTAATCTCTTTGATCTTCATGCATCCACATGTTTTGCATTTTATAGACATGAGATTGGTGGGCATCCATGTGGATTTCATCTTTATTTTCTTAACCTATTTATTCTTAATTTTTTTAAATGCATCATATTTTAATTAGTAGAGATATATATATATATATTTATATTGATACATTACTGGGTAATACCGATTCAATGAACCGTAGTTTATTTAATTTTATAGTTTTGACTCCACTTTGTGGATAATAAACAGTCAATTAGCTACAATAATCAATACACTTAGTTTATGGACATAGCCATTAATTGAAACATTAATGCGCCGTAATTATGGTGTGTATATATATATATATATATTCATATGGGTTAAATAAAGATAATAATAACACTTTATCTTCAGTTTGGATTATATTCTTAAAAAATGTTTTTCTTGCCAATACATTTATGAATTATGATTATGATATAAACAAAATTCTCAATTACTAGTATAGTATTTTTTTCATCGACTACATCAATATTTACATTTATTTAAAATCTTGAAATTAAAACGATATAGTCGTATCTATAATCGACCATTCAATCTTCAACACACTAACTCATTACAAACTTGAATCCAATATCTACATTTTTTGTCCAAATCTGGTATATACACACACACATATATATATATATATATATATATATATGTATGTATATAATGAGTTTGTTCTTAAGCCAATCTATTTCTATTTGAATGAAAATGTGTTACGACTTAACATTGTGTTATGTTATACAATTTTACTGTTTTAAATATATTTAATTTTATAGTTTTGACTCCACTTTGTGGATAATAAACAGTCAATTAGCTTCAATAATCAATACATTTAGTTTATGGACATAGCCATTAATTGAAAAATTAAAAAAAAATATTAAATCAGTAAAATTGAGTTTACATTATTTGTGTCATTTATTTTATTAGTTTACATTATTTTTTTATTAACACAATTGAAATTACATCATTTTTATAAGTGACTTTGAAAGTAATGACTCTAATATTTTGTATCAATAAAAAAAAACCGACATAAATATTTTCATCATTTATTATAATTGATGTTAATATGTGTTGTTTATGAAAAATGAAACTAAATCTTACATCAGTTTGTATAAATGATGTTAAATATTTGTTTCGGTTATAACAATTGATGCTGAATATTTATATTATTTATTTAGTTGATTTTATAATTAAATCAGTTATAAATAAATGATGCTACAATTGGTTTCAGTTTTCATAAATAACTGTAAGAGTTGTATCATTTATCAATAATAGTCGTTTTATTTTAGTTAAATTATAAATATAATTAAATAATTAAAATTCTAATATACCATAAAATCATTAAATAATATTAAAACTGCAGAATTATTATATTAAACGCCAAAACACAAACATCTTTAATTTTAAAATGATTATAAGATTAAAAATAGCTAATAACATCTTTCTTCTTAATTTTTGTTTTCATCTTTCGATCTAGACGTCCTGTTTTTTCCTTTTTTCTTTGTTCATCTTTTTTTCCTAATACTTATTTTTTATAATCAAACAAAAAATTGTATACAATGATTTTGTTTGTTACAACGAAAGAGGAGATGAATTTAGAAGAAAATATATTAAAAATAGATCTTCTCCTCTTGTTGAAGTTTTGAGATGAACTTGCAAATAGCTTCTTTTCTTCATCTTATTCATTCCTTTAATCTTCTTCGTCAATCGCACTTTCTCCGTTTCAGAATTGATTTTTTTTGAAAAAATTGATTTCACCATCCGTACGACATCATATACATAACAATGAACACCAACGACAACAAACTTATTTGCATTGACAGATTGTATAATGTATACTAATCAAAACTATCTTTTATTTTTATCCAATATAAAAATCATGTTTAGATTAGCATTGACTTACCTTTTTACTTCTGATTATTAATAGGGAATATAGGAATTGATAGCTTCACACAAATGGATGTTGTGACCAACGATCCAAGGTTTGGTAGATGTTTCTACACATCAAAAAAAATCTTAAGCAAAAGATTGAGCAGCAAGCAACAGAGAATGAGAGAAATTAGAGAACCTTTTTTCTTAGAAAAAATAGAAACGATTTTATATATATTGAAAAGAATCGTGTATATCTTGATAAGAATTTAGTGATATAACTGCTTTAAAAACAACTTGACCCATGATTGATTTATATTTTTTGAAAATTACATTTAAAAAAAACATTTTTTGTCAAAAAAATGGCACAAAACATTTTTTGTTTCCATTTAATTAAGAAAGAGATATTTTATAATTATCTATTTTCATCATGTATTAGTAATTTAAACTAATGACAGCTATATTTGGAGATCACACGTTGATTTCAAAGATTTTGTTTCAGAATATAATTTAATTCAAAGATATAGGTAGTAATATGAAACATACATTTATTTACAATTAACAAGGGATAAATTTTAGAGATTTAGATATCTTTATAGTTAAATTTATTCTTTTTCAAAAACATTATAGGAATGATTTAAGGTAATGTTTGTTAAATATCTTTCTAAATTGTTTTTATAATTTTATATTTTTACAGCCAACTTATAATTTATTTACAATTAGTGTTATATTGATCAAATATAACAATTACAATGTGAAATATAATAATATACTTGTTGTCACATATATTGTGTCAAATAAATGCATTCTATATATTGATCAACTAGGAAGGGAAATTACAACATTTACGAATTTATGATCCAAAGCCAAAAATTATATGTGTTAATATAGTTATATCGTGTTTCGTAAAACACTTCGATTTTGCACTTACTGTTAATTTATAACTTTTGTATACATTCTAGTTACTTATATGATATAATTTCATTGTCCTGTTAAAAAAAATCATGTAAACAAAAAATTTATGAATATCCAAAACAAATGTATATTTAGGAAAACCAAAACAATCGCTAGTATGGAAAAAAACTGTTAACATCTGTCCCTAGAAAAGAACCATATAAATAATAGATATTATCAATAAGGATAATTTTCAAAAATACCACAAAAATAACTTTTTGTTCCAAATATACCATCATTTAATTTTTTTTTCTCAAAAATATCACTAAAAATTTTATTTTTACAAAAATACCACAAAATTAAAACTAAACTTTAAATCCTCAAAATTAAATCATAAATTCTAATAACTAAAAACTAATCCCTAAAAACTAAACCATAAACCCAAAATATTAAACCCAAATCCAAACATTTAAATTATAAACTTTTAAAACTTATTTTTAGTGTTTGTGGTATTTTCGAAAAACAAAACTTCTAGTGGTATTTTTGAAAAAAAACTAAGTGATGGTATGTTTGGAATAAAAATATATTTTAGTGTATTTTAAAGAATTCTTCTAACAATAATCAAGAGAAAAACAAACAATCAAGAGGACTTGTATTTTTGTTTCTTTGACATGAGAGAATTTGTATTGTGGGATCATATTCTCTCTCATGTATGATTTTATCCCCATATTGTACAATATAAATGTGAACTTCTTTCTCTCTTTACTACATTCACAAGAAAATCGAGGAACACAATGTTAAGATCAAAATTGACAAATTTTTTAATTAAATGGTTTCAATCTAATCTCCATTCCGCAGAAGAACAGTTCTATCGAAGAAATGTTATTAATAAACAACATCGTTAAGGATGATTGGACCTGAGTTGTCTGTAAAACCATTATAGACGTAAACATAAAAGCTTCTTTGTGCTACAAAATTTAATAATTTTTCTTTTAGATTAAATATTTGGTGAGTTTAACACCATGTCACTATTAATCAGGTTTCCAAACTATTGAAATGCTGAAAAATGTCAAATGATTGAGTGGAGCCATTTGAATAGATCCAAAAAAAAATCAGAGAAATTATTAAATTTATAATTTGCCGAAAGAAAATTGAGAGAACATACATGCGGGTAAAATGATTAAGTTCGTTAAACTCAAACTGTATTATAGTTACAAACACCAACATTTGTTGCCCATGGAGGACTTGCTGAGTAGGGAATTGATGATGACCGAAGACATGAATCTAATTAGATGTTACTCGAGCTTTAATCTTCCAAGTTCATTTCCTAGCCCGGCTTTAATCGGCAAATTGGTGTGAAATCAAGAAGCATGTTGTAGCCGATCGCAGAAGTAACTGAAAACAAACAAATTTAAAAAATCAATTTAGCAAATCCACTTAACAAATCAGAGATCTACAAAACTTTTTGGTGATAGAAGTAAAAAGTCATAACTAAAAAAATTGTGGCAAATCAGAGATCTACAGAGATTTGAAAAATTTCCGTGAATCCCACATTTATAATTTGGGAGAAACCATTAGTTGTACATGATTTGATGAAGATGAGAGTGGGAGGTTATTGATAATCGTGGAATAGAAAACGAGATGTGTGTTGGAGAACAATAACTGTAAAAATAATTTTACGATGAAAAAGAATCTAAAAAATATAAAAAAAACAATTAATTTATTTAAAAATTGTCTATATAACACGTCGTTTTTCAGAATTGTCGAATAACTTCTGCTTTAGATATATAGAGATGAAGATGAGAGTGGGAGGTTATTGATAATCGTTGAATAGAAAACGAGATGTGTGTTGGAGAACAATAACTGTAAAAATAATTTTACGATGAAAAAGAATCTAAAAAATATAAAAAAAATTAATTACACATGTCGTTTTCAGAATTGTCGAATGACTTCTGCTTTAGATATATAGAGATGAAGATGAGAGTGGGAGGTTATTGATGATCGTGGAATAGAAAGCGAGATGTGTGTTGGATAACAATAACTGTAAAAATAATTTTACGATGAAAAAAAATCTAAAAAATATAAAAATCAATTAATTTATTTAAAAATTGTCTATGACACATGTCGTTTTCAGAATTGTCGAATGACTTCTGCTTTAGATATATAGAGATGAAGATGAGAGTGGGAGGTTATTGATGATCGTGGAATAGAAAGCGAGATGTGTGTTGGAAAACAATAATTGTAAAAATAATTTTACGATGAAAAAGAATCTAAAAAATATAAAAAAACAATTAATTTATTTAAAAATTGTTTATGACACATGTCGTTTTCAGAATTGTCGAATGACTTCTGCTTTAGATATATAGAGATGAAAATGAGAGTGGGAGGTTATTGATGATTTTGGAATAGAAAGCGAGATGTGTGTTGGAGAATAATAACTGTAAAAATAATTTTACGATGAAAAAGAATCTAAAAAATATAAAAAAATAATTTATTTATTTAAAAATTGTCTATGACACATGTCATTTTCAAAATTGTCGAATGACTTCTGCTTTAGATATATAGAGATTATATTTATGAATACAAAATTGTAGTGATCTTATATACGTACTAGTACTAAAATCATTTATTGGAACAAGGAAGATTCTAGATACTTTCATTCAACAAAAAATACAAATTTATCTCAATGATTATTACATCACTTTTTGACAATTGAAGCTAAATCTCATAATTAACATCGTTTGTTTATTGATGTAAATTTTATATCATTTTCTAAATATTACTAATAAAAATTAATAAACACATCAGTTATTTAATTGATTTAAATTAGTATTTCTTTATCAATTTTTAAAAATGATGCAAACTAATATAAATTTGTATTATTTTTATTGAACCGATGTGAAATAAGCCAATAACAGCATCAATTACAATAATTGATGTTAAATAATATATTTTACATCATTTATTAATACGTAATTTAAATTAATATCATTTAGTTTTTTGATACTATTTATCTGATGCAACAAACATTATTTTTTTTAGTGTAATAACACATTATCTTCAGTTTGGATTATATTCTTAAAAAATGTTTTTCTTGCCAATACATTTATGAATTATGATATAAACAAAATTCTCAATTACTAGTATAGTATTTTTTTCATCGACTACATCAATATTTACATTTATTTAAAATCTTGAAATTAAAACGATATAATCGTATCTATAATCGACCATTCAATCTTCAACACACTAACTCATTGCAAACTTGAATCCAATATCTACATTTTTTGTCCAAATCTGGTATATACATACATATATATGTATATAATGAGTTTGTTCTTAAGCCAATCTATTTCTATTTTGAATGAAAAAGTGTTACGACTTAACATTGTGTTATGTTATAAAATTTTACTGTTTTTAATATATTTTTATCTTAGAAAGATTTCTTTTAATACATTACATTTGAATTTGATGAATTTATTAAAAAAAAAAATCAATGATTAATTTGCATATTTAGATTTGTCGATGCATATATTGTTAAGAGAAGTTCTAGATAATTCTAGAACCCTCCGTAATATATGTTTAGGATATATTCTTATGCTTATGTGACAAGGTTAAAGTAGTTAAGATATACTTGAACTTTATGTATATATATATAGAGAGAACGTACGATGTAAAGAACATAATAACAAGAATACTTTCCCAACCTTTTCTCTGTGTTTTCATGGTATCAGAGCCATTCTAAAAACTGGATCCATTGTCATCAAGAGAAGAGAGATTGAAAGGAAAGAATGTCAAACGAAGATCAATCGAAGTCGATTGCCAAAACAGAGTCATCAAATAGCAGAGCCATGGTCTCACCATACTACCTACATCCATCTGATAATCCAGGGTCCTCGATCTCTTCTGTTGTGTTAACAGGAGAGAATTATGCAGAATGGACTACTGAATTAGAGAATGCTCTCCGAGCAAAATGAAAGATCGGTTTCATCAACGGTAGTATCGTGGAGCCAGTAGACAAACCGGAGGAGCTCGAGATGTGGAACACCGTGAATTCCATGATCGTTGGTTGGATCAGAGCATCAATTTTGCCTTCGATCCGATCCATGGTCACGTTCACATCTAATGCTCATAAACTGTGGACTGACTTGAAGAAGCGATTCTCTGTGGAAAACGCTGTTCGTGTTCATCAATTGAAGTCTGAACTAGCCGCGTGTCGGCAGGAAGGAACTAGTGTTTTGGATTACTTTGGCAAGTTGTCAAAGAAGTGGGAGGAGTTGCATAGTTACAATCCCCTCCCGAGATGCACATGTGGCGCATTAGAAGGATACGTGAAAGGGTATGAAGAAGAAAGAGTTCACCAATTCTTAATGGGATTGGATGATGCTAGATTTGGCAATGTGTGTACCAATATCATCGGTTTGGAGCCACTTCCAGATTTGAATTCGGTGTATCAGAGAGTGGTGAGGGAAGAAAGACGTATAAATTCGTCAAGAACAGAGGCAAAACAAGAAGCAGTTGGCTTTGTTTCAAAAACAGAGCATTATGACTCACCACCCACGGAAGGTTTTGTTGCTGCTGTTGCCCGTACTCGCGGAATTGTGACTTGTACTCATTATGGCAGAACCGATCATGAGAAGAGAGATTGCTGGCAAATTGTTGGCTTTCCCGATTGGTGGACAGAGCGAAATCAAGGCAGTGGACGTGGTACAACTACTAGAGGTAGAGGACATGGAAAGTTCGGACAGTCTGGACCAACACGATCTAACGCTGTGCAGGTTGCTAATCAGAACGCTTCTGTTCCAAACTTCACCACTGAACAGTGGGCTTCGTTGACAGCCTTGCTTGATCAGCAAAAACCCACGCCGATTCCAGAGAAATTGCAAGGTAATGTGCAAACAGGGGAAGTCATCCTCGATACAGGAGCTTCACATCATATGACTGGTGATGTGACTTTGCTCTCTGACTTAAGAAGTATTATGTTCTGTCCCGTAAGCTTTGCTGATGGCAGCCAAGTAATGGCAACAAAGAGTGGAAGCTTACGATTATCAGCAAAGCTTACTTTGTTGAACGTTCTTTTTGTACCAAACTTGAATTGTACATTATTGTATGTGGCCAAGTTGTTGAAGCAAACTGGTTGTTTTGCTGTGTTTTCTGATACGTTGTGTGTCTTGCAGGATCGTTTTACGAGGACTCTGATTGGAGCCGGTGAAGAACGGAATGGTGTTTATATTTATCGGGATGTGACAATGACGAGAGGACACATAGTCAAAGCTGTTGAAGATGAGAGTTTGTGGCATCGTCGATTGGGGCATCCCTCCTATAGTGTTTTAGGAATTTTTACCTTTTCTTTCTGGTGTTAAACACAATCCCGACAAGTTTGGAGGTTGTGATATTTGTTTTGAGTCTAAGCAAACTCGTAAGGTGTTTTCGGATAGTAATAATAAAGCTTCAGCTATTTTTGATTTGGTGCATTGTGATCTTTGGGGACCGTATCGCGTTCCTTCTTCATGTGGTGCTGTTTACTTTCTTACAATAGTGGATGATTACTCACGAGCGGTATGGATACATCTACTTCTCGAAAAAAGTGAAGTTAAAACGGTGCTTCCAAATTTTTTCACCATGGTTAGTAGACAGTTTCGGAAATTAGTTAAAGTAGTACGAAGCGACAACGGGACGGAGTTCATGTGTCTGTCGAAATACTTTGTTGAGAATGGGATATTACATCAAACATCGTGTGTGTCCACCCCACAAAAAATGGTCGGGTTGAACGCAAACATCGACATTTACTTAATGTTTCACACTCTTTGATGTTCCAAGCTCATCTTCCGATCAAGTTCTGGGGTGAAAGTGTGCTTACCGCAGCTTATTTGATCAATCGCACACCGTCTAGTGTGCTTAATGGGAAGACACCTTATGAATGTTTGCAAGCAAAATCACCATCGTACGATCATCTCAAAACATTCGTATGCTTATGCTTTACACATAAGATGTCTCGTGATAAAGACTAGTTCGGAAAGAGAAGTAGGAAGTGTGTGTTTATGGGTTATCCTTTTGGAAAAAAAGGATGGAAGGTATATGATTTGGAGACAAATGAGTTCTATATATCTAGGGACGTGATCTTTGACGAGAAGATTTTTCCCTCTGCAAATGGCAAGGAAGATACGACAACTACCTCTCCTTATATGTCATTACCAAATCCGATATATATTGAGGAAGAATCAGAGACTATGATTGAAGAAGACAGGGGAAATCACGTTGCAGGTCCGTTGAGCACACCGTTGCCACCGTTGCCTCCTCCTGTCCCAACTACCTTGCCACCGTTGGAAAACACAAATCTTGTCAGTGAGCCTGTTGTAATAGATCCGGTTTTTGGCAGAGGACAACGAAAGCCCATACCGTCCACAAGACTCAAGGACTATGTCACTTACAAGTCTACTTGTGCACCCGATAAACATAGCTCCCACGTTCCTTCCTGTGCTCCATCAGCGTCTTCTAAAATGGTCCAAGGTAAGACTCCGTATCCCATAACAAGTTATGTCACTGATGCTATCTTTTCCGAACCACATCAAGTGTTTATCGCAGCAATTACAGAAAGTGTAGAGCCTCGTAGCTATAATGAGGCAGTTCGGAATCCAAGATGGAACAATGCTATGTCGGTTGAAATTGGTGCTCTTCAAGATACTGATACTTGGGATATTACGACGTTGCCAGAGGAAAAAAAGGCTATCAGATGTAAGTGGGTGTACAAGCTTAAGTTTAATGCTGATGGGACGGTGGAGAGATATAAAGCCAAACTTGTATGTCTAGGTAATCTTCAAGTAGAAGGAAAAGATTATGATGAGACATTTACACCCGTAGCAAAGATGTCTACTATTCGTACATTGTTAGAAGTTGCAGTTACAAAAGATTGGGAAGTACATCAAATGGATGTACATAATGCATTTCTCCATGGAGATTTGGAAGAGGAGGTTTACATGAAGTTGCCTCCTGGGTTCAAGACTAATCAACCGTCAAAGGTTCTTCGTCTAAAGAAGTCGTTGTACGGTCTAAATCAGGCTTCAAGATGCTGGTTTGCCAAGCTTACAAGTGCCTTAACGGATTTTGGGTTTATTCAATCGTATTCGGATCATTCTTTGTTTACTTACATCAAGGGGGAGAAGTGTCTGCGAGTACTTATCTACGTAGATGATTTAGTCTTGGCAGGCAACGATTTGAATATGTTAACAAAGTTCAAGTCTTATCTGAGTTAGTGCTTCCGTATGAAGGATCTTGGTAAGATCAAATATTTTCTTGGTATAGAGATTGCAAGAGGACCATTGGGAATGTTTCTTACTCAGAGAAAGTACGCGTTGGACATAATCACCGAAGTTGGACTTCTTGGGTGTAAGCCGGTTTCGACTCCAATGGAAGTGAATCACAAACTCCTCTCGAATGACGGACCACTTTACAAGGACCCGGTAAAGTTCAGAAGGATTGTTGGGCGCTTGGTTTATCTCGCAATCACATGACCTGAGTTGTGTTATGCGGTTCATGTACTATCTCAAGTTATGCATGAGCCTAGAGAAGCTCATTGGGATGCTGTCGTAAGGGTGATAAGGTACTTGAAGGGTTGTCCAGGCCACGGTATAATGTTGAAAGCCAACAGCGATCTTCGGGTCCGTGCCTTCTCTGACTCGGATTGGGCGTCTTGTCCACTGACGCGAAGGTCATTGTCTGCGTATGTTGTCATGCTTGGGAATTCTCCAGTTTCGTGGAAAACAAAAAAGCAAGATACGGTGTCCCATTCTTCTGCAGAGGCAGAGTATAGAGCCATGGCGGCAATCTTGCGAGAACTAAAGTGGATGAAGAGGTTATTGGCTGATCTTGGAGTCGTACACAATGATCTGATGGAAATGTTTTGTGATAGTCAGGCGGCTTTACATATTGCGGCTAACCCCATATTTCATGAGTGTACAAAGCACATTGAATCTGATTGTCATAGTGTACGTGATGCGGTAAGAGATGGGCTCATTGCAACTCGACATGTACGAACTACGGAACAACTAGCGGATATCTTGACTAAAGCATTGGGAAGTTCTCCGTTTGCATACTTGTTGTCCAAGTTGGACATTTGTGACTTACACGCTCCAACTTGAGGGGGAGTGTTAAGAGAAGTTCTAGATAGTTCTAGAACCCTTCGTAATATATGTTTAGGATATATTCTTATGCTTATGTGATAAGGTTAAAGTAGTTAAGATATACTTGAACTTTATGTATATATATATAGAGAACGTACGATGTAAAGAACATAATAACAAGAGTACTTTCTCAACCTTTTCTCTGTGTTTTCATATATCAATCCACCATTTTAATCTGCGCATTAATATTTCTGTTGTCGCTTAGGTCTTGTTCAATTTATGGTAGCCCTTTTTTAACCGACAAAACTCCACCTTGTCCGCATCGTTTTCCTACAATTTAGCATCTTTTTTTATTGTATTATATAAATAAATGTTTGCATTTGCTCATTCATAAATCATCATATGAAATTTCGCCTAACTACCCGCTGCTTCACAAACTCGGCACTATTATGCACACTCGTATGTATTAACTCTCTCGCTCTCTCTCTCTTTCTCTCTCTCCGCTGCTTCACAAAATACGTTAACGATGATGGGTTAAACAGAGAAAATAAATAACGAAATTTTTCTAAAGATAGGATATAGTGATACTCCCACTAACAGAACACTTAAAGAAAAAGAATTGATTATATTTCACTCAAATAAATAATCAGACTTAATCATAGGTTAAATAGTAATTAATTTCTCAATTATACATTGTTATATATATAGACAAACAGAAGAAGCAATCAAGCAGACAAAAACTGTAGCACCAAAAGAGCCATGTGAGTCTGAGCTGTAAATGTTCTACTGATCAAAAGCCCCAAAACAGAAAACAATTTTTTTTAATGTAAAATCTATCTTTTTGGATTCAGATTTTAGGGTTTGACTAAAAGTTTGCTAACATTTGTCTTGTTGTGACCCTTCCGTGTTTCACTTCCACTTCCAGTCTTAATGGAATTTCCCCCACGTTTCTCCAACTAGGGTTTTGACGCGTGGCACTCTCGTATAAGCTAAACCAAGTTCTTTCGATTTACATATAAATATTTGTGTACAACAATTTATTTACGTAAAGTGGAAAAAACCATGTTCCTTGAGCGCAATTTCATATTTTAATTCAGATATAGATCCTGCAATTATTTCGGATCGAGTTTCCCAAGTTGAAATTGTCTTTAACTTCCATCTTATATTTGACTACTAGCTAGAAATTAATTACTATCAACCCCTAGCTAGCTTGACACATTATGATATTTTTGCATTTCTTAAATGATTTTTTTTTTCTCTCTTTGGGTGAAAATGTTACCAAATTGCATTATATCTGGTTTTGATAAAATTGTTCACGGAGGGGTTAATTAATTTTAAAATGTTTGTAAAGCATACATGATAAGGGAATCTAGACATATAGATAAGTATCATAGGACTTTTGTGGTGGAGAAGTAAGCTGTATCTAAAGTTTATTTGGGCTGTCTTCTTGTCTCCAATTTTCTCTACACCTTCTGTCTTCTTCCTCTTACTTAAGTCTCTGCATTTTTGTTCTTTACTTAAACAAATAAACTATCTTTTCACCTCACTCATCTTATTTCTTAACACTTAAGTACTTGGGCAACAAAAAGACAAACCAATAAGTCCAATTATTGTTACGTTTTTTTATTCACTTTGTGGTTTAATATCTCCACTTGTGGACGAGTTTTGAATTTAACCGACCCGGTTCGATCAGACTTTGCTAAAGACGGGACTTTCAAGGACCAATTAAAAATAAGTCATGACTTTTCAAAGTTTGGGCTTGGTTTGATCCAGTCACATGATCATGCATACAAATTGGCAGTTACCAAAATATAAGACGAACATGAACATATTTGATCGGTCCGATCCTACCATGAGAAATTAGCACCCATGCATATGGGCCAGATTACATTAAATTTAATTTCTTTGTAGACTTGTAGTCTTAAGATCAAAACTCGTCCAAAGCAATACGCATTTGATCTTTTAAACATCCCAAAATCGAATCCATAGTGATAGTAACCATTACCATATCATGCGAGTATTACAAGGCTAATGAATCTGACGAGGAAAAAGAAAGAAAAACAAAAATCCAAAATGTCCACAAAAATAGCATAACAATGTCTCAAGGTTGAAAAACTTTAAATCTCATACAAAATCATCATCGTGATTTACAGAGACTTGATTTGGTCTTTGCAAAGACATTTGAATCTGAGTATCATTAGTGTTACTAGTACCAAGTAAACGCTTATAAGTAGACAACTTCACCCTTTTCGTGCTCTCGTTGAGAGATAACGGTTGCAGCGGTTCACGAGGTCTTTGTTGCGGTTTGTTGAACGCACGGTTACTTACAGTTTGGTTCCGGTTGCGCTCTGTTTCGGGTTCTTCCGGTTTCGGACTAACATTTGATTGGACGGGAATGAGCTTCCCATCTACTTGGTTTGTGAAAACAAATGTAACCTGCAATGTTTTTATAGACGGTGAAAATAGTTATCACAAAGCTTGAAAAACTCTTGTACCGTAGTACTTGACTTGACGATAAATCTGACATTGAGGATTGATTGGATTGAAAAAACCCGGAGACAAACTCACCTCGTCACCAGCTGAAGCTTGCAGTATAGCATCTGGAACGGACTTTGAGGTATAATGATGACCCCAGCTTGCTAAATCTTCTTCCAATGGAGTGCCCACCTGATGAGAATATTCATGGAAAAAAGTTTTTTAGATGGCAAAAGATATGAGCAGAGTTTGTAGCTGACGAAGGAATTGGATCATTGTTTTGCTATGTTTAAATATGACATTTTTGGTGGTTATGTTTCAGTGTTTTTTTTTTTCTAAGCGATCTAGACAGACTTAGATTACTGCATGACTCAGTAACCAAGCACAAGAAAGGACCTGTCTCTCGGAGTTTTTTAGCAAGTGAAAGCATCCTGCATCTTTTGCAAATCCGCCTATATCTTCTTGGTCAATCTTGCAAGCATTGTCATCTACATTGTTCTCATTTCCTTCTTCGATGTTTTCAGTACCAGAGGCATCATTTTGGCACCTGGTGCAGCTCATCTTTTCATGGATTTCAGACCTAGTCACATTACCAGGAAAAAAAGGCAGAGAGATAAACCACTGGACCATGCTACGGAATGTGTGTATAATCTTGAGGTGCAAAAATCTGTCCCAAGAAAGTGGACATGGTAACCGTGTCTGAGTGGGCAAAAAACATTTCCTGAATTCATAAGAAACACATACCTAACATCCCCGTGGAAGGAAAATAAATCTCGTAGATCCTCTGTAGAAAGTAAGTTCCCCTGGAAAATCAAAGATGTCGTGGTTGATATTCATGCATTAGGCACAAAAATTGATGAAGCATATAACATTCCAGCAAAGACCTGTCTCGTGCTGTTATCCGTCTGTTCATTCTGAATAACTTTTTGAAGCCCTTCTTTTGACATTTGGCGCTGGTAAACCTGCCAATATACCACGCGAAGTACCAATATGAATCTGAGGTAAGCAATTACTCCCCCGAGGAGATTTGAGTAAAAAAGTAAGTCATTTCTGTTGGTGTTATGTAGTACCTTTTCTTCAATAGTTCCAGTACTAAGAAACCTGTAGACATATACTCTTTTCTTTTGCCCATCCCTCCAAACTCTAGCAGCAGCCTGTTTTGACAGCAAAGTAATGCATGTACAGCACAATCAACCATCTCTTATGAGGATAGATTTGAAATATATCTAAGGGGAAGTTAGGATTGCAATTACTTGTTTATCATTGGCAGGATTCCAATCGGGGTCGAACAAAACAAGTCGATTAGCACCGATTAAATTTAATCCACAGCCACCCGCCTTGCTGCTTAAGAGAAATGCAAACTCATCCTACAAAACCAAAAGTCAAACCAGGCGTATCCTCAGGTTTGTAACAACGGGAAAAAAAAGATAAGCGCATGTACCTTTGTTGGGTCGTTCAACCGGTTAACAAGCTTCTGCCTCTTGCTGATTGTTGTTGATCCATCCAGCCTCAGATAAGGATATCTTCTTTCACGACAGAGTTGAGCGAAAAGATCCAATGTCTAGTGCAAAAGGTGCAGGCTATGATTATTATATGTAGACTGGATTTCAAAATGGCTATAAATATGCAACACCATCATGGTCATTTTATGCAATCAAACAACATACAGAGTCCACTTCTTGTGATGTTTGTAAGAAAGAGTTGCCTTTTGGATACAAACAGACAAATCAGGGTAACGAGTTCCTAACCTTTCTCCGATATCACATGCAAAAGTTGCAAAAATATGATGGGCTCATAAGGCTCGGGATTACATAACACATAGCTTATGGGAAGACTAATTCAAAAGAGATTGCAATATCCATCATAATTGAGAATTAGGCTAGTAGTAACATCACTACTAGTGATTCACTAGTGACGACCAGCAGCTGAATCTGTTCAAAATCCATGTGAAGGCATTCAACAGTTCATGCTCTATGACCACAATTACACGCACTGTCCCCTTCAAATTAAATAAAAGTAGCTTCTATCTACAACCCGAATTAACGTTTTCCAGCATACCTGTGTGTAGTTTGATACAAGGACTATGCGGTCATCAGTTTTTCGACGTAGGTTAGCCAAAAGTCTAGAGAGAACATGCATTTTTCCAGAGAGTTCGACCCAGGCACCATCACCCCCAGTCCATGCTCCAGATCTGAAAGGATAATTCCATTTAGATCCCAAGTCGTGACACACGCATGCAGACGTGCAATGACTCAAACTAGAGAAAGAAGCCTACCTCCCAGAGAACATTTCTGCAGGGAAAAACTCTAAGCAATTCTCAAACCCAATAGTTCCCGGACTGCTGCTTTTTATTGTATCGTAGATTAGCTACATAGAAATATATAGGTCTATCATTAAGCATAAAGGGGGAAAGATGAAATAGGTTGTCAATCACATAGATCATGGACCACTAATTTTATAAAACTAGAGTCTGTATGAGAACTTGATAATAGCACCTTAAGATGTTACAAAGATGACTCAAAAAAATATTGGAGAAACTTAAGCACAAATGGATCAGGCTAAGAGTTTTACCTTTGGATGATTGCAGAGCTTCTTGAGAGCTGTTATATAAGCCAAAACTTTGGTCTGCTTTGCATTATCAGCAAGTGCTCTTTTAAGCTGCATGCAGAGGCACCCATTGTATATAGTTCCAACTTGTATATTTTACAAAGTGTAATAAGAATGACTGTGATCAATGCTTACATTTTTTGAGCTTATAAAATGATTGTACAGAGTGGACTGGAGAGTAGTCATCTTGCAACAAACCACTTCAATTATCTGCAAAACATCCAGCATCAAGATTTTGATGTATTTCTGGCTTCAAAATAAAGATAACAGCAAGAGGAAGAACTAGTAGCTTAGAAAAGAGACACACTTTCACAAAGATGTCCATTCTATCCACACTTTCAGCAGATGATTATTTCACTGCTAAAACTACATGTATTACTCAATCTGACGATTCAACTTATGAAGAAGTAATAAAGGCAATTCTATTGACAGAGACAATTTTTTAGCATCACAAGAAACTATATTCAGACGTCTGTGGCAGATGCAGAAGGAAAAGTACCTTAGGTGGTAAGTGATTTGAGAGCAATGCATTGGTTCTCCTCAAAATAAACTGTAAACAAAAAGAAATCTTCATAAGGTATAGCAGTAGAATATGAGCAACAATCATTAAAGGTCAGTAGTGATCATAGTACCAAAATCATCTACGCAAATTGCATTTCTTTTAAGAGATATATCTAGAAGATGATGAAACCTCAATGATAATCAAATATTTGCATACACAATGCTAAGAAGAATTACCTGATTGACTTTTGAACTCAGTTCTGCGGAGCGGTCAGCAGCTAAGTTTTTCTCTTCCTCACTGGCTGTAGGTTCTCTTCCACATATAATAGGTGCCTTATGTTTCATATATCAAAACAAGGATGCAACAAAAGAAGATAGTGTAAGAAACATAAACATAAACAACCTATAGTCAATTGAAATGAAGTTGTATGACATAGATATCAGCGTAAACAAATTCCCGCATCCCAAACCTACTTTTAAAGGAAGATTACAACTTAATGGAATCCAAGGCCACAAAGAAGCTATACTGGGAACGAAACAGAATAAATGTAGGATCGAAGTATACACTACAAAGTAACTTTGGCTAATCCTTCATTTTTAGGCCAACAATCGCCTAGATATTGATCTTAACATAGTTAGAGATGACAGAATACAGAATTATCGAATCGGCATCAAAGAGGGGACCAAAATTTAAAGTCTGTCACCTCGTAATAATGGCGAAAATGCGCAGCATCGCCTAAACTTCCTGGATTTGTAAAGTTGACCATGGCAAAAAACTCTTCCAAGTCATTCTGGAACATTCGGATGCAGAAGAATCAGAAAAAGCAAAAAAAAAAGGAGTGAAAGCTTAGTGTTAAATGTTAGGGGAAAATTAATAGAGAAAATCAGTGGAATTTTCCATTACCTGCATAGGAGTTCCAGACAACAAAACCCGACGTTTGCATGTCAATGAAGCCAAAGCCTGTTTCCGATATGATAATAACCAAAATTAGAAAAAAGATAGGAAATAAAATGCATCAAACTGGAGGATACGAAATAAGTATGTATAAGCATGCTACCCTGTTAGTTAGTGTCTGGTCATTTTTCAACCTATGAGCCTCATCGCATATTAGAAGATCACAGGATTCACTCTGGCAGAACTTGGATGAGTGCATTCGGAATGTCTCGTAAGAAATGATAAGTACCTGTTAACATCAAGTGATAAGTGCATTTTTCAGAGAGGCAGCTACAAAATATGCACAGCTATACCTGCAAAGCGCTTCGTGGTCGAGTGAAACTATCTATTCCAGACAAAACATCATCTCTGGTACTTTCACAGAGGGCTATAAGCTGAATCCTGTCTCCAACCCATTTCTTAATTTCAGCTTCCCAGTTACTGACAAGACTCGTTGGTGTAACAATAATGGCCTTTCTAACCATAGGCGTCCCATCAAATCCTTGACATAGAAGTGTGTATAGTAAAGTAATGGACTGCAATGTCTTCCCCAAACTGTCAATCAATTTAGAAGGAAATAAGAAAACTACATAGGAAATTATACAGTGACCAGATCCAATATTACATAACAGAGATGATAGATTTTACCCCATATCATCAGCCAGAATGCAACCATTTATATTTGCAGAACCATGTAATCCTGAAACGCAATCGAACATGAACTGTACACCCTCTCTGCAGTCTCAGAAAAACCATCTCACCATGTAAGTAAAGTTGTATATATCATTCTTGATGCCAACTATAGATAATTTTATACTCAGTGGTTTGTTGTATTCACCAGCCGTTCACTGAGGGTAAAATACCAAGAGCATATTCTGATGTGCTACTAGCAGAATTTGAATGCTTTGGAAATTTTAATATCACAGCACAGATTGTAAGCAAGTTTTGAGATCCTTAAAAATCACAATGTTGATGACGTTACTTCTTAGATAGAAATGAAATACCTTTGATGAGGGCGAAGAAATCGGACAAGCAATGGATGCACCGCGATTGTTGTCACATTGCTCATTCCATCATCAGATTCTTCGGATTGCCACAGTATCAAGGGATCAATATCAGGTGGCAGACAAACAACTTCCTCTTCTTCACCTCTCTCGATATTAGTTGATGCATTCAGCTTAGTAGGTAGAACAACCACAACCGGATTTGAAGAACCCCAAGGGACAAATCGTTTGCGAGCTGAAAGGCGACGGGAAAGTTGTTCGGTGGAATTATAACCATGAGAACATGGAGGCTTGAAGGGCTTCCTACAAACTGCCGCTCCTTCTGACACCGAAAGCACCCGAGGAAGGAGTGGCTGCCGTTGAACAACCAGATTGCCCCTGTCAACCGTGCAGAAGATTCAATTCCATTTTATATAAAAGAATAATCGAATATCCATTTGATACAGATTCAGAGACTAATCACAATCATCAGTTTGAAGATGGAATCATAACACTAGCTACACCACTCATATCCTTGGAATAAACGTACAAGTTACAACCCAAATAGAAACCATAAATGAAAGAAGACCAGAAGCAAGTTTTGTCAAACAGATACTACTTGCAACATAGTGAGAAGGATCACTTCATCTCGGAACACTACTAACCCTCGTTCTAAAGACTATTTTCATGCAACAAATCTACCATACAAAGAAGTGCGACCAACTATCAAATGTTACAGAAATCGAAATATAAAACTAAATTAATTGGAGTAAATGGAACACGAGACGCGAAATCTCCTCTAAAACCCCAAAAATTTCAACCTCAAAAACTCCAAATAATGTATAGACGCATGCGAACAAAGCTTATATTCATGTTCAAATTGAAATCGAGGAACTTCGATTACGCACCTCACAAGATCGTCAACGTTCTTAGATTTTCGATCGGCGTCGGATGGAGGAGAAACGGCGGCAAGGTCTTCGCGCTCCTCGGAATTTTCGTTTTCTTCTTCCGAATCTTGAGACTCTTCCTTGTAACCATCACTGGAATTATCGGAATCGGAAGAAGAAATGACGTCTTCATCTTCTTCCTCCATTGTCGACGGTAGGCGTCACACCTACGAGCCCAGAGCTCCGCTTTTCACCATTCCTAAAACTCTTTTGGCGGCAAGAAAGAAACCAAATAATTAACCCCCAAAAAAAAACCCAAATAGTTTTGAAATAAGAAAAAATCCCATCGAAAATGACTAAAATCTCCTTTTAGCTATGTTTATAATCTTTCTTAGTACGCTCGCTATATAATTTTCTCACAGTTAATTTCATGAAAGTTGTAATTTCTAAGTATTTACGATAAAAAAAAAAAAAAAAAATCCGAAATTTTTTATTCGTCGAGGTTGATTACTTGACCCAGTTTCATGGCCGCACCTGCAAACTTCTCGTCTCGATGTTCCGATTATACCCTAATTGCTCTCTACCCTCTCTCAGACCTCTCGTTTTCCTTCCTCGCCTTCCTTCTCGCTCCCTCCGTTGCCGCGCCACCGCCGATATTCCCCTCGGCGACGGAATCCGGTTACCTCGGGAAGCGGATTCCACCTCTGACACGGCGAGGTCTCGAGATGTCTCCGTCGCCGCCGGCGGAATTGGTGAAGCGGGTAAGTGGCGGAAGAGGAGATTGCTGTGGTCGAAAAGTGGAGAGAGTTACTTGGTAGACGACGGCGACGCGCTGCCTCTCCCTATGACTTATCCCGATACATCCCCTGTGTCGCCGGATGAGATCGACCGGAGGTTGCAATGTGATCCTGTAGTCGAGGTTTTTGGCTTGCTACACTTTCGTTTTACTGATTTGACGATTGGATAAGCCTCAACATTCTTGTATTTTTAGTCAGAGGAACATTTGAATTGCTTTAGCTGACTTTTATTTACCTTGGAACTACAATAGTCACTATGCACACATATATGAGTCGCTCCTGCAGTTTTGACGATTGGGTTTAATTATTCTTTTGAATGGAGCGATAAGCTCATTCTGAAATGTCAACTTTTTTAACAAGGGGTTTGATTTTCCTTGATAGAAGCATGGGTGTGTCAACAGTATGTAAAGTAAAGAGGCAAGCTCTTCTTTATATGGGATCAGATTAGGGGAAGAACGTTAAATTTGGTGCTAAAGTTTGACCTGATCTAGACTTTTCTGGAAAGATATCTTGCACTTGGTCTTCTGAGTTACACTCTTTACCCCGGTTTTGTGTGTTCCAAACAATAGGCAGTGGTACATTGTGCATCAGTTTTTGCTTTACTATGCCTTGGGATTGTTTTTTTTTCTTCTGATTATAGTATACCCGACCAATTCTCAGGATTGCCGGGAAGTGGTTTATGAATGGACTGGAAAGTGTAGAAGTTGCCAAGGATCTGGATCTGTCAGCTATTACAAGAAAAAGGGTAAAGAGGTTATATGCAAATGCATACCCTGCCAAGGGATAGGTAAGTTTCTGAATATGCTTCTTTTTCCTTCCAGTGTCCTCTACCTAGGATGGAACTAATGAAATATTGAAATTTGTACGATTCTAGAGGATCTTTGAGCTGCTTCCTTGATTGGTCTTTGCGAAAAAGAAAAAGAAAGCAATAAGTCTATTATGCAAACTAATCTTGACTTGCGAAGTTTAAACTGATTGCAGGATATGTGCAGAAGATTACATCTCGAACGGACATTGATGTGATGGAAGATTTGGATAATGAAACATCTTGACCTTGATTTTTCCCAACCAGGCCCATTTATGCATTGCGTATGCATGTGCGCTTGGGTTCGTTGTGGAAGTTGATTCGTTACATGTAAAAAACCACAACCAGAAGAGAGATAGAGGTGCTTCTTCGGGATGTTTGGCCCAAACAAGCCGATGGGAGGTATAGACCGAGACTACTGATTCTTGCTCAGATAATGGCTTCTTCTTTCACCAATACTCCCCAAATAGGCAATTATTGTTTTATATGTATCAGATCTTGAGACACCATATACTGCAGGAATTCTTTTTTTGTGTTTAGGTTGTTTCAGTTTTCCACACAGAGAAAATAAAGTGGTAACACAATCCATCTCAATTATCTCCATGTGCTTTATCTCTTAGTTCCAGTTACTCTAGAGGTCCAAAAGGTGGTTTCATAACATGAACAGATGATATACATAATTTCCATGAATTGAAAATAAATTAATACATTCATCAAGAAGAATCTTGCAAAAGTAGAACTGTCGTGGCCCCGATGCTTCCTTGATCGAACCCTTTCTCCATGAAATCTGTGTACTTCAGGTTTCGAGTCCAAGAAAATTGACCATGTAGTTTACAGATGCCCTGATTTATCATTAATGAGCACTTGAATCTGATCAACTGTTAGCAACCCTAATTTGACCGGTCTTATTTGTGCTTGGCATGTTCTCAGGAGACGCCCTACAACAAGTAATGAAATTTTTTGACATCAAAATGCTGCTGCTTCTGTTTTAGTATCAACTCAAGGTAATGATTCTTACTGAATAGTTAGGCCCTTTTTCTGGAGGAGTGCACTAGGAATTGTACCTTGAAGTTTGTTGTTCTTGAGGGACCTGCAGATTCACTATTAACATTAGTAAGGATAACCTGATGCTAGTTTTGATGATGCAAAATCTGTTACAGGTCAAAACCTTAGTTTGTCTTATAACTAAAGTGAACACGTTTGGTCATATTCTCAGATGCATATGTTTAGGCTTGCTGTTATAAGCAGAGAGGAGAGGGAAATAAGTTTACAGTGTGCGGAGATTAGGGAGCTGTGCAAGTGACTCAGGAATAGCTCCAGTGAACTGATTGTCTTCTAAATGTCTGCCTCATCCCCCAAAAGAAAGCGGTAAGTCCAATAATCTAATTCGTTTGCACAACAGTTAGAAGTTATGTGACAAGAAGGCATACAGTGTTTCTAATCTCGTCATTTGACTCAAATCTGGGATCGGTCCTGTGAGCTGGTTCTTCCCTACCCATCTGAAGACCCGAAAGTTGCAGCTGAGTCTTAGTTTACACAATGAAACTCAGACACTAAAAACTTTTAGGATGTAAACTCCTTACAGATCTTTGAGGGCAGTCATCTTGTTTATGCTTGGTGATAGAGACCCGGATAGTCCACGATTTGTCAAATTTCTGGCAAGAGAACCAAAATCTAGGATTATGGTTCTTCATGATTTAGACTTAGTACTTGACAGCAACAAAAGCTTCTCTTAGAGTATTGAGTTTTGACTTACAGAGAAATCACTCTGGTAATTTTTTCTTTGGAGCAAGTTAGGCCAGTCCACGAGTTGGCAAGAGGAAGGCATGGATCGCCGGACCAATCCACCGGAGGCTCCTTGATGCTCTCTAACAGATCTTCCATTGCAGTTGCTGCAGAAGAATGTGTTGTTTCCAGTGGCTTCATTTATCACAGAATAGACACAAACATGAAGCAGAAAGGAAACATTTACATTACCATCTTTAATATTAGTGCTTCCACTGAGAGGAATAACCTGAAACACTTCTCCAGCATTAATTACTGCTCCGACCGGCGAATCCTTGGCAGGAGTCAATGTGATCCGAGTCTGGCCTGACAATGGCCACTGACCAGAGTAAACCATAACCCCATTGGTGCTCACATTGAGGTTTCTTGAAAAGGAAACTCCATTGATTGAGACATCAAAGGTTCTCCAGCTCAAGGGGCTTGGACTCCGATTATCCTGAAAATACAGAGCTACATAGTACTTTGTGGCCGGAAGAGGAAACGGCGGCCATAGAAGCTCTAGAGGCTTCCCTTTAGTTGCTGTGAACCCTTCCACAAAGGCTTTAGTTGGTGGAATATTCCAGAAGTCCGATGGGTAAATGCTGCTTCGAGAAGTCACCGTTGGATGCTTCTGGTCCGAAAATGGTTGCCATAGACGGTTGTATTGGTCATCTGGATAGCTAGGTTTCAACATGTAACATACCATCACAAGTCAGGAAAGAAAATGAAAATGTCAGATCATCAAACTAGGGAATCAAATAAGGACACCTGATCATCTCTCCGTCTCCTCCAAAGTTGTTCCTGGCAATGAGGCTGAGCTTGTAGAACCCGAGGTTCGTGGAATTGTACATTGGATCTTCAAGAGATTGGACATCTAAAGCCGATATAAAAGGTGATGAGAGGGTGTTTGCGTTCTTGGCTAGACAAACACTTAACCTCTTCCCAGGAACACCAACAATGATCTCGTAATAAGAACTCTGACCCTTTGCGTAATCCTCTGATGTATTCACAACGCTCCATTTTGTGCCTCCAACTATCTGATCAAACACAGGTGGGTTGTTTTTACCGTCGAAGTTACCGTAGTAGTAAGTGGTTCGGACTAGGTACTTGGAGTTCATGGCGACAGGGAAATTATAACAGTGTTTTCGCGATGACTTGTCGGGAAAATAACGCAGCGTCGAGAGGATCGGAAGAAGATCTTTTTGCTTTATCGTCGTCGTATTGCCTACGGAGATGAATCCTTCGTCCGGTGTGTAACTTATCTCGTTGAGTTTCGTTGAAGAAGATGATCCACAATTTAAGTAGAAACCTTCCACATGGAACCAAACGGCGACAATTTAGGGTATCTATAACAATCTTTAGCATGGAATAGCGACGTTTATGACAATGTTTCGCATGGAATTCAATAGCTTTTTCGAAAGTTTCTAATGGTTTTTCAAGATTCGATCGATAATGCTTTTTTTTTTGTCAGAACAAAGAAAAAAATAATTACAAATGCAAAAGAATTATACCTCGAGGAGGGAGAGCCTGAGAGATAGAGAGCCATAATAAGAGGAAGAAGAAAACAGACATTATTGTGATGTATTTCGTTGAAGAAGAAGAAAAAACATCAGATTCTTAACATTGTCTTTGATGGAGACGAGAGAGATTGAAGGCAATGCTTGAAGGTAGAGAAAACGCTGTTAAACGTGTCTGGAAAATGTTCATTTTCTTATTTTAGTATCAATAAGAGGCTTCAATCTCTCACTGATTGTTAGTTATTCATGCTAAAAGAGAAATTATCAATAAAAATCAAATCAAAGACTCATGAAAGTTTTATGCCAACCAAGTTTGGTTGTTATCTATAAAACAATATAATATCAGATATGAAATGCGCCTGTAGCTCAGTGGATAGAGCGTCTGTTTCCTAAGCAGAAGGTCGTAGGTTCGACCCCTACCTGGCGCGTCTATTATTTTGTCTAAATATTTTCAACCGTAAAAAATGATTTTGTCTAAATATTTTCAACCGTAAAAAATGGCATATATTTTGGTTGTAGTCAGTTCCATGAATTTTATATATAAAGTAGCCGCCAAAAATCAAACTGGATTTAATGAAACAGTATGTAAATAAATATCAATTACATAATCTAATTATGCACCAGAATAAAAGTTGAATTTTGGATAATCTTATTACAACTTTAATGAAAATACTCAGATTTTTATTGGTTTAAAATAAAACTTGAGTTTTGGATAATCTTATTACAACTTTAATGAAAATACTTGATTCTTATTGATTTAATATAGTCACTTTTTTATATTATTGTTTCACGATTATTATTTTTTTTTATATATAACATCGAATATAATGTACTTTATTTTATAATTATTTTTTAAGTATAGATATATATAAGAATCGAAAATTATCATATATAACAAAATCACTTTCGCATGTACATTTAATATAGGAATACATATAAATGGTTTAACAAAAAAAAAAAGACCGATCATTGCAGCTTCAAAACCATTTTCTATCAAAACTCAAAATTTAAAGATATCAAATAATACATATAGCTGCAAGATATGTATAGAGTTAATTTTTTTATGTCTAAAAACTTAAATTGTCGATATGACCATTGTGTTTTCTTTTTTCGTATGGAACTTTTTTGTTTTATCCTAATGTTAATAAAATCTCTTTTTATGTACTCTCGCATGAATTTTTTTCTTATCATCACTCTAACAAAATATCATTCTTAATTCAAACATAATGTAGTTAAATATCAAAATCAAATATAATGTAATTAAAATATCGAAAATGTTATATTTGAGACGAACATGTCATATAAATTAGTCAACAGTGCTTAAAATATTAATCGTTAGTTTAAAATATTAATTGTTAGTTTCCACAAACTAACGATTAATATTAATCAATAGTACTTATATAACCTGTTACGTTTAAATAAGTCAAATAAAATTTTATATTTAATTATAAATCATATTATATAATATTAAATTAACTTTTTCGCACTGTTATAAATTATATTATATAATATTAAAATTAATTTTTTTGTTAAATTGTCGATATGACCACAGTGCGGACCAACCACCTAGTATATATATATATGGATGTTAAAACGCGAAAAGGAGTGACCGACGCGTTTTAAAAGCGTTGCGTCAGGTCGAAGCAAAAGCCCAACGTTATATAGACGCTAACCGAATCTCCCTAACAGACTATATAAAATCCCCATTTCTCCTCCCAAATCCCTAACTTCCTCCCTACAAACTCTCCATCTCACTCTCTCTATTTTCTCAGATAATTTTCTCGAGAATCATCAGAGAAATTTTCCAATTTCGTTTCGATTCAGCCCAGAAATTTCGGTAAACAATCAATCTCTTCTGATTTTCGAATCAAAAGAGGAAAGTTTTGTTTTTCGCTACCTCTCTCCGTCTCCTTCTTCTTCCTTCTAGCTGATCGAATCATCTATCATGGGTACTTCTCAGAGTCGAGAAGATCGGATCAGCGAATCGGATACGGATTCCGATTCGGAGTACTATGAAGATGACGAAGATCAGTACGATGACGCAGATGTATCGAAAAAGCAAGGATCGTCGTCTGCTTCTGGTTCTAACCTCTCTGGACCGTCTGATTCTTCTTCTTCAGGACCATCTGATTCCTCGTCTCTCGATATCGAGCAGAAGCTGAGAGCCTTAAAGTTGAAATACCCATCATCCGTAACGCCCAAGATGAAAAACGCGGTAAAGCTTTACCGCCATATCGGTGGAAACACACCCAAAGCGAAATGGATCGTTTCAGATAAACTTACATCGTACAAATTCGTCAAAACTTCGACCGTGGAAGGAGAGGATATTGATGATTACGATGATGGTGAGGATTCAGGTGAAGGAGGTGAGTCCTTTTGGTTTCTGGGCATTGGTTCTAAGGTTAAATCTAGGGTTTCGACGGATATGCAGTTGAAAATGTTTGGGGATCAACGTAGGGTTGATTTTGTGAGTAATGGGGTTTGGGCTTTGAAGTTTTTGACGGATGAGGATTATAGGAGGTTCGTTACCAGTTTCCAGGACTATCTGTTTGAGAATGTGTATAAGGTCAAGGCAACGGAGGAGAATAGGATCAAAGTTTATGGGAAAGATTTCATGGGATGGGCTAATCCAGAGGCTGCTGATGATTCTATGTGGGAGGATGCTGAAGGTCCACCGGAGGAAGAGGAAACTCGGGCCAAGAAAAACACGGATTTGACCGAAGAATTCGAAGAGGTCGCTAATGGTGGAGTGCAGAGTTTGGCTTTAGGAGCATTGGATAATTCGTTCTTGGTGAATGATTTAGGGGTTCAGGTTTATAGGAATATGGAGCGTGGGATTCATGGGAAAGGTGTGTGCGTGAGATTCGATGCTGGAAACTCAAAATTCGGATCGGGTTCGAGCCAGACAACACCAAACAAGGCGCTTTTGATGAGGGCAGAGACTAATATGATGCTGATGAGTCCGGCTAAACAAGGGAAACCGCACTCAAGTGGTGTTAAGCAGCTCGACATTGAGTCGGGGAAGATTGTTACGGAATGGAAATTCGAGAAAGACGGGACTGAAATCACAATGAGAGACATAACAAATGATACTAAAGGGTCGCAGCTAGATCCATCGGAATCTACTTTTTTGGGATTAGATGACAATAGGCTGTGTCAATGGGACATGAGGGACAGGAGAGGTATAGTGCAGAGCATCGAATCACCCATCTTGGAATGGACTCAGGGGCATCAGTTTTCTAGAGGGACAAATTTCCAGTGTTTTGCAACTACAGGAGATGGATCGATCGTTGTGGGATCGCTTGATGGAAAGATAAGGTTGTACTCGAGGACCTCAATGAGACAGGCAAAGACGGCATTCCCAGGGCTCGGTTCACCGATAACACATGTGGACGTTTCTTATGACGGGAAATGGATATTGGGCACAACAGATACATATTTGGTTCTTATATGCACCCTTTTCACAGACAAAGATGGTCGGACAAAAACAGGTTTTAGCGGAAGGATGGGGAACAAAATACCAGCACCGAGGCTGCTGAAGCTAACACCACTAGATTCACACTTGGCAGGAAAAGATAATAAGTTCCACGGCGGTCACTTCTCATGGGTAAGTTTCACTTCACACATTATTTTTTACAATTATTGGTTGTTATAAAGCCAAATCTCATAGTCTTTGTTGTGTGTTTGTGAATGTTATTTGCAGGTAACAGAGAGCGGGAAGCAAGAGAGGCACATCGTAGCAACAGTGGGGAAATTCAGTGTGATATGGGACTTGGAGCGGGTGAAGAACAGTGCGCACGAGTGTTATAGGAACCAGCAAGGGCTCAAGAGCTGTTACTGCTACAAGATCTTGTTGAAGGATGAGTCAATTGTGGAGAGCCGATTCATGCACGATAACTTCTCCTTCTCCGGTAACAAATCTCCAGAAGCTCCACTTGTGGTTGCCACTCCTCAGAAAGTCAGCTCCATTAGCCTCTCTGGAAGACGAATGTAATAAAACTCATTTTGTATCTAAAGCTTTCCATGTTGGTTTTGTAATGAAAATTGGTTGTGTAGCGTTTGACTTGTTTCTCTTCGTGTGAAGGTTTGTGTTGAATGACATTTGGCTTTTCTCAAATATGACTAAATTGTATATGATTTGAATCAAATTGGGTATGACTTAGTTTCATAATTCTTCAAGACTTGGTTTTGTACTTGAAACATACCATAAATAAATACATTTTGTGCACAATTAATGTTTAGATTTTAAGTACAAATGAGTCTAAGCAACCACAAAACAGATAAATTCTACAATGAGCTCCATAGGAAAGGTTATCTGTATAGTATATAGAAAAGAAGAGAAAACTGTAGTGTATATAACTTTTTTATCATTGTCTTTGTCTCTTTGAGATGACTCCGGGCAACCTGGTTAGCTCCGGTGACCATTGTTCTTCCTCCTCCGTTCTCGCTATCTTTGGGGTTGGCCCTTTATAGTCTTGTGATTCTATTTTGTCCTTGTTATGGTGGTTCTCTTTTGGGTTTTAGAGTTAGCCTTTTGCCACAGTCAATCGATTGAAGGAGATTCTAAGACCACCTCCATTGCTCAGAGACTCGATGAATTTCTTATATATATATTAAAATAATAATTACAGAATAGTTTAATTATTTATTTAAATTTTAAAGTATAAAAAAAAATTTGAACCAATCACATGGAGACATGTGTCAAATGAGTCTCTGGAGAGTTTCTCAAATGAGAGACTGATATTCTTCTCTCTCGTACTTTTCTAATATTTTTTATTTTTTAATGAGTAAGAGATCCATTGAAAAACTCTCATTGGAGATGGTCTAAATTCTTTGTCCTGAATCGGTTTTTTGGTCTGCGATTCCGTTTAATTTGTGACTACACTTCTTTGGGTAGCATTATTCGTATTCGCTTTTTAATTTTTTCCATATAAACTTTTGATTCATTTATCATATTATGCATTGCAAAATACCCAAATTTTTGGTTCATTCATATTCGCTTTTTAACCGGTTTGATTTCTCAGATGATTAGGCTGAATTTTTTTATTATGATTTCTCTTTGATCATCATCTTTTGGCGAATGAAT
Source organism: Pseudoturritis turrita (assembly GCA_900406555.1). Taxonomy (NCBI): domain Eukaryota; kingdom Viridiplantae; phylum Streptophyta; class Magnoliopsida; order Brassicales; family Brassicaceae; genus Pseudoturritis; species Pseudoturritis turrita. Next base: position 91,263 of record OVBL01000758.1, read on the forward strand.
GACAAGTCGATTCAAGGCTGGCTTTTAGTTTATGTTTGTTCTTAGTTTTAGATCATCTAAATTGTCTTTGTAATGTAATTTTGTTTCAATTTGGCTTCCTTGTTTGGGCTCTTGACTCCTTTGTTAGAGATTGTGTTTGTTAGGGATTGTGTTTGGAGTTTGTAAGAATCTGAAAACTTAATATTATAAAGGGAAATTAGGCAAAATAACAACCAAAAATTTATAAATTAGCTGACTAATCATATTTTTCGTGGTTACTATATTCTCTGTATTATGTGTGATAATACCGAAAAACCCTTACTGAAAGAGAGAGGAGAAAGTAATAGACGAAAGAACAGGTTAGTGTCGAGAAGGGAGAAACCGATTTCAAAAGCAAATTTCAAACCCAAATCTTCAGGCGTGCGTGTAAGGAGTTGGATTTCACAAAATCAAGGAATTCGATTTTCAGAATAGTAGTGGTATATATGGAAAAACAATGATTCGTTGATTTGGGGATAATGGATTAGTCGACAATCTAATCCTTTTACTTCACATGCAGGTGACTTAACAAATTGTGTGAAGGGGATTTCGGTGCTGATAAAATCAAAACCTGGGATTTCAGTAAATTTGCAGAGGAGATATATCACTGTATAGTCGGATTCGTTTTCCAATTGCAGGAACAAGGAGAAGTCAAAAGGTGGTCACATAGACCTATATCCATTAAAGGCTAAAACCGACAAATCACATGTTTCTTTAGTTACTTCTTAAATTAAAAATATGTATGGCTATATGCTTATTTATTTGAGCCAATATAGACATCATCAGCCTAATTCACCCTATTATAAAACCAGATGACAAAAAAAAAAGAAAAAAACTTTTTTACTTGATAGCTTTTTACAAGGTCGATCTTAAAAGAGGGTTAAACGTAAGTAAGTAGTCACGGCCCAGCACAGGCCCACTAATTTAGATGAGATTCCTTACTCCTAGCATCTCCGCCGCGTGAAGATACCGATTTTTATTCCATGTCGAGAACGAAGAGACCTCTTTCACCCATAAATCATCCCAACAGAAGAATCATCAATCTTCCCATAGAACACGAACGCCACTCCGCCGGAAAACCGCCGAATTCGTTGCGATTGGCGGAATCGGAGAAAGAAATCGATCAGAATTTTGGGTCACTTTTTTTTGGCAGAGATTCGCTTCACCCTCTAGGTCTTACGGTTTCTCCCTTTCAAAACGTTACTTCACATCACCGTTTCGCACACAAACGATCCCACAAATCTTCCTTTTCAGGTCAATATTCGATTTCTTCAATTTTGTTCATTCAGATTCAAAAATTCGTGATTTTGCTATTTGGGGTTTTTTTTTTTTTTTTTCCCCTTCTTACAATATCGTATCTGATCATCAATGGTGTTTCAGATTTACAGCAACCACAATGTCTGGGCTATTCGAAGGTATTCCAGACGCAGTTGCTATGAGATGTCTCGCGCGCGTTCCATTAGACCTTCATCCGAATTTAGAGCTCGTGTCTCGGTCATGGCGAGCATCAATACGCAGCGACGAGCTCTTCAAAGTCCGTAAAGAAGTTGGATCATCAGAGAATCTTCTCTGCGTTTGTGCTTTCGATCCTGAGAACATATGGCAAGTCTACAGTCCAAACTGCGACCGATGGCTCACTCTCCCTCTCCTTCCATCGAGAATCCGCCACCTCGCCCATTTCGGAGCTGTAACCACCGCCGGAAAACTCTTTGTATTAGGTGGAGGCAGCGATGCGGTCGATCCGCTGACTGGTGATCACGATGGCACCTTTGCAACTGACGAGGTCTGGTCTTACGACTTTGTTCAGAGACGATGGACTCCGCGAGCATCAATGCTCGTGCCTCGTGCTATGTTCGCTTGTTGTGTTCTCGATGGGAACATTGTTGTTGCTGGCGGATTCACGACTTGTCGGAAATCGATATCTGGAGCTGAGATGTATGATCCTGAGAATGATGTATGGACATCGATCCCTGATCTCCACCGGACTCATAACTCGGCCTGCTCGGGGCTAGTGGTGAAAGGGAAAGTCCACGTTTTGCACAAAGGGTTATCGTCGGTGCAGGTTCTTGAGAGCGTTAAACTCGGATGGGCTGTGAAAGAGTATGGTTGGCCGCAAGGTCCAATGGCTGTTGTTGAAGACGTGCTTTACGTGATGAGCCATGGACTGGTGTTCAAGCAAGACGAAGATGATACATGGAAGATGGTTGCGTCGGCGTCAGAGTTTAAGCGGAGGATTGGAATGGCGATGACGAGTTTGAGTGATGAGGTTTTGATCGTAGGAGGAGTGATTGGACCTGATAGGCTCAATTGGGACATCAAGCCGTTGTCGGACGTAGACGTTTTGACGGTTGGGAATGATCGTCCGGCGTGGCGGAAGGTCGCGCCGATGACCAGGTGTCGTGGGACGATCCTTGGTTGTACGCAGTTGACAATCTGATGGGAATGTGATGTATGAGGAAGTCGTTTCTGTTTTTCTTTTTGTTTTGTTCTTCCTGTTTGTTTTGATTATTGTTTTAAAATACTCTTTGAGAAAGAAAGAAAAATAGCTTAAGTTTTAAGAATTTATCATCAATTTTTTATACAAAATGTCATCTAAAACCGATTTGTGTTAGTGCCGTTGTGTTCGAGCCATTATCCAAGTTTAAACCCGGTATGTTGATCCAAATTTTGGGTTCGAGCCAGACAACACCAAACAAGGCTCTTCTGATAAGGGCAGAGACAAATCTGATGTTTCCGGCTAAACAAGGGAAACCGCACTCAAGTGGTGTTAAGCAGCTCGACATCGAATCGAAACAGAATGGAAATTCGAGAAAGATGGGACTGAAATCACATTGAGAGACATAGCAAATGGTCGCAGCTAGATCCATCAGAATCTACATATTTGGGATTTGATGACAATAGGCTGTGTCAATGGGACATGAGGGGCTTGAGAAGTATAGTGCAAAACATGAGCTCCATAAAAAAAAGGCTATGGTGTAGAAAACAATACAAAGAGGAATTGCATTTACAGAGAGACTTTCACATTGTTTTATACAGCACAGAACAACACAAGAAACCCCGAGTTTCTGTTTTTTTTTTTTTTTTTAATGTCGAAGAGAATATGCAGTCTAATGTCGAAATCGACCAATACAAAACTGGAAAAAAGGAAAAGAAAACTATAACCTTTCTTCTTCTTTTTTAACCACCAACTCTAATCAGTAAGGTAACGAAGTTGAGAACAAATTCTTCAGCAGCTATAGGGTTTGTTTGGAGAAGTGGAAACATGTTCCGTATCTGTCATGCTTGCAAGCCTAATCATCATCCTCTGAATCTGCCATTGACAAGAACAAATGGTTACTCAAAAACTTTATAATGGATCCACACTACACAGCCAACAGAAACATACACCAATGAAGAACATAATAGCTTGCGGCTTGCAAATTCGTGAACAAGTCATATTGCCCATAAAGCTATACCCGGTTTAACCATACAGAAAAAATGACCCAGACTCATATAAACAAAAAATACAAAAGCCTTACCAGATCTTATGTCTTCTCCCACTTTTCCTCTGTTTTTAAGTAGTCTTACGATCATGGCACAAATGAGATACCACCAATAGATGTGGAAAACAAGAAGCATCAGTAACATTGTGTTGAAGGAATAGTACATGAACGTGCCTTCAGTTGACGTCATATCCAAATAACCCAGGAGCTCAATGCTTTAACAACAAAAAATAAAGTGTATGTCAGGTAAAGGATTGACAACGAGTTGTGGCCCTGATGATCCAAAATTAAAGTGTGTACCTTGTGGCCCTGATGATCCAAAATGGGAAGTATATCAACCTTAGCAATAGCCAAGAGATAGAAAATAGTGCAAAACACACACTTGCTCCAAATTCTTTTTCAGAGTATTTGAAAATTTTAGCAGTTTCCATAAACACGTCACTTGCATCATGAAGGGCTAAGATGATTGTTCCAATTCGGAAAAAACTGCAGAAGAAAACAAAATTCCTTTTTAGCCTCTATTTAGATTGCTTTCTCTATAACTCACTAAACTACAAACATCCCAGTCCAAAGTCGAAGCTTGTCGGAAAGGTACATAACCAGCATTTAACAAGAAAACAAATGCTAATTTTTTTGAGTAAAAGCTCTCTTACTTTGAATGGATTTGTTAACTTCGCCAATCCTTTCAAAATCTAGGTGCTACTAAAGCATTATACTATGCGACTACAGATAAAGATTAACTCTTTTCAACGAACCATGGACTGATGCAAATAGACGAATCAAGGTCAAATTACCTCGTTAGGTACGAGTAGCCAATCAGGATGATCGTAATCACATGGTGAGACATCATGACAGCAAAATCCTTTCTTCTGGTCTCCCATGCAAGCAACGCAGCAACACCATACACATAGAAACCGCATTGGCACATATAGTAAAGCTTTATTGGAAGCCTAGAAAAACGAATAAATTAGGTTATTCGCTTCTTTCACCGTAACGTATTGCACATCCAAGGAACTAATGCTGTGAAATGACGGTCTTATCCAGCATGTCGAAGAATCGAGTTCCACAGCCACAGTACATACGTCTAAATCAAGAAATTCAAGGCAAGTAGCAAAAGTGAGGAAATGAAATGTGGATTTGATTACTCACTTCAACTCTTGATTTGGCCAACCGTCAAAGTAGAGTTTTATATCTCTGGCCCATGGCTCGTGGTAAACGACATTGAGAACGAGTATGTCGCAACTAGCATAATACAACAATTTCCACAAAGACTCCTTGCATTTGACGATTTTTGCCCGAGTAGCATCATTCATTTTAATCGGGGCAGAACCTGTACTCAAAAGCCAGACAGCTATCCTCTGTAAAAGAGATTGAAAACACCAAAAACAATGGGGACATTAATCAATCTCCTAGTTCTTGCAGATGCATGGATTAAACAAGAACACTGCTCATTCTTGATCAATTTCAGTTTTTTTATATATATCCAAACTTTACATCAAGAGACAGAGAAAACATATGTATACGACATGTTCTCCATTAAATTCTGCTTATCTTTCGGCGTCAACAAAATTTCAACTGTCAAAAAAAAAAAGGAGATGCTTACTTACTTGAAAGACGAATCTATCGAGGACGAGCCTCAAAAAGAAGAAACCGAAGGCGAAATAGACAGCAATCTGGAAATGCCAGACACCAACCGACGGTTCAAGATTCTTTACGCCGGCGTCTCCGCCGCGTGACGATACCGATTCCATTTTCGAGGACTTAAAAAAAAAAAAAAAAAAAAAAAACCGGCGAAGAAGAGACCTCTTTTCACTGAGAAATCATCCAAACAGAAGAATCAAAGCTTATCTTCCCCGTGGAACACAAGTCCGCCGGAAAAGCGCCGAATCGGAATGGCGAAATCGGAGGGAGAGAAATCGATGAGAATTTTCGTGGGGGGGGGAGAGAGAGAGAGAGATTCGCTGCACGTTTTAATCCTCCCTTAGAAGCCTTTCTTTCCTCAAAGTGAGCGACAGATGGAAATTGCCAAAGGTTGAGAATTGGGATCTCGCGACCTTTTTATTTATTTATTGTTTTATTTAGTTTTATTAACAGAACAAGTCATTAATTTTTTAATTTTTTTTTAGTTTTGTTTTCAAAAATTTATGTATTTAGACTCATAACCTAGAATATAGCCAACGAAATCTAGTAATAAGGTGAATAACTAAAGCCTACGTTTTTTGACGAATTCACCCCTCACACGCGAGTCAGAAAAGAACGCACGTGCTTATGACGTGGTGGCAATATAACATGAGAAAGTGTGTGCAGGAAAAAAAAAGAAACTGATTTTGAATTAACTAAAATATCCGAAAATATCAAATTGAAAACAGTTTCTCTTTTGTGTCGATTTCCAGAAAGGCGAAAAGAGAGAGACGAAGTTAGAGACAATAAATCAATGGATCATGGTAGAGGGGAAGTGTGGTTTGGAGATCGGAGTAGAGGGTAGTAAACAAAGCAAAGAAGACAGGGTTTAAAGTGTCCAGGCCATAGATCTGAGAAATTTAAAAGGTTGAAGGCAAGATGTCAGAAAAGAAATACAAGGTATGAGAAAATGCGTATTATCAAATTTCGCATTTATTGAATAGAAATTAGAAAGGTAACAAAATCGTGGACCTAATTTTGTAGATCTAAGGCAACTGGTGTTGAACAAAGTTCAAGATTAGTGAAAGAACGATATGATTCCTTGTATAATTTGTAGGGTCGGAATAAGGGTAGCGAAATGGATATATCGGAGTAGAAAGTAAAGACGAGGGTAATTTCTGACAGAAATTGAAATTTCTATTCTATTTGTCAGTAAACGTCTATTTCAGAGCTAACTGTCTATAAACAGCTATTCTATGCATACTACATAGACATATCTAGTATATGGTAATATGATAAATCAGTGTGAGTAGAAATACAAAGTTAAAGTCCATACATAAACTAATTCTTTTTATGCATGCAGGGATTTGTAGAATTTGCATACGATGGAAGATGATGGATTGCCTGAACGTATTTTTAAAACATCCTATGAACCTGTACGGGATAATAATTTGGAAGAGGATATATTGCAGGTTATTGTATTTTGTTAGTGTTATATGTTTTTTGTTTATTCTATTCGACTATTCTATGTAATTTTGTTCTATTCTATTCGGACCTCAATGTAGTACATTATTATCAATGTAGTAATCTGGTTTTATAATGGACCTCCAACTCGGATTTGTCTTCACCCATTCAAACGGGACTTGTTTGTGTATTGACAACATTGTTTGTGAAATTTGATCTATATCGTGCGACCTCAGTCACACCATCTCATTTCCTTTTAGTAGATTTGGTTGGAAATAAAGCAAGTCTTATGAGCTAGGCATCTTGTATATTCACATCACAAATGAAGGTGTTCAAGACAGAACATTTACACCAAAAATCCCAAAAAATAAGCAGACCATTGGACACAAAACTAGTGGATTATTAGACCACATACTATGCAATATTTCATTCCTATTGCATATAGCATGTTATGTAGATATTCCATTCGTTATGTTAGAAAGTTGCCTCTTTCGTAAGTACCATTTTCAGGCCGTTAGCGTGCTTTTCCACCGTGACACACAAGTTAACCTCTTCTATTTCCTCCGCATTTGAACAAACACCTCCGCTTCATGCTCATCTGTTATGTACTTGCCGTGCAGAGCAGTTCCCTTCAGCAATACATCCTCTTCCATTGCACGCAAATGCTACAACTTCCGGAATGCAAAGATGAAATAGAATATATGTTACTAACATGTTACATTAACCTATCAGTTCAGTTTTAAATAGCATAGACATGTCCCTTCGTATACTACTATAATAGTAGCAGCCATACGTATACACAAATGATCCATACAACAGAGTTAGATCTTATTCCTCTTCCTCTAACAATTGTTTTGTTACATATCCCATTTACTTTCACTGTTAAATTATTTTCATCTCCAATTTCTTTTCGATCATACCCGCAACACGACACTACACATGCAAAACTCAATACTCATTTTCAAATCTACTTACCTTCTTCTTCGTTCGACCAAAAGTTTCGAGATCTGCAAATTCGTTATTCTCGCTATGAATCCCTAATTTACTGTGTAAATTGACTCGGGTTATCTTTTTCTTTTGTTCCCACCGACTCTTGCCTTCACCACTGCAAATTTTTCAGATCTCCTGCTGGCACACTGTAATTTGCTTTTCTCTCCCCCGACTTCGACACTCCTACGATTCACCGTTGTTTCTTCTTTCCTTTTGCCTTTACGTGAACCGCTAAAAATTCTGCATTTTTCAATGTAAACAATTACAAATATTTACGACATATTAAATAAATCTTAATCCTTTTTATCCTTTACGCCACACGTTTCCTCCTGTCAGTGAAGTCATTTTCGGTAATATTGTAGAAAGTTTTCAAAATATCCTAGCCTAAGTCAGATATAGTTATTCACCAAATTATAATTTGTTTGCTTGTTATTAGGCCAAATTTCTCATTTATAGAATGACTAGTATTTATTTATGCCCCTCTATTAATATTTGTTTTCACTAAATATTATATCAAAATTCAAGAAATACTTTTATATCTTGACAAAAGATACACACATATACAACTTATTATGTAAGGATCAGATCAAGATCAACACAACCATCTGACATCACATACACACTTGACTAATCTCATTATAAACCGATTTAACGAGAAGATAGTCCATCAAGTTAATCATGGACCGAAACCCAATTCCACTTACCAAACATACCATGATTTTATTTTTAGTGGAAACAGGAAAGTCCATACTCATTTTCCAAGATTATTCGTCACTAGATCTGGAAAAAATTTGCTCAAACTTGACTTGAAATTTTAATTCACTTAAATTACAATTATAGATTTATGACACTTAGAGTTTAAGATAAGCATCCTTTAGAAGGTTAAATTAACTTTAAACCAAAGGAGCAGCATGATGATCAAGTGTGAGCAATAATGATCATGTCCCCTTAGACTTCACTTCACTATAAGTTTTCTCTTTTCTTTTTCTTTTTTTTGGTTTTTTTATATTAAAGAACATATTTTATATTTATTAAGGACTAGAAAGTTTATCTATATTCAGAGAGATGTTTTTTTTCTATATTATCACTTTTTTTTTTTTTTCAACATTGGACACAAAAGACGGGTTTATTAGCATAATCCCAACATTAATATGGGAAGAGACTCGATCCCGAATGTAATGGTACATGCTCTAAGTGAACTTACAAATGCCATTAGACTACGGTCACTTCACATATCATCACATTTTAAAATGAGAAATTTCAAAAATATTACTTTTATGATATCATTTTTATAAATTCTTATACAACATCTTTATTAAAATTTTATAAATTTGAATTTTTATAAATGATTTTATAATATTTATAAAAACGGTATTTTTGAAAATGGACAATAATGTGCTTTTAAAGTTCTAAAAAAACAATTATTTTTATCTTCTATTTTGTTTGTTAAATGTAATTCGAATTTCATTCATTATGATGTTAAACTTGAAAAGAATCTCATATTTGTAACTATTCAAAAGGGTCAAGGTAATATTATGATTTTATTTTTTAACCCAAAATGTTTTAAATTATTTTTTTTAATTAATTTGTAATTTTCATTTACACAGTCAAAAAACAAAATTCTTTGTTTTCTTTCTTCATCATCTTTATTTTTTATTTTTTTTTGTTAATTGTATTTTGATTCTTATACTAACTATCATTCATTGTTATAATATTTTTAATATATATATTTAATTTTATTTTCTGTGTTCTCATTTTATCTTTAATTATTAATTTGTTGTTTCTTTTTTAGTTGTATTTGATTTTGACAATAATGATGTTCCTTATAGTTAATGTACTAAATTTTGTAAATAACCATTCTCGATGTCGTCTTTTATCTTATCAATCAGAATATAGTTTTTTTTTTTTTTTTTTTTGTCAATGTTCATTAGCCATTTTTCTCAATTCTTTGTGAAAAAATATGAAGTCGAACTTCCGTACTCAATTTTTTTGCATAAGTTAATAAAACCATTTGTGCTAATGGATCCGAACTATTAGAATATACTCCATCCATTTAAAATCAAGTGTTGCTTTAACAATTTTCACACGAATTATAAAAATAGTTCAATGTTTAATTATACATTTGTATGATTGGAATTACATAGTACTAAATGTTTCTGTGAAGTTAATTAGGAGCGGAAAAAAAAACTGTAAGAAAAATTGCATTGTAATCATAAAACGATATTTATTTTGTAACATAATTATTTTTCTATAACAATATTTATATTGAAACGGAGGGAGTAGTTTACAAACAATATTCCATTTATTTTGAATATATCTAAATATCCAAATATTAACACGAATATAAACAAATTTCCAAGTTTTCTTGAAATCACATTATATGGCTCTTTTCGTTGTGTATTGCCTTGGTTCTTATCTCCAATTTGTCTTCCCAACCCAAAGCTATTGACAACGATTTTTTTGGTCCCATTCGTCTAGTATTCCGAAAGGATACTTTTCTACGTCAATTTATGCGTTATTGACATTTCCGAAAGGGTTTCTCAGGACGATTTTAGCAAATTGTATCCAAATATCTCAAATCAAATATCATGTTTTTTTCTATTTGAAATATCATGTTTAAATTTAAAATGATGTATCTACGTGACAGATCAATCATATAATAAGCATGCATGATGATATATTTCTACTAAATATTAGTCGTTATTAATTGTATCATTTTGTATTCTTCTAATTCTTTTTAATTCTCACTTCTAAAGATAATCCATTCCATCCACGGCATTTAGAAACTCATGCTTTCGGTATTTATCTTTTTCTTTGTCACGCTTTAGATTATTTCTTTAAAAAACTGGTGAAAGTTTTTTCCTTTTTAAAAAAATCACGTTTTGACATTTGTATACTTTATGTTTAGGGTTGAACATAGATTAAGTATTATTATTATATCTGAAAATACAAAAAAGACATCCTATATAAATATATAATCCATAACCAAAAGGTTGTCTGCAATATCTTGAACATATTTATAATTCTTTTCTTTGGAATGGAACTTTGATTTTGCTCGGAGAGCAAAAATTGCGTGGAAATCAGTTTGCTCGTTAAAAAAATCAGGAAGTTTGGGTTTAAAGAGACTCCTTGGCACTAATCAAGTCTATGGTTTGAAACTGATATGGTTACTGTTTGTTGGAGAGGGTTCCTTTGGGTGGCATGTATAAAGAGCATGATCATTAGGGATAAGCTATTTTGGACTACAGATTTTCATGCCTCCGGAAGTTGGATTTGGAGAAAACTCATGAAATTACGTCCTTTAGCCCGTCTTTTTCTCTATTGCAATGTCCATTCGGAGAATGATACTCTGTTTTGACATGACAATTGGACTACTCTCGGTCTCTTGATTGACATTACGGGAACAAATGTCTCAATGGTCTCCAGAATACCTCTGTTGGCAAAGGTGGCAGCAGCCTGTCACGAAGGAATATGGACTCTTCCTCGAGGAAGACATCCTCTCTTGCTTCTTCTTCGAGAATGCCTTCTTCTTCGAGAATGCCTTCTTCTGCCAGCTCCAGTTTTTGATTCATCTTTCACTGGTCATTTTTTTTGGAAGAATTGTTTAACCGAGTCTCCGGGTAATTTCTCTACCTCTAAAACTTGGAATTCTCTTCATTATTCCACTTCAGTTGTAGATTGGCACAAATCTATTTGGTTTAAAGGACGAATACCAAAACACGCCTTTCATTTGTGGGTTACTGTTCGGGATAGGCTACCAACGAGAAATCGATTAAGGAGTTTGGGATTAAATGTTCCAAGTGAATGTCTACTATGTGCAGAGGAGGACGAAAACATAAATCATATACTGTTTCATTGCCCTTACTCACATCAGGTTTAGTCCTCCTTTTTTGATCATCAAGACTTATCTCCAACAAATTCTTTTGATGACACTGTTAATTGGGTTCGATATTCTTCAACAAACCCGAGACTCGGGCTTGTCTGTCAATTATTCTTCCAAGCGGTTTTTTATTTTCTCTGGAAAGGGAGAAACTCAAAACTTTATACGTCCGTCTAAAAACCAGCCATGATTTTAGTGAAAAAAATTCAGTTGATAATTCGGGCTAAGTTGGCGGGACTTAATTGTGAAGTACGTCAAAAACAAATCTTTTCAACTACTACCACTACTTTCCCATCTCAAGAAAGCTTCTTACACACTTGATTTTGATTCATCTAGCGGTAAACAGTTATGGTCCGATTTATTGATCACTTAAACTTTGCTTCACAAAAGTTTCTTAAGTCTTGTATCCTTGTATTTACATAGTTTTAAGTTTTTTCATCTTTAAAAACGATCTGTAATTTCAAAATGTCTTCCATTTGGGGAAGATAAAAAATGAATAAAAGTATTATATTTAAAAAAAAATCCATAATTGATACCAATATTCATAAATTTAGATACCCATTGACAAATATGGTGTCTAATAAGACTACAATATGACACAACTACGACGTGCCATATAAATTTTCAAAAGTTTGACTTGTTATGACGACAATAAAGACTAGGATAAAAAAAAAGTCTGCAAGACTCATTATTTCCAATTATTTATTATTTTATACACTTGTATATGTCCAAAGTCCAAACCAATGAAACCATAGACTTTTCTTTCTGCCAATTCGTCCATATATTAATAATCTAATCGCATTTACATACATTAATTTAGCTAGGCATCTCTAATCACGTTGACGAATTTTTTTACCTATAATCACAATATTTCTTCATTACTCCTACAAAAATTCCAGGAGCAAGTAGAAAGTGGGCTTGTTGAATTACGCTGAAGCCCAATGGATAATGAATTTTGGGCGTAAGCCCAATAACCCATCACTGAATTAAACTTAGATACTAAATAATACGAATGGATTGTTTGCATATAGTGTTTGAAAAGCACCGAGTTTACGATTAAAGTTTTTTTATTATTAACCAGGTGACCGGAACGAATCCGACTAATCCCTGAATTACAAGTCTCAACCACCAGACCACAAACACGTGGTTAAGAATTTAATATTTTCCATGCCGAGAAATCGAACCTTCTGGATTTACGATTAAACATCGTTTATCAGTTACATCAAAATACTCGGCTACCAAAAGAACTACTTGTCAATGTATGTACTAGTCATAAATGTGAGTTAAAAATTCACCTAACACACACTCAACGGGACAACAATTATTAAATTTCCGACACAAAAATAAAGAATGAGATAGATAAACTACTACACGTAAATATATAAAGATTAATTCCTTTTCAACTTTTTTTTTTTTGTTTGTAAATTTTAGTTGGGAAAATCAAATGGAATGATTGAAAAATGGCGATGTTTGGTTGCACGAGTAGGAGCACCAAACAAAAATGGATATAAAATAGACTAAAAACCGAAAAGGAAATCAGTTCGTAAATTAGGTCCCCCCTTAACTTTACAATTTCATTGGTACAACACTAATCACTCCCATGTTAATTTACACCCCACAATATTATTATTAATCACAACTAATAAATAAATAAAGGAACCCTCCTTTTATAATGATCGCTGTTAATATATACTTCTTCTTTTTCTTTTCTTTTTTTTCTAAACCTTGTGGTTCCAATTTAAGTGTGATGATGGTAAAAACTTGTGATGCACAATTCCTCTGATGATATTCCTTGTAAGGCTTTATTTTGGAACTATATAAAAGCAGTTTTCAAATATCACCATTTCTAGCTAGTTTATGCTGTTATTAGATAAGTTCACTAATTGTTCAAGATAAGATCTAAAACACCGATAAGGTCTACTGTTTCAGATGTAAATATTGTGTGTTGTACATTTGCGTTTTCCTTTACTAGTTAAACATGTTATTTACAAATACAACGAAAACGCAAACACATATTTGCATTTGCGACTGCAATTTCAAATGATTTTAGATAAAATAAAAACTGCTAAAATGCTATATATTTTTTAAGTCCAAGAAATTATTTAATATAAACACAAAACAGTCGATTCGTTGAAAAAATGGATCCTATGAGATTAGTTTAAACAACCGTTTATTAGATTTGTATGGTTTTCTTGTTACATGAACTATTTGATAACAAATGTTCAATAGCTAAATCGATTAGAAGGGACTATTTAGACTGTACCGGATACACATTCAAGCATCATACTACGTTTGTGATGAATAAATCATGGTGAACCGCCATAGGTATCAAAAACTATCACTAATTGTTTAACATATTTTAGAATTCGCTTAACATAATAAATAAAAAAATCATTTAACAAAAAAACATATTTTAGCAAAGTTTGTAAACTAACAATAAGATCAATTACCCGATCAAATTTTGTAAACTAATAGTTTTTACTAATATCGTTAGCGTACTAATATATAGTTTTGTTTTTGTTTTGATAAACTTTTCCGGACATTTGGCCCATAATCTTTCTGATATCCGAAATCAGATTTTAGATATTCCGATTTAAAGAATAATCATCCGTCCTAATGAAAATTAAACCCGGAACACAAAGGAACCAACCCTCTTGTATTATCACTAGGCCATCACTTCATTGATATTAATATATAATTTTGACGTGTGGTTTGCAAAAAATCGTTTTGAACATCGATTGGCACCATAAACTATCAATAAGTTTTAATATATTTTAGAAATCTTTTAAAAACATATTTTAAAAAGAAAAAAAAATCTATCTAAGAATGAGGATCAATTATCCGATCAGAGTTTGTAAACTAAAATAGTTTCTACTAATATTGTTAACGTATTAATATATAGTTTTGACGTATGGTTTGTTTTTATAGATGACAGAAAAATATGAAAAAATCATAAGTCTAGTGAATAGTTTCTACAAGTTATAACATTATGGACTGGTGTCTTTTAAGCATTGCATTACAATTTGTACGACTTTTTGTGTAACCAATCAGTAAAGTAGCGTTACGAAAAATAATACCACTATTTTTTATTGTACTGTCATATTTTATCACTATTTGTACTGTTTCTAATTATACTATCATTTTATACCGCTGTTTCATATCGTTAAAAAATTTGTATTGTCTTGTGTTACCGATCAGACTCCTATCTATTAATAAATAATTATTAGGCAATAATTAGGATGATAAATAAAGGATTCAACCAAACAAATAATAAATAAAGGGAGGCAAAGGCCATTGTCATGTTGGGAGAGGACCATTCCTCAAAGATATAATGACCCCTTTTTTTGTTATTCTTTAATATATTTTATTAAAAATGAAAACCTCTTTTTGTAGGTGGCCGATTCGTTTAACGACACGTGGCAGAGCTTCATGAGAGTTAGAAGATGCTCTGTAGCCACGTCATTTTCGCAGTCCACTCACACATAGACACACACCTGTTTTTTTTTTTTTTTTTTTTCAACATTCACGCTTTGTGGTCGTCTTGCTTCTTTACGTGGGTCCCATTCTTTGATTTAGTTTATTTACCCAAAAACAAAAATTTAACCAATTTCAACTGTAATTTCTCTTTTTTTTGAAGTAAAATTTGGACATTTTTTAATTTATTTCCGCTTGTCGTAATATTCTGTGTTTCCCTCTAATTTTATCAGATGAAAGAACGATTTCGATTATAATTGAGAATACTAGAATACACATTTTACTCCATCATAGTTGTAGCATGTAACAACTAACAAGCATGTTAAAAAAAAACCCAAGGACTACTACAATAATGATTTTTTAGAAGAAACAAAATTAGAAGGGGTTTTAAATATTTTTATAGAATTTATAAATATTGGCTAATTAAGACAAGATTAAAAAGGTTTAAGAACTAAAGAGAATGTTGTTGAAATGTTGCGGGAAGACCATTTTGAGGGATTGGAAATGGACCGTACTCTATTCCTTTCTCTCCTCCAACCACTTCCCATCTGCATATAAATTATATTAAGTATCAAAAATTATCATGCATGTATTGATTCCTTCGTCGTGCATGAAAACTAAGCTAACTATTATATAGTAGAGAGAGGAAGAAATTACCGGAAATTGGAAACTAAATGGTGGAGAAGGATAAGAATCTGTAGCTTGGCGAGCTCGTTCCCGGGACAAGCATGAACTCCACTTCCAAAGGGCATGAATGTATTTGGCTTCGGATGTTCCTTTAATTAGTTTCAACAATCACACATTAAATCATCTCTCTTTTTTAGAAAATAATATCTATATATAACTTATTAATATTCTAATTTTTTTGTAGTTTCTTAATTTTCACCTCGAATCTAGATGGATCGAAAACTTCAGGGTTTGAAAAATATTTCGGATTGTGATGAATATTCCTAAAGAGTGGCATCACTTTCCATCCCTTGGGTATCAAAAATCCTGTATACATTGCATGTTGCAAAAAATATTAATTAGTGATTTATATTCATTTGGACCACCACATTTTGATTTTCGTACATCTCATAAAAATAAAATAAAATAAAAAGGTTAATATATAGAATGTTCTAGTAGTGTGAAATGATTTAATTAGTACCCTTATATTCAACATCAACCACTGCTTCTCTGAATGTGAAAGATATGATGCTTGCCATCCTCAAGCTCTCAACTATAACCTATTTCAATAGCATTAAAACATAAGCTCTATAATATATAAATAGTAGTTTACTAATAAAAAGTAGAAACTAAATATTATATCAATTATTACCCTATGTGTTAGTGGCATATTCCTCGTTTGCCCCCATGTTAAGGGCTTCTTCCCTCGACTGTTTTCTAAATATATAGCTCTTTGCTCATCCTGCAACCATCATAAATATATATAGATTTAAGTATTTATATGTATATGTACAAAAGAGAGGAAAATATTCTATACATGTGATCATCAAACCTTAACAGCTTCTAGAAGCTTCTGATCATCATGTAAGTACTTAAGAATCCAAGTTAGGCAACTAGCTGTCGTGTCTTGCGCGGCGAAAAGGACTCCGATAATGTTGTCCGCAATCTGTTCTTGGGTTAGCACACGACCTTTCTCGTCCTTGAAGTTGAGTAGATGACCGAGAAAGTCCGTTTTCAAGACCCTTTTCTCTCTTCTTCCGCGTATAATCTCGCTTACTATTGTCTTTAGCCGCTTCCTTGCCTTTTTAATAACAAGTTTTAGTCAGTTTGTTAAAGTTTACTTTATATTTCCGGAGATTGATTGATTGATTCATTCATTCATTCAAGAGATTAAATTACCGTGAGAGCTTTGTGATAAGATGTTCCGGGGAGACTCATGGGGAAAGAGTTGTAACCTTTGTCCACAATATTGTAGTTATGTTTCAAGATCTCCTTGTAAGAACACTCCAAATGACCAAATATGGCTAGAATACCCACATCAAAAGCGAACTGCAAGAGACAAGATTACCTTGCTTATAAAGAGATCTTAGAGACTACGAGAAAAAGAAAGCCAATCAAGGAATTGCATTGTGTGCGTGTGTGTTTGTTTGTTTTTTTGTATATATACACGAACATAAATATACCTTCTTCATCTCTTGGTAGGTAGAGACAATATGCATATTTGTCCAAGATTGTAAGGAAGAGAGGGCTATGTGTTCGATATCGGGGATGAGTTTACGGATGGTTTCAGGGTATAGAGAGGATTGAACAAGTTTCCTTATATGGCTATGATAATCTCCTTGGTGGAAAAATAGAGCATAGGGTCCTATTAGCTTCTCTTTGCTTCTGGGATAAGTTGGTTTGAACATATGAGCATGAGTCACAAGGACAAACCTAGCGGCCTCGGGGCTAGCCAGCATCACGCAAGGATAGCCGAGGATTCGAGTTTTGAATATATCTCCATATCTATACATCAAAAGATAAAACATTGTTTAAGCTAAGATCATCATAACCGAAAAGTAACTTGATGGACAAGTTTTTTATGTTACCTCTTTTGCTTGGAGGTGAAGAAAACATTGGGGTCTTGTGAATAGAGTTGTAGAGTCTCTCCTAAGTAAGGCCATCCCATGGAACCAGGAGGAAGCTTACATCTACTGTTCTTCTTCTTCTTTCTCTTATTCTTCTTTGAAACCATCACTCTTACCAAAAGCAAACAGAAGATAAAACTTGGTACGACCAAGAACCAAATTTCAGCCATTGATTATCCAATTTAATATGTGATATTCCGCTTATAATGAAATGTCTTGGAGGATGAAAAAATCTTAGAACTTTGAAAGTGGAAGAAGAAGAAGAAGAAGGAGAAATGGAGAAATATGGAACAATATACACACAAATACATAAGAGAGAGGTGGGTACTGGGTATATATATACATAGAAATTAAATTGTGGACTAATTAAATAAAGACAAATTTGGGAATATAAATTTGATTTTTTATTATTATTATGTTTTTTGTCGCCCAAACGTGAGGAGATGACGATTGCTTTCTTTTCACAATTTTGGTTTCTCAGGCGAAAAAGCTGAATAAATCTAAATGTAGATCTTGTCGATTCTTATTTATGTAGAAGGATATAGACAACTTTCTTATTCCAATCTTATTTTTGATTTGTTACAAGAATATTTTTTTTTATTTGTAAATTTAATTTAAGGAGGGTGCTAGAAATCGCGATTTAGTTTATTCATGTTGATATACTGCCTTGGTATTCAAGGTAATGAGCAGTGTAAATTAGCTACAACTACAAGGTTCCGGTAATTTATTAGTACAAAAATATTTTAATATAACAACAATTTTTACTTAACTATTTATTTATTTATTTTTATTTTTTGATAAAGACTATTTATTTATTTTATATTAAAGATTCTTATATATAGAGAAAACTACCACCCAAAAATATTCATGTGTAAAATTCATATTTTTTAATGTATGTATAGTTATCTCTTTGAGCTTGTAAATCTTGTAACCACATCCCTCGTTTTCAACATGGATTGTCACACATAAAAAAACATAGCAAATTAAGAATAGACGACCAATAAACGTAAGACAAATATAGAGAAAACAAACGCATCAAACTTCATGAACAGATCAATCATTTGACTTGCGATGTTTCTAACACACGTCGAATTGTTACTTTCCGGTAGATTTGATTCTTGTATATATGATTACTTTAATAATGTAAACTTTTAAGATATTATTCTCTCGGAATTCGATATTACTAGGAACATTTTCACATTTATTTAGCCAGTTGAAATAGTATCACGTTTTATGTCATTTAAAAAACATAGTAAAAGAACTACTCGACGATTACACTCATCATAAAAGATTAATCGGATTTGATTTAGAATCTCTTGATTAAAACAAAAAACAAAAAAACTTTAAAGTATTATTTGTTAAGGTCCTTATTGTAAGTGCATATTTGGACTAGATTTATGTTCGTACATTGAGAAAAACGTAGCAAACAAGTAAGTGCATAAAGTAGAATAAATAAGACACAGTTTTTTCACGAGGTTCAATTCTCCAACCTACATCTTCGGGACCTAGTCCAGAAACGAATCCACTAGAACAGGAAAGCAATTACAATTGCAAGCGCGTAATCAAACAAAACTGTTTCAATATACCGCTCTTTTCTATAACCTGGATTCAAACCTGAGGATGTATCAATCTCCTCAGAACCACCAACGGCAGATCATGTTCTTGTGGCCTCCTTTGGTGTGACGATGCCACACACATGTGTGCCTCTCTTCATATACCCTGGACGCGCAAGTATTTTGTCTACACCTCTAGGTATTTATAACCACGAGCCCTAAACCCTAATGCCTCCACAAGTTATGTGGGTTTCAACCCGTGGCTGATCCAGTCAACAGATATCTTGATACACCAGCCCATGTCAAGTCTTCTGCTTCCTGATCTGATACAGCGACTTTGATCAGCTCAGCAAGTCTCTTGATGTGGCAGCTTCAACTCCACGTCACATCCTCTGCCTCCTGATCGAAATCATGTGCGTTGCTCCAGTTCCACAAGTCCCTTGATGTATCAGCTCCTGCTATCCATCAAGCATCTGCTTCCTGAGCTACGAGTGATGTTTTGTCTGATTCCAAAACTTCCAGACTTCCAATCAGACATACCTCATTTGGGTCTTCAGATCTCAGGTTATCAGCTGCATCATCCAGCTTCTGATGCATATTCTGTTTCTTGAGCTTCTAGCATGCAAACACCTCGCATCTTGATGCTTTGTCTGATTCAAAAGCTT
The DNA here is from genome assembly GCA_900406555.1 of Pseudoturritis turrita. NCBI lineage: Eukaryota > Viridiplantae > Streptophyta > Magnoliopsida > Brassicales > Brassicaceae > Pseudoturritis > Pseudoturritis turrita. The sequence goes on from OVBL01000758.1 coordinate 110,982, forward strand.
ACAGGCTTCCAATCAGTCAAACTTCATCCGGGTCTTCAATTCTGTCTTGATAATTTTATCAACATCTGTATCAAATACTGTCTGTCTTAGTATCTCTGTCTCAGATTCTGTGTCTTTTCCTATTCTGACATATTCTCAAATCTGCCAGCAATACAGTAACACCTATTTTAAATATGATAGTGTACTATTTAGGCTGTAGTCTTGCAGATGGGAAAAATAAAATTGTTTGTTATTCTTGTCATTTATTTAATTTGTTAATTTCGATAGATTTTAATATTTTCATATATAACAAAAAGATTAGGAAAATAAAATTTTGATGTGGAAACATGCGACGCTCTTAAAATATAGTAACATTTTTAGAAAAGCTTATTTATTTTTCTGTTCTTTGAATTTTGGAGAGCATAATGGTATTTTAAAATTTGTATTGAGATATAAGATAGAATCGATCTGTTTTTAGATCTTATACCTATTTTAAAAATCTATGTAGGATTTGACTATATTGTGTACTATTCTTACCTATGATCATGAAGAAATTTAGGATTTTTTTTAGGAGGCAAACTTATAAATCGAACTAAATCATATTTGAATTAAAATTGAATGAGAATTGTTTATATTTTGATAGATGTTGTTTTATTTAGATAAGGAACTTTCCAAACTAAATGATCTAAATAACCCAAATTTCTAAACCTAACGGAGCCGAATATCATCTAGACATTCTTGTTAATGTCTTACCAATCACTAGTCGAGACTGGCGATAACCATATATAACCACTAAAATAAGAAGATGAAAATCATGAAAGAGATGAAAACAAAACATGCATAACTTTTTGGGATTTTCAGTTTTATTTCTAATGAAAAAGTCAGAAGGGGGTAACATTGAGATTCCACAAAATCAAGTCGGATCTATAAGTTTGTGGTGGATGGTGGTTGTGGACGTAGACGGTGGTGGAAAAAAATGGAGATGGTGGCGGATGGTGGTGGACAAAGACGGAGACGGTATTTGTGAACGAAAATATAGACGGTGGTGGATTGTGGACAGAGACGGTGGTGGATGGTGGTTGTGGACTGAGACGATGGTGGATTGTGGACAGAGACGGTGGTGGATGGTTGTGGACAGAGATGGAGACAATGGTTGTGGACGGAGACGGTGGTTGTGGACAAAAACAGAGACAATGGCGGATGGTGGTGGACAAAGACGAAAACGGTATTTTGTGGACGAAAACGTAGACAGTGGTGGATTGTGGACAGAGACGGTAGTAGATGGTGGTTGTGGACTGAGACGGTGGTTGTGGACGGAAACTATGGTGGACAGTGTCGGAAACGGTGGTGGATGGTGGACAGAGACAGAGACGGCGGTGAATGATTGTGGACAAAATACTAGATCATGATGGATAGAAAACACCGGTTACACCATAAATCATAGCCAATGGTAAAAATGTATTTTTCATTCCGTAAACAGTGTCATTTGTGGTAGATTTTAAAAAGTGTGTTCACTTATGATATATTTGGAAAGAAAATTTCCAAAAAATAGTGTTTTTGGCAATAATTCCTATATTTTATCTCCATCTTTTTGCCTTGTTATTTTCTTGTCACGTGTGAGTTATCAGTTGAAAAACAATACCACGATAGGGATACTAAAATATGAAACAAAACTAGGTGCTCACAAGCCGGCTTTATTTATCCCTTATAAAAAGGGAATCACAAATAAATCTATAAAAATTTAGTTATCGACATAACTTTTTTTAAAAGCCTTTTTACTATATTATATATAAAGGATGAGAGATATTTTATTAAAGTTGATCAAATCATATTAGTGAAAAAATAATCATTTTATTAATTATGTTTAAATACAATAATAAGCTTAATAGCTAAAAAGAAATTATCCCTAAAATAGCACATAATTTAGTTTTTTTTCAAATGTAGCACACCGAATTTAAAATTCCGAAAATAATATAAATTATTATGTGAAAATATTTTTTTTACTATAAATAAATTACAAACAAAACTAAAATATTATGTTTGAGTTCCCCTTTTCTAATTTATGGTTTAGATTTTTTCCATTATAAAGGGATTTAGAGTCATTTTAATATTCAATTTGTGCTATTATTATAAAAAAAAATTATGAGATATGCCACTTTTCAACTGTCACTTTGCAAAAATGTCACTGTTTAAAAATCTTTACAAGCGTGCCACTCCATTTTTTCATATCCCCATATTACCCTTTGACTCATTTTAACATAACTTTTGTATTGATTTTTTCAGATCTTGACTTCCAACTCGAGAATTCCTCTAAAATCGCCGTCTCCGATCTCAAATATCTCCATCTCCGATCTCAAATCGCAAAAGAGTTGTTGATCTGGTGGTGCGTTTGACGAAGAACATAGATCTGAGATTGGATCTCGTGGATTTGAGAAGAAGAAATTTTGTTTAGCCCGATTAATGATCCGATTTGTTGAAGATCCGACCTGTGTTAGGTCAAAAACGGTGAAAAGTCAACTTCCGGGTCATATCCAAGGAAGGTAGAAAAAGAAGAAGGAGGAAGAAAAAACGCAATCACGGAAGAAGAAGAATCGGAAACACTTTTGAATAGCTTATAAAACCTTTTAAATACCTTATAAAACATTTTACATAGGGTTTAGATTTGAAGGTATAACACTTGGAATGTTTGCAGGAGGAGTCTTTTAAATACCTTATAAAACCTTTTAAATACCTTATAAAACATTTTAAATAGGTTATAAAACCTTTTAAATACTTTATAAAACCTTTTAAATACCTTGTAAAACTGTTTAAAAACATTATAAAACTGTTTAAAAATATTATAAAACATTATAATACCTTATTGTTTCTTTTGATGCTTGACTTTGTTGTTTACATAGTCTGATCAATTCTTACACGAATACTTTTGTTCTTGTTTTGTATCTATTGAAGCATAAAATTCTGAGAGCACTTGGAGTGTTTGGAGGAGGAGTCTTTTAAATACCTTTTAAGTACCTTATAAAACCTTTTAAGTACCTTATAATTTTTTTTCATATCTTATAAAACCTTTTAAATACCTTATAAAACTGTTTAAAAACATTATAAAACTGTTTAAAAATATTATAAAACATTATAATACCTTATTGTTTCTTTTGATGCTTGACTTTGTTGTTTACATAGTCTGATCAATTCTTACACGAATACTTTTGTTCTTGTTTTGTATCTATTGATGCATAAAATTCTGAGAGCACTTGGAGTGTTTGGAGGAGGAGTCTTTTAAATACCTTTTAAGTACCTTATAAAACCTTTTAAGTACCTTATAATTTTTTTTAATATCTTATAAAACCTTTTAAATACCTTATAAACCCTTTTAAATACTTTATAAAACCTTTTAAATAGGTTATAAAGCACTTTTGTACGCAGTTACAGAGATCAATCGTCTCCAGCTTTAGAAGATGTCTATCTAACAGAGATTCTAACATCAAAATTAGGTTATAAAATTTTTTAATTATGTTTTAAAACTTACAAAATATTTTAATTCAGAGAGAGAGAGAGAGAGAGAGAGAGAGAGAGAGAGAGAGAGAGAGAGAGAGAGAGAGAGAGAGAGAGAGAGAGAGAGAGAGAGAGAGGGAGGGAGAGAGGGAGGGAGGGAGGGAGAGAGAGAGAGAGAGAGAGAGAGAGAGAGAGAGAGAGAGAGAGAGAGAGAGAGAGAGAGAGAGAGAGAGAGAGAGAGAGAGAGAGAGAGAGAGAGAGAGAGAGAGAGAGAGAGAGAGAGAGAGAGAGAGAGAGAGAGAGAGAGAGAGAGGAGAGAGAGAGAGAGAGAGAGAGAGAGAGAGAGAGAGAGAGAGAGAGAGAGAGAGAGAGAGAGAGAGAGAGAGAGAGAGAGAGACGAGAGAGAGAGAGAGAGAGAGAGAGAGAGAGAGAGAGAGAGAGAGAGAGAGAGAGAGAGAGAGAGAGAGAGAGAGAGGAGAGAGAGAGAGAGAGAGAGAGAGAGAGAGAGAGAGAGAGAGAGAGAGAGAGAGAGAGAGAGAGAGAGAGAGAGAGAGCATGGCTTTTTTTACAAGGATAAAGGACAATTTGTTTCTAAAAAGTGGCACAAATGAAAATAGCCACATGAAAATGACATGCTTGTAAAAGTTAATTTCATATGCAGCATTTTTAAAATTGTTCCTATTATAAATTTAAACTAGTGGGGCTACGTTTGGAACAAAAATTCTAAAATTTGCTATTTTAGAGAATTTCTCATAATTAGAACATAATTCTAAAAGTTGATAACTTCTAAATTTTAGTAAAATAATATCTTCATAAAAAAATGCTGGTAAATTATTTGTATAATTAATTTTAAAATTCAATTTCTTGTTTTATTGTTGAAAATCCTAACATGATTGGATATATATTGTTTGGGAAGAATTGGTCGTTCTTCTGCCAAGGTATCATTTCTGCTTGATCGAGGTCCAAAAACTCATGATGAATAGCAGAGCTTTCTAGGCATTTTTAACTAGGAGTCCGTCCGCAGAAGAATAGTTGAAACTGGAGTTGCATAAATTCCTTACTAGGGGTTGGGATACACCATATGTTGAGCCCAAACGATCGATTGTGGTATGTTGATGCCATAGAGTCTACGGAAGGTTCCATTGTTCTGACGTTCTTCCAAGGACATCCCTATACGCATGAATTTTTTCATTCATACGGTACGAGAGTGATTAGAGCATACAAGAAGATGAAAAATATCGAAATGAAGATTTTACGTTCAAGTGAAATATATATCATGTGACTAGACAGAAAAATCAGTGTTTTGGACGACTAAATAAATGGTGGATATGGATCAGATGTTTTGGGGATCCGCAACCCAATGTGATATATCGAGAACTCTTTTGGAAGAAATATATTATAATAAAAGGAATAGCACATACATTTAGTGATATCATAAATAATTTGTAGTGAAATTCTTTAAAATATTATTAAAATATATTTTTGTTTAAACATATCATTATTTAGTTTTTTTTTTTTAAATATCACTAAAAATTTTGTTTTTTCAAAAATACCACAAACACTAAAAATAAGTTTTAAAGGTTTATAATTTAATTTTTATGGTTTGAGTTTAGTATTTTGGGTTTAAAGTTTAGATTTTAGGGATTAGAGTTTAATTTTTAGGATTTATGATTTAGTTTTGAAGGTTTAAAGTTTAGTTTTTATTTTGTGGTATTTTTGAAAAAAGAAAATTTTTAGTGGTATTTTTGAAAAAAAACTAAGTGATGGTATATTTAAAACAAAAACTTATTTTTTGTGGTATTTTTGAGAATTGTCCACGAATTAATTTGTAGTGGGAACAAATATTTCCGGACCATTTAATTGCAAGAATACATGAATGGCACTGTTATACCCAATGAAAAATTTCCATACAAAAATTGATCAACGGCATTACATATCAAAATAGTAATTGGTTTGGAGTTTGGACTTTAAGAGTATTTAAAAGAAATACGCGTCTTCTAGCCTCTAGAGAGAAAATTTGAAAGGCTGCACTCAAAATTATCATTAATTTAATTTTTGATTTGATGCATTTAACGTTTCTAGTTTTTTCTAGATGATAACATTTACGGGTGTCTTTATTAGGTATAATCCAAAATTAAATTAGCTATCAATAGTTTTTGAAGTTTACATACCACGATCTAAGAAAATAACAGAGCATTGCTCGTGACAAAATATTTCCATAAAAGGAATAATCCAATCCTAGAAGGGAATTGCAATTTTTAGTGACATAACCTAAGATTGATGTTGCCTAAATTGTTGCGTAGCATTCTTTAGGATATCGATCTAGTAGTTTTTTCTCTCTTTATTCCACTTTTTTATATTCGAAATGGACAAATTACTAATGAAATAATCTTAATTAGTACGAATTATTTCATTCGTTAATTTTGCATCAACTTATTTATATTAACGAATAGTATATGGTAGCTACTAGCTAGTAGTATAAATGTAACTCAGGTGTACACATCCGAAAGGATTAAAACTTTCATTATAGAAAATATTAACTTTGATAATTTATAAGACTAGTAAATATTCTAGATGAATACGTTATACATGTATGATCATGATCAAATGAGAGGTCGACGAATTTGTCCGAATTTATAGTCTTAAAATGAAATATTGCAAGAGTAAATGAAATGGACTTATGAGGACAAAGTCGGTGCCTTACACTTACCAATTGTCTCCGTCTGATTTGAACCTATAGGCTAACGTTATTCACAACTATATATCACCAGTTCACACAAAATAAATAAATTATAATATATATTTTTTAAGTACATTTTGTAAACTGGCCAAATGGTTGTGTTAATGTATCCTTGCAATAATAATAAAAACTTGTGATTTGCTAATTAATTGGCGTCTGAGTTAACCTAATATTGACATGAAATGGTAAACAAGATTAAATGACGTTCGAGTCGTTATATATATATATATATATATATATATATAATTAAGTTATAGATATTCTAATATTCAATCAAACATTTTTTCTTAAAATAAAAATATTCTCTCGTTTTGTTTATGACAAATGAAATTCATTTAATCTAAAAGATCATAGAAAAGATGATCATGATAACTTATAATGATCCGATTTCGTTGAAAATTTGTACGAAGGTAATTCCAAAAAAAATTATTTAGGAAATACAATGGATAACTTGCATTTTTATATTGAAAATACGCAAAACGCAGAATATTATAGATAAATAAAAAGTGTAAGTTATTATCGTTATTTTCTAATTAAAAATAAAAAGAATTTTAGTTTAGTGACAATAGTATGTGGGATAATGAAAGTAATTAATTTGATTGATTAGAAGAAATTAATCTCGTGTATAAGAATCTTTGCTGGAGGCAATTTAGCTTGATGCAGTTGAATAAATGGAAAAAAGATCGATTTATTCCCCAATTATTTTCAATTGACATTTTTATTTCCCATTTATGAGGGTTACAATTTTATTTCCGAATTTGTTGTTGACTTTACAAATTAAGGTTTACAAATAGTCAACGTTAAATAGAAAATAGAAATCGTTAACTTTAATTATCAGTCTTATTTTTTTGGTTCGTTTTAAAACAGACGATGAAGAACATCAAGACAAACATAAATCCTTGCCCAGAAATCACAGGTTAGGTGTTGCTCTTCAACCAAAAAGACCAAGAGTTCGGCCAAGAAACTCTCTATAAGAATCAAATGACCAATCTCAAAGCTTAAATATGTTATCTTCTTGACAAAAGCAACTTCCAATCTCAAGATCAAATTTATTTCTCAATCGGAATCACGTCTCATCTAAACCAAACTTTCCTTTGTGAAGTTTAATTTTGTTTACAGTAGATCATCCATTAACAAAAAATAAAAAATAAATCAAATGACCAAAACTTTGCGAAAATAAAAAATTCTCTCTCAAAACGGATTTGAGCTACATATTCTAGAGTTTATTGAACAAACTAAACCAATATCCCTCAAAATCAAATACATACAAAGGTAAACTTCCTCTGAACATAATAATATAATATAGAGAGAGCAGTTTATTATTTACCTGCATCAAAACCTTTGTTACGTAGAAAAGCCATCAAGTGGTGTTTCTCTCCGACGAACCCACTAGCATTTTCCGCCTCAACCATTATCCTTCGCCGCTGTTCGACGCCTTTATCTCCGAGAATCTCCGTTAACCTCTCCTTAACATCTTCGTAATCGTCTTCTTCTTCATCGCCCGATTTATCATCGTTTTCATCCTCAGGAACCTCCTCCGCTAAAAATTTGACTTCTCTGTCGATGAAAAATTCGATTTCTTGGTCTTTTTGGTTGAGGAGCAACACCTAACCTGAGATTTCTGGGTAAGGATTTATGTTTGTTTCGATGTTCTTCATCGTCTGAATTCGAGTTTTCCTTTATCAAATCGCCTACGCTCACTACTGGAATAGATCTAGGGTTTTTCTTCTAAATTTGGAGAAGAATATCGAGCTGGAGGTTTTAAAACGAAACAAAAAAAATGATACTGATAATTAAAGTTAATGATTTTTGTTTTTTATTTAACGTTGACTATTTGTAAGCCTTAATTTGTAAAGTCAACAACAAATTCAGAAATAAAATTGTAACCCTTATAATTAGAGAATAAAAGTGTCAATTGAAAATAGTTGAAGAATAAATCGATCTTTTCCCCTTGAATAAATATATTTTAGTATATTTTACCGGCATTGTGTGAAAGAGGTCGTTTGTTCGACTTTCATTTTGAGAATTTTTCTATATAATTGCCCTATTTTTATTTTATAAATTTGCCGGCTCTTGCCTTACGTATAAGACCACTGTCCACTGTTATGTTTCAAAACCAAAAAAGTTCGTATAATTTTGAGATATACCTTCGTTGATAAGATTTTTTTTGTACTTTGAAATTCTTTATCCTAGAATTAGTTTTAAATAATAATTCGAAAAAAAAAAACAGGTGGAGGGTAGTTGCCGTCAATTAGTGAACTAAAAAAAGAAAGAGAAAATTAACGAAAAAGGAAATAATTTGAGGGAAGGGGGGAGAAATCCAGTGGAGTCGGCGCACAGTGTTCACGTGATGACGTGACACTAAGTGGGACCCATTTATTATATGCATTACAGCTCAGATTTGTTTCCTCAGATGGCGGGAACCTCTCTATCCGTCGTTTCCGGTTAACTGATGGGTCCCACATCGTACGGAGGAAAGCTGACACGTGGAAGCTGGTAAAGGAGCGTGAGACGCACGCTCGTGTGACATCAGGTGATTATTTTTTTATATTTATATTTTTTTTTTGTGGGAAAAAAAAGAGTGTTACTGTTTTGGGGGATCTTATTCTTATGGGTTTGAGATCGTATCGACACAACAAATGACAAAACAGAACAATTTTTTAAGTTTTTTTTTTGGTCGGATCTGGAGACTTCCATAACGCAACGGCAACCATATATTTTTTTTGTTCCTAAAGGCAGCCACCATTTTTTAAAAATTAGTTTTTATATATGCGAGTACCATATGTTATTTATAACCAAAAAAAAAAATCTGAATTTTAGATTCATAATTTTTCTCGGGTCGAAAATCAAACTAATCTAAAATAGTTTTTTCTTCGAATGCATGATGTTGAAACACGGGTTCGAACCTTTTCGATTCCGATGAGATGTATAAGATTAGGCCAACAACTCTTCAATTAACCAAATATATAAAAAAACTATTTTATATGGATAGCCAACTAATATACATGATAAAATGCCGACACCGTTTTATAACAAAAAAAAAAAATACCGACACCGGATTTTTTTTTTAAATATCTTCTATATTACTAGACAAGTGTTAGACACAAGATTATCGTTGACAATGCAATATGTAATGTAATAATACATATGAAAATTTGGTCTTGTTTATTTTTTTAATTGGCAAATAGATGTAGAAGTGGATTTTACAATATTCGAAATAATGCACTATTTAGTTTATGCATGAAAACTTTCACAATATTCGAAATAATGCAACATTTTTCTAAATCACTCAACATTTTTTATAGTCGGGTTGAACCCGTGTAACAAAATATACTACAACTAATTAGTACTATTAGAGACCAACCGTTATACTAAAAATTCTTACTATTGCAAAATATTTATTTAATTAATGAATAAAAATGCCATAGATTTCTGTTTGTGTGTAACTCTTATAATCAATATGTGCCATTACAGAGGAATGTTGTAGTCGAATTGCCATTGTTGTCTTGGCTCCACATAAGTGCGCTCGTTCTCTTTCCCCAAGCCCTTTAATTTTTTTTGTAATTATTAAATCAACAACAAATAAATCGTTTAATAATTAAAATGTGGTACTTGACATGCAAGGCAGTGACACGAGTAACCCTTTTTCTTTTTCTTGTAAGGGTTTTTTTTTTTTTTTTTCCTGGGAAGGGTTTTTGAAGTACGAAGATTTACTGCTTCGAATTTTATTTCGAAGACTGTTTATTTATCTGTTTTGATTTTTTCTTTCTTGTGTCATAATATTTCGTATAGGACAAATGTAGATATTTAACACAATTAACAACAAAAAAACGTAGATATTTCTTCAGATCACGCATGGAGAAAATAAAAGTTTCCATTGCTTCTTATACACCATACCTTTAATTATCAATAATGCCCCCCTTTTCTTTTTCTTACGATACACATCCATATATACAGTACTGTTTAGAATGTTATATATATAAATAGAGAGTATATATACACAGAGATAAAGTGAGTGTGGGTAATGATTGGGAGGTTTACATGGAGCAGTGAGGAGCACAAAGAGGGATGACTCATATAGACACTCCAAATTGTTTAGAGACTTTGCAGCATGATTTTGAATCTTCTCCTTTTAATTCTCTCTTTTTCACTTATCTTTCTTCCATTTCTGTACGGCTCTTCCTCTATTATCTTAATTTTACTTTCTTTATATTCACACACAATAATATCATATAATTGTTTGTGAACATTATAAAGACTGTAAACTTAATTAAGATAATATATATAACGCTTACAGATCTATATAATGATAAAATAGCCGGAGTCCTGCTTAATGTTTTAAATGATAAGATTAAACGGTTGACAAGAAAACATCGATCATTATAAAAGATGTAGGTGTTAAAAAAGTTTAAACACATGTTTGATATATAACGTGATTAGGTTAACACTACTTAATATTCCCACTGATAATTAAGTTCAACACACCAAAACTATAGTTTGAAGACATGTGTTTGGTTCATAAATGTCGAACAATTAAAGTGAATCCACTGTACTATAAGTGAGTACATAACCATATCACTTATGATAAAGATACTTCAAGCTTTGGTTGAAATGTGAGCATGTTTCCAGTATGTCATTGGTCTTATATATTTGTTGGGATTCATATTAATTAATCAGAGAATTTGGGACAGTATCAAGATGGAGATTTAACGGGTTTTAGCCACTTTTGCTATAAGCAAGAATTGGAATTTTTGTAAAAGTTTTTGGAAAATAATAAAAAATAGAGAAATTCTTTAAAATACCACTAAAATAAGTTTTTGTTCCAAAAATATATAGCACCACTAGTTTTTTTTCCCAAAAATACTACTAAAAATTTTATTTTCCAAAAATATCACAAACACTAAAAATAATTTTCAAGGATTTATAATTTAAAATTTTGGGTTTGGGTTTAAAATTTATTTGTTTAGGGTTTAGTTTCTAGGGTTTATGGTTTAGGTTTTAGGATTTATGGTTTAGTTTTAAGGGTTTAAAGTTTAGTTTTAATTTTGTGTTATTTTTGAAAAACAAAAACTTTTAGTGATATTTTTGGAAAAAAACTAGTGGTACTATTTGTTGAAACAAAAATTTAAAAATGTGTTATTTTTGAGAATTTTTCTAAAAATAATAATAATAAGAAAAAAGTTACGAAAAAGAAAAGAAAATTACAAGATTAGATTTGAAACAAAAAGGAGAGAATAAGAAGAAAAGAGTGAATCCAAAGTCATTGCCAAATTTGTAACTCTCTTCGCTCTACTCCACTCATGTCTAGTTCATTATCTCTTTACAAATTGTGTCTCATATCTTCACATAGATTCACTACAGGTAAAATCGAATAAGAAAAAAAAAAAAAAAAAAAAATATATATATATATATATTTATAAACTGATCTTATTATATAAAGTTCGATACGTCAAACTTCGTAATTAACACATAGATCGATCGGATTTTGACACATATTTTTTTTTTCCAATTAGATTTTGATATATGTCATACAAATCTTATTTCTTTTTAAACTTATATATTTGTATTTATCAAATAGATTATAAAAATCAACATATATAAAAATAAATTAATTAATTTCTGATAAATAATTCAATAAATAATTAGTTGATAAGCATGTTTATTCTTTTAAATATTGACTTTATTATATGTCTCGGTTTTTGTTTTTTTCGTACAACCATTCTTTTTTTTCCTCTTTTTCTTTACGTTTATTAAGATGAATTAGGTTTCAAAAAAATTTCATTAGAATATTAATTAATACATGTGTAAAAAAAATTTTGAGTTCAAATAGATTTAGGTTTACATACCCAAATCTTCAAAAATTATAATATTTTGCATTTATATAACAAGTTTTTGTGCTCTCTCAATCTTCTCACCACAAAATTTGAAACTTCAATAATCTCTTCTACAAATTTTATTTCAGCTTTTTTATTATAAAAAACCTTCGATTACTCTCTTATTCAATAAAAACAACATATCTCAACATTTCCCAATTAGCTTATTTTAGTTATTCATAAAAAAAAAAAATAAGCTACATATATACACGCTTATATATATTTTGATTGTAAATAGAAATAGATATGACAAAAAAATCAAACACGTTTTCTTATTAGAATATTAAATACACGTATAAAAAATCTTTTATATAGAATTAGATTTACATACCCAAATCTTTAAAGATTATAATATTTCATCATTATTTAAACAATTTTGTACTCTCTCGATCTTTCCACCAAGCAATTTAAAATTTCAATAACCTTCTCTAAATTTTTTTTTTCCAATTAACTTTAGCCACATGTCAAAATAATTTTTTCCATTTAAAAAAAATCTAATATCATTATATTTTGAAATCAGACTAAAAAATGTACATTGTATTGTGGTTTTTAAAAGACTTACAACTACGTAGACATCCTAAATATTGTAAAATTGATGTATGAGAAGAAAATTATTTTGAAAGTTTTTCAGTGAAAATTATAAAAAGTAAGAAACTAAGTGATGAAACACATATAATTCGTTTTTCATTGGAAGAAAGATAATACTTGATTCATAAGTGAAAAAAAAAAATTCAAATATGATTAAAAATGTGAGTAAATCTAATTCAAATAAAAATACGTAAATCGATTTGTCAAGAGTTAAAAAAAAGATATATGAGTAGTTATATAATAAAAATAAATAATTTAAATAGGAATAGGAAAAACTAATAATTTAGAATTAAGTGGAAAAAAAAAATTGAAAATTCAGTTAATATAAAAAAACGTTGGAGAATCAAAATCAATAAATAATTTGTAGGCTTTTCTATGAGTGATTTCACATTGACATTTTCAATATTATTTTATTTATTTTTAAGGATAATATGATTTTGTTTTCCATTTTTGTGCGGTTTATAAATATTAAATGAGTCAAAATAATTCAACTAAAACATGATAATAAATTCATCAAAATTTTAAAAATGGATTAAAAAGTAATATTTATTCAAATAGAATAGGAAAACTAATAATTTGAAAGTATGTGATAAAATTTAATTGAAAATTAAATAATAAAATAATCAAAGTAAATAAATAAATGTTAGACTTCTGAATTAGTAGTTTTGTATCAGCGTTTTCAATTTTATTTTATTTATTTTTACGGGTGATTTAATTTTGATTTCTACTTTTAATAGATTAATTTTTTTACAGATTATAAAATATTATATTACAAACCCGTATATATGCGGGTCTTTTATCTAGTATTATAGTAAAACGAAATAAAAGATGGTTTTATCTTATATCCATAAAAATGTCATATACCGACATCTCTCTACGTGCTTAATAAATTACAAGCTGGGATCTTCTAAAAATATCACATTTAAAAAAATAAAAAAATAAAAAATAGACATACCAGAGAAAAAATGTTTTAACTTTTAAGAAGTGATCATAAATCAGTTGTAGAAAGGGTTATAAAACTAACTTAAAATACTTTATGAAATATTTTTTGTGGTATTTTTATATTTATTAAAAGATATGGTAATTAAAGAAAAAACAAAATATAAAAAATGGTATTTTAAGAAATTTCTCTTATAAATTTGCTTATTCCTAACGAGATCACAGACAATATTTGGTTTGGATAATTGTATTGTTTTAAAGGCTGGTGGTATATAGTTATGTGTTTTTTGCTGAAATATTTAAGTCATTTACTTAATAATTTTAATTACATTTAAAAATAATTAATAATGCCTATATCGAGATAAAAATATTTTCAAATGTAATAATCCAATAATTTATATCATTGAGAATATTTACGAGACAATTTTAAAAATGCCACATTTGAAAGTGACTTTTACAAGTGTGTCACTCCATGTGGTCATTTCCATTTGTGTCACTTTTTAGATGTCTATTTTATCCCTGTCAAAAAAGACATGAATCAAACTTTGTTTTGTTTTACCCTCTTTCTTTTTCTCTCTCGCATATCAATCTGGGTTTTGTTATATATATCTTTCTCTCTCTCTCTCGCATATCGATCTAGATCTAGATCGGATTTCGTCATTTTTTTTTTACAGATCTGGTTTTTTATTCTCGCAAATCTGATTTTATTTGATTTGTATTACAGATCTGAGTCTTTTGTTCAATTTGGGTTACAAATCTAGGATTTTTTATTTGATTTGGGTTACCGATCTAGGATTTTTTATTCGATTTGGTTGAATGTAATAATAAATATGGTTGTATTTGGGGTAAATTTCAATTTGTCAATTTGGGGTTGATTTCAATCTGGGTTAATTTTGTGTTGAATGTTCTTCTTCTTCTACTTTTTTCTTTTAATTTTATCAAACGATGTTCTTCTTTTTGATCTTTATTTTTGTCTTACAGTTTTGTAATTAAAATATTTTAATTATGTTTTAACCTAATTTTGATGTTAGAATCTCTGTTAGATAGACATCTTCTAAATCTGGAGACGATTGATCTCTGTAACTGCGTACAAAAGTGCTTTAGGAGTTTTTTTAATAGTTTAATAATGTTTTTAAACAGTTTTATAAGGTATTTAAAATGTTTTTTATAAGATATTTAAAAGCTTGTATAAGGTACTTAAAATGTATTTAAAAGACTCTTCCTGCAAACACTTCAAGTGTTCTCAGAAGTTTATGCATCAACAGAGACAAAATAAGAACAAAAGTATTCGTGTAAGAATTGATCAAACTATGTAAACAACAAAGTCAAGGATCACAAGAAACAATAAAGTATTATAATATTTTTTAATATTTTTAAACAATTTTATAAGGTATTTAAAAGGTTTTATATGATATTTAAAAGGTTTTATAAGGTATGTAAAAGACTCTTCCTGCAAACACTCCAAGTTTTATAATGTTTTTAAACAGTTTTATAATGTTTTTAAACAGTTTTATAAGGTATTTAAAAGGTTTTATAAGGTATTTAAAATGTTATATAAGGTATTTAAAAGATTCCTCATACAAACACTCCAAGTGCTATACCTTCAAAACTAAACCCTAAACCCAACCCCCTAAAAACTATACTCTAAATGTAAAATAGTTAACCCAAACCCAAAAATTTAAAAGCATTTGTATCTGTTATCAAAAACGTTTCCGATTCTTCTTCTTCCGCGTTTGCGTTTGCGTTTTCTCTTCCTCTTTTTTCTACATTCCCTGGATATTACCCGAAAGTTGACTTTTCACCGTTCTTGACCTGACACAGGTCGAATCTTCAACAAATCGGGTCATTAATCGGGTTAAACAACCTTCCTTTTTCCTAAATCCACCATATCCAATCTCATATCCATGTTCTTCGTCAAACGCACCACCAGATCAACAACAACTCTTTTTCGAATGTTCTCAGAGGAGATCGCGACGGAGTTCGGAGACGGCGAAATCGGAGACTGAGACATTTGAGATCGGAGACGGAGAGATTTGAGATCGGAGACGGCAATTTTAGATGAATTCTCGAGTTGGGAGGCAAGATCTGAAAAAATCAATACAAAAAATTATGTTATAATGAGTCAAAGGGTAATCTGGAGATATAAAAAAAATAGAGTGACATACTTATAAATTTTTTTAAACAGTTGCATTTTTGAAAAGAGGCAGTTAAGAAGTTGCATATTTTAAAAATTCTCAATGTTTACTGTCATTCTGTTAAATTAGTTTACTAACAAAGTACTTCTCCAAATTTTGTTTAATCAAGTTTTTTCTTATTAACTTAAAAGTTGTAACTCGTAATAACCCATCATCAAATAAAATTAAAATACCTAAATTGACGAATGCTTAATTTTCCCACACTTAATTCTCCATTCAAGTCGATTGATTTGTAAAACAAGATACAAACATAAGTTAGTGTAAATGACTCAATAATATGAGACAAGGAAAAAGGATGATGGAGCAGCATCCTAAAAGACTCTATAGTCAAAGATCATGCTCGAGGCAAATCAGACAGTGGATTCTCTGTCAATATGTAAAAGAAAATCTCATTTCCCACTTACATTCCATATCATCATGACTTGTAACCGATTATTCAAGATTTGAAATCTTTGTTTTTAAATGTCGTAAAGTCGAAAAACATGTCAATCTAATACAAAGATACATGCAGATATCTGCAAATCTGATAAAAGCTGATCCGAAGATGTTTGTGTCATATCAAAAATACTCTTCAAATTTCAGACATTTGAAACCAATAAGATAAATAAAAATTGGTTTATTCATATTTACACATTTCCTATCCTGTCTAAGATAAATGCAATTAAAAACAGATATCACAAAATACACTTAGGTATGGATAGAATTTAGACGAAGACAACCTCGAATTTAGCACAAGGGTTTCTCTGTATGTATTACTCAGACTTGAGTTTCCTTCGAATATGAAGTTGTAAAGAGCTTGTCTTTGAGTCAGACCAAGCGGGTATACACCGTGTACTCTAAGCTCACCGTCTCCTCTTAAGCTCGCGGGTCTTTCCTTCTTCCATATCGGTTCATGTCCCATAGACTTGAATTTTACGAGAACCGCAGATTCCAGAGCTTCCAGAGTCAGATTCTCATCCCTGTTGCATCATAGCGAGTGAGATAAGCATTGAACCAAACAATATCCACAAAACAATTTTCCCGGGTTTCGATTAAGAGATGAACAAGCAAATTACTGATGGTTTACCTTAAAAAGATGGATTCCATATCAAACCGGCCTCTTTCTATGACATACAAATGATAGACTGTCTTTGAGCCTCTGGTGCATTTGCAGAGTCGTTTCTTGAACTCAGGGCTCTTCTCTTCTTGCTCCCGGATCCTTGTAGCCACGAAAATGCAGAGGCGACAAGAAGAGTGTACAGCAGCCATATCAACAAGTGCCTTGAAAGAATCTGAAGGGCCTTCTTGTTTCCATCTAATAACAGAACAGAGCATTGAAGCTTTTCAATATTTTACATATTACCACACCTTAGCGTCTGATTATAGGCGTCGGGGTTATCTGCAAGATATTTCATTCTCTTTGCAACTGGCTCAACATCAGCCATCTGCTTAATGTGAAGGAATGAGACAGGAGAAGGTGCAAATTCTTCTATATTTGGAGCACCAACAAGCACATGTACAGATCCTATAAGAAGAATCGATCATATATTGCTCATCAGAAACAGAAAACGGGGAAGCCTCAATGCTCTCATATCTACGTAAATCTGCATATCATCGTTCATCGATTGACATGATAATAAGCTTAGATCCTGCAAGAGTACTAACAGTAGCCAAGAGGCCGCAGAGAATTTTGGGAAAATAAGTGCTTATCGTCTTAAGTCGTATATAGTGTCCATATAATTGTCTTTGAACTTTCACATGGTGTCGAGAAGGCAACAGTAGTGAAATACTTAAAACTAGACAATGGGAACTACAAGGAATACTGACTCATACTACATTCATATTCAAATATTACTGATGTACAGAAACATGTGAGGGTGTTTTGTGTCAGATAATCCAAACCCAACGCGTATACAACCAAGTTATCCGAGAAAATATAGGTCCGGGTAGCCTAATAACGTTCAGTATACACTTTCCTTTACCCACAGTCGGCTGAACTACCCGAAATACACAAGAAGTATACAAATAATACCTGAAACACCAGAAACCAAATCTGAACTATACAAGACTTATTCTAAGTTGGCTACACATTGGTTCTGCTTATCCTAACTAATCATACCAAGAGACGAACTTTATTAGGACATCAAGTATTGTTTTGCAAACCTAAATTACACTGAAACCCCCACCCTTAGACACAAAATCACAAATGCTAGTTCTTCAATTGAAGCAGACACTAAAATTTGCAAGATCAGCAGAGCTATTATACCAGCAACTAGAGATTTGAAGAACTTCTCGGTGACGTAATCCTCCTCGTTGGTGTTCTCAAAAGCTGGACTGAATTTGTAGCGCTTGAGAGCTTCAACCTTCTCCACTGTAACGAGTTGAAATTATTACCTCCATAAATTATTGGTTCAAAAACTTGAAAGACTTGATATGGCTAGAACATAATATCTCTAGCAATTGCATACATACCTCTTCCATCCCTGTTTCGGTGACAACTACCATAAGAATCAATCTTAACATCCGTCTCCATTAAGGCTTCAAGAGCTTGCAACCTGAAATTCCGAGCTCCACAATTGGAAATAAAAGCAGCAGCAAGAGCTTTTATTTAGGTCCTCGAAGATTGGAGAAAACACCCATTAACACTGCGACCATGTTGTCAATTATGGGATTTGAAGATTTGTGATTGGGTTTATTTATGTTTTAGTTTGCGTCTCAAAGTTATCTCATTTTCCCTTCATTACCAAATCAATGATCTATTTCATTTCTTACATTAAATTTTTGAATTATTTTTAGAGGAATGTGTGTTTTGGTTTCAAAATAATAATTGCAGGAGATAACAATTTGGAGAATTATATTCGAATCTAATCGAATCATGTTATCAACAGTTGAATATCAATCTCAGTTTCTACCATTATGTCCTTGGCAGAGAATGGGAGAACAAAAATAACATGATTATGTTTCAAAACCCATCTAAGCAAAAACTAGAATCAAAACGATGTTCAACAAACCATTTGCACGATTCTGAACATCCCGGTAGACTCCTCCGAGTGTGGAAGACTCTGGACCGCCCTCACCAACAAACCCGAAGAGGCATAAACTAACCTCACGATGCCATCAAATGTCACAAAACTGACCAATGAAGTCCTAAACTCCATCTGAGCCTCTATATTGTCAAAACGCTTCCCCTGGCTTTCAATCGCTCTCAAAATTTCATTGCGTTTTTCTCTTGTTGAAATTACAGTTGAAGTCACCCTCAGATTTCTACAAAAACAAAAATCAATTAAGACTGTTATTGATTAAAGGAAGAGCTTGTTGATTGTGACACTAGCTACAATGGTGGATGTGGTGGTGGTGGTCTTATGGACTACACATTTCAGCTTATCATTAAAAATGGTGGGATTGATACAGAGGAAGATGATCCTTATACAGCAACTGATGTTAACATGTGCAATTCCGACAAGGTTTAGAAAAACAGCTGATCATATATGTTTGATTTGTGTGTTCTAAATGTCGTTTACGTATGTTTTTTGTTTCGTATATGTTTTGTTTTGCAGAACAACACTCGTGTTGTTACCATTGATGGTTATGAGGATGTTCCTGAAAAAGATGAGAAGTCATTGAAGAAAGCTCTTGCTAATCAACCGATTAGTGTCGCCATTGAAGCCGATGTTGCAATGATTCATCAGGGAAATTCGGTGTTGCAGGGCTTTTTACCCTACCAAATCATCGGGATCAAACCCACCAAAACCGCCACCGCCTTCACCTGTTGTTTGTGACAAGTCTTACAATTGTCCAGCTAAGTCCACTTGTTGTTGTCTCTATGAGTACAAAGGCAAATGCTATAGCTGGGGATGTCCGCTCGAATCAGCCACTTGCTGCGATGACGGCTCTTGTCCGCTCGAATCAGCCACTTGCTGCGATGACGGCTCTAGCTGCTGCCCTCAATCATACCCTGTCTGCGATTTGAAGGCCGGTACTTGTAGAATGGTTAGTTTGACACCAAATTTGGAACTTTCAATAAGTGAAAACATTGCTTTTTATGCTTTCTTTTTGATTGTTAATTGACTGATTCGTTTATGAAATTTGGTGTGGACAGAAGGGAAACAGTCCGTTAAGCGTGAAAGCCTTGACGCGAGGACCAGCGATTGCAACCACAAAAGCTACAAACGTGCTCGTAAGCAGCGCGTAGGGAGAGATGTAACGGACGAAGAACCGATTTAATTTCATCCTACGTTATCAAGATTCAGTCTTTTGTCTTTAGACACTTCTAAGTTTGGATTATAGTTTGATTACTCTCGTCGATTTCAACATGTTTTATCTTGGATTTGATTTGAATTCGCTGTAAATGTTTAAGAACTAATCTGATGTTTACTTCATAGCATTATTGTCAATCTTCTTCCTTGAATAATATAAACTTTAACCCAATCGAAGTTCTCAAGTCAACCAAGTTAACCACTCTCTACCACGTCTGATATATTAACTGAAAATATTCTAAGAGTTGAAATTTCCTCAAAATTATCCTTTAATGATCAGTAATTCTGTTTTTTTTTTATGTAAATAAAATGCTTAATTATATGGATGGTAAAACGCGAAAAGCAGTGACCGACGGGTTCTAAAAGCGTTGCGTCAGGTCGAAGCAAAAGCTACAAATGGACGCTAAACGAATTTTTCAACAGACTATTAACTATTAACAAGACTATAAATGGGCTAATTTTTCAAAAACCACAAATGGACTCTAAACAAAAGCCGATGCTGTGATTTCAAATGCAATTTCAGCAAGAAGTCTCGAAATGTAATAATTTGTTAGGTTGTCGAACCTTGTTAATAGCTTTCGATATTTCATTTCGAGACCACTTGCTGAAATTGCATTTGAAACCTCTAATCGAGCCTGAAATAACTGCAGAAATACCAGATCTGAATGCACTACCAGATCTCACGTTGCAGAAACCTCTAAACGAGCGTGAAATCACAGAAAATGAACAAGATCTGAAAACAGTAATTTCATCTTGACGATTTAGGGTTGCAAACAGAGAAAACATGGGAAATTCTGATTATATTAGCTAATTGGACTTGTTTCTCTGTAAACTTAATTGGGTTTGTTGAAGATTTAGGGCTGTTTGGACCTTATTTGGGCCAAGGCAAACAGTTATCCTTGTAAACCTTTGAAAACAAATTCCAGACAAAAAAACTATCTACATACAAAAATACTAACTCCAGAATCAATACAAATTCCTAAATAGGAAAACGTTTTTAACCTTCTTGAAGGATGAAAAAAAAAACGATGTCTACATACAACATATTAGCCAAACTCCATAACAAAAAACTTGGAAATCATCGGTACATCCTATATAGAAAACCTTTTAAAACCACAGATCTATAAGGATATAAAGTTTCGGAATTAACATAAACCCAAAAAACAATATATGCCTGCAGATCTGTGGAGAACGATCA
Source organism: Pseudoturritis turrita (assembly GCA_900406555.1). Taxonomy (NCBI): domain Eukaryota; kingdom Viridiplantae; phylum Streptophyta; class Magnoliopsida; order Brassicales; family Brassicaceae; genus Pseudoturritis; species Pseudoturritis turrita. The sequence continues at coordinate 132,218 of OVBL01000758.1, forward strand.
TAGAACTATCAAATCTTAAAAAAAAAAAAAAAGCAATATATAAAACAGAAATGACGTAGCGTGATAAAGCTTTAAAGATTTTAAGGAGTAAAAAACGTAAAAATAAACTCTCTCTCTTTTCTCTTACATATAGAGAGAGTGAAGATTTTCGGTAAATCACTATTCCGACGAGACCGGATTTTATTTCCGTATATCGAATGAATAATTCCGATTAAGTTCGGACTTTTCTACCGGTTAAGTTCGGTTTTCTCTCTCGTTTTTGGCGAGATTCGATCTCTTTTTCTTCTTTGCTTCTTCCCGTCGAGTTCTCCGCTTTTTTTTTTAATTTTCTCCGGTTTTTCCAATTGTCCGAGGAGTAATATCTTTGTCACTTTCCTTTTGCTCTACGTAGATGATATGTTAATTGCATCAGGCAATGTAACAGTGATCAGAGACTTGAAGGACAGTTTAAACAGAGAGTTTGATGAAGGATATGGGTAAGGCATCTAGAATCCTAGGTATGGATATAATTCGTGACAGAGAGAAGTTAACCCTAATTTTGTCACAGGAGAACTACTTAGAGAAAGTTCTAAGAACCTTTGGGATGATAGATGAAAATCCAGTAGTAACTCCTACTACATCTCAGATGAAGCTGAGAAGTCTACATGAGGCTGAGAAAGATGAAGAAGCAAAGCATATGGAAAGGATTCCTTATGCTAGTGCTGTGGGAAGCCTAATGTATGCCATGATTGGATCAAGGCCAGATTTAGCTTTATGCAGTTGGGTTGATTAACAGGTTTATGTCTTGTCCCAGTAGAGAACACTGGAAAGCAGTTAAGTGGGTTTTGAGTTATGTTAAGGGCACACTTCAGAAGTGTTTAACATTCAAGAAGGATTCAGATATCAGAATTGAAGGTTTCTTAGATTCAAATGATGCTGCAGATTTAGACAAGCGGAGATCTATATCAGGTTACACATTCAAAGTTGGTAGTAATACAGTTTCATGGAAATCAGGATTACAGGGTGTTGTTGCTCTCTCAACCACTGAAGCAGAGTACATGGCTCTGTCAACAGAAGCTAAGGAAGCAGTGTGGTTGAAGGCTATTTGCACAGAATTTGGTTTTGGACAAGACAAGGTTATCATGCATTGTGATTCACAGAGTGCTATTGCCCTAGCAATGAATTCAGTTCATCACGAAAGAACAAAGCATGTTGATACTAAGTTTCATCACATCAGAGATTTAGTTGAAGATGGTACTATAGTCCTAAACAAGATTCACACAACAGTTAATGCTGCAGACTTTCTAACAAAGTCATTACCTGGTCAGAAGTATCAGCTCTGTTGTGAGCTGCTAAACATCCACTGAGTCAGGCATCAGCTCTGGTAACTCCAGGTACGTAATCTCAACCTCGCATTACATTTACAAGCTAAGTTAGTTTTTGTTTTGCATGTAAGTCTCAGGTTAAACAGAGAACAAGATACTTATCGGAAATTGGAGAAATGGAAATTGGAGTTACCTTATTGGAGCAGGAACAGAGTGAGATGGTCACTTGTTCCAGGTAAAGTATCTGCATGTAAACAACAGATAAGTTAGAGCAAATCTCAGCACAAGCGGAAGCAAGATCTGAAGATAGAAGCTATGAAGAGTCGGAAAGATTACATGAAGAAATGATGAACCTTGGGGAGAACGGCTAATTCATACACAAATAATTGGCCACGGTTATAGGCCGGACATGAACTGCATACCTGTGCGAATTCATACATTAACTCATATAAAATAGCTAAAACATACATTGACAAGTCAACAAGTGTTGAGTCAGCTGCCACGTCAACGAGTCATCACCAGTCAGCTGCCACGTCATCAAAAAAAAATCTATAACATTAAAAATAAAAATTACATTTAATTTAAAAATAGTTTTAATCGTAAAAAAATAAAAATTACAATTAATTTATTTTATATGTAATTAGGTTTTCTTCATTTAAATAGAAATTTACTTTTCCAAAAGTATTTTATTTGTATCGGTTTCTTGAGACAAGATATACGTGCATCAGAAAAAATCCGCTAAAGTCACTCAAAATATCGGAGGTATCCTTTTCGAGGATTTTCGTCGTTCAAATCATATGAGATTCGAGAAATGGTTGAAAGAGAACGTAAATTTGACTTTTTGTAAAAGATAATAGATTTTTGAAATTTTCAGACCTCTATGTATTTGTATAATTTCTCCATGGCAAACTAGTGATAAGACACGACATGTACATTTTTTTTTTTTAACTTTTAGCATTTTCTTTTAACCCTGTCTCGAATCTCATATTTTGGTACTTCGAGTGACTATAATTTTTTTTTTCTGGTGCACGTACATTTATTCATCAGAAGTCGATGGAAATAGTATATTTTAAGAAAAATAAAATTATATTTAAATCAAGAAAAATAAAATTATATTTAAAAAATATATATATATTTAAATAATTTTTATGATTAATAGCATTTCTAAAATAATTTTTGTTGAAAAAACCAAAATCTATGTTGGATAATTAAAATATGTAAGATAGTACAAAATTTAGATAAAAAAACAAAAACTATATTAAAAAAACATATAATTTTTCTTTGATTGTTTTTTAAAAAATTATAAATTTTTTTTGATGACGTGGTAGCTGACTGGTGATGATTCAGGTGATGTGGCAGCTGACTGGTGATGACTCGGTGATGTGGCAGCTGACTGGTGATGACTCGGTGACGTGGCAGCTGACTCAACACTTGTTGACTTGTCAATGTATGTTTTAGCTATTTTATATGACTTGCTGTATGAATTCGCATAGATATGCAGTTCATGTCCGGCCTGTAACCGTGACCAATTGTTGGTGTATGAATTGGCCGTTCTCCCGATGAACCTTGAGGTATGATCTGAAGGGTTTCAGCTTCATCTGACACAAACAACAAACTGGTTAGGGTATCTTCATAAACAAAAGAAGGAATCAGAAGAGTCAATGTTTCAGATTTGAGTCAGAAGGTGAAAGGTTTACCTGGGTTTCGCTTGAGAAGTCGTCGGAAATGTCAAGCGTCGGTCTTCAGTGTAGCCGAGACATGCAGAGACAAAGAAGAAGTCATATCAAGTTTCAGGTTAAACGAAAAGCCATCAGAGAGTAGGTTCTACTCGCAGAGATCTTCTAAACAGAGAAGAGTCAAGGAAGGAGGAGTACCTGTGGTCAGCGATCTGATTCCAGGCGATGAAATCACCGGAGAAGACAGCGGTGGAGAGGATTGAGTTGTCGGCTTCACTGTTCAAGAGAGAGAGATGTCTAGGGTTATGATGCGGTGGATTCGGAGGCTTGTCTGAAGTCAAGAGGTGGAATTTTATTGGACTTGACTTAGCCAAATCCGAATGGGCCTCGAAACAAATGGGCCACACGCGTATAAAGAAGGAAGATGGGCTTGCTGAGTTGTGATTATTAAGCCCACATGTCACAGTCTGTTATTCTGTTACAACAGATTCGTGATACAGAGGATAAGAAGAAGCAGAGTTTCCTAAAGCTTACGATGGACACAACATATCTTTACAACAACAAAAGAAGGAGATCTCGCGAAGTCACTTTCGTCCCTAACCTTTCGTCAGAAATAACATAGCGCGGTCTCTCCTAGAAAAGTCTTAGGCGAAACCAGTGTGATAGAGATCGAAGATAGAGTTTTCACCATCAAGCTTTTTGCTCTTCTTCTTCTTCGATAACTCTAAGATTTTCTTCTAAGTGTTGTGGTCATCTTCTTCCTCAAAGATCTTCCTTATAACCCTAGCAAACTCTTGTATATTTCTCTTGATTAGTGAAGTTTGGAAGGACGGACTTCCACGAGATGTACTAGCGCGGCTGGAAAGTCGTTATATCGTGATGTTCTTAATTTTTCTGCAACTCAAATCAAAAAAATCACGTTAGATCAAGAACAAAGACAAATCAAGATCCGCAACATAGGGCTCGTGGTAAACGATATTGAGAACCGAATATGTAACACGTAGCATAATACAAGAGTTTCCACAAAGATTCCTTGCATTTGCAATCTTTTCACGAGTAGTATCATTCATTTTGATCGGGGCAGAACCGGTACTGAAAAGCTAGATAGTGTAAAAGATTGAACACAGCAAGAACAATGAAACATTAATCATCAATCTCCTAGTTCTTGCATACGCATGAATCACTGCTCATTGTTTATGAATTTCAAGGAATCCAAAGTTTATATCAAGTAACCAAACCAAAGAAAACATATATACAACATTAAATTTTGCATATCTTTCGGCTTCAAGAATTTCATCTGTCAACGCATACATCATCATCATCACCTATACTACTCTCTACTAACAAAGGCATAAAAGCTTTCGCAATCAAAATTCCAAGAAACGGAGGTTCTTACTTACTTGAAAGAAGAATCTATCGAGGACGAGCCTCAAAAAGAAGAATCCGAAGGCGAAATAGACAGCAATCTGGAAATGCCAATCCCCAACCGACGGAAAAATCCAAGATTACATAATACATACGGAAAATAAAAAAATTACAATCAATTACATAATTAAAATTTTGAAAAACAAAAAGTGACTTTTAACATGCTTTTCTCCAAAAAAAAACTAGATATCGTAGGTTTCTCTCAAGTCGCCGTTTACTGTAGAACCGAGATCTAGCTGTTCAGACCGGCGATCGGCGGCTCTTACAGCGCCGTCGCCGGACCCTTTAGTCTTCCTTTTATGTATTCCTTCTCTTAGTCATCTTTTGTTTTTGGGTTCAGATCTAGGGTCCTTCTTCGGGCTTTAGAAATTGGCTCCGGTGAGGTTGGGTTTTTGATGCCGGGTGAGGTTTAGACGGTGGAGGAGAAGAGTATGGCTCTGGTCGATGTTGCAATGTCCGTACCTTTCGGATTTCCAATCAATTTTCTCATCCTCGGTTCTGGATCCACATATGGTTTTGCTCCCTCTTCTTCAAGTGAGGATCTCAGCTTTGTTCACCGCAGAAGGGAAGATCTCGGCCTTGTATCTGACCTTCGGCGAAGGTTTTTGGCTTGCCGCGTTTGCTATGTCGAAGTCTCATGGTGAAGGCTTTGGTGAGTTACCTATCTCTTTAGCTGGGCTGCCTGGATTCGTCCTTTTCTAGGGATTGTACTGTTACAGTACTTGTCTCTGTTGTGGATGGTAAGGGCTGCTTCGAGGTCAATCGGGAAGATTTGGTCCTTTTTGATATGTTTATAAGGTTTTAGTGCTGTTTAAGCCTTGCGCTTTGCGGTTTGGATTAGGGTCATTTTCTCCGCTTTACTTATGGTTAACACTTAATTCAGACTGTCCATTACCTGTCTACTCTCTGGTTGGTATTTTGGGCTCTCTTTCTCTTCTACTTGGCTTCTTCTAAGGCAAAGACGTAGTGGAGATTTTCGTGTTCAGTGGTTGACTTTTCTTTGGTGAAGAAGATGTTTCTAGGGGCAGATTTTTCCCTCCCAACAGCTCAGTTTCTTTCCTCTCTGGGTTTTCTAATAATTCTTCTATCGGTGATGTATATTAGCAATTTTTCTTTCATGGTGTTCGTGTTGAATATCAGTATGAAGAAGCCTTGGGGTGGTATGGTTTCTAGTCGCTTCTTGTTGGTGGTCATCTTTGTCTTGTTTCTACAATGTGTTTTAGTCTTCCGAGTTGTGCTTAGTCTAAGCCACGAGCCTTGGTGGTAGTGGTTTATAGATGTCTCCAGCTTCGGGTTTCCTTGATGTAAAGCCTCCGAGTCAGAGAAAGTGCCCTGGTAGTTCAATGTACACTTGCAGTGTTGGTCTGAATAGTTTTGGATTTCTTTGAATCGGTGTGTAGTAAGTATAGTACGGTAGTAAGCTGCCTTTTGGTTGTAAAGTTTCTCTCGCTTAGGCATTTGGCTCCCCTGTTGTGGGATTATGGCTCCGGTGTTCTTACATGTTTGAATGCCGACGAATGTCTCTTTCCATGTACTTTAACTCGTGCTTAATATTATATCCAGATGAAAAAAAAACATGTTTTTCTCCAAAAAGTCTTACTCGCTAACAAAATATCAATTTTGTTATTTTACTTCCAAATATTTGCATTTGATCTGATGCGATCTTTGTCTTTGGCTATCATCCATTAGGTAAAACTACCTAACACCAATTCTCCTAGTTGTATTACATCGGCCAACTTCTGAGTTAGATCTATAAATTTTTTTGATTAAGAACCCAATATACTAATTCTGTTGAAAGAAATAAACCTTCGAACTGCCAATTTTCAACGATTATTCGAATATCGCCATACAATAAAGAGAATGTATTTTCATCTCCGACTCGTCGTAGACATGATTTTCCAGGGTCCCATATCCATCAACCAAAACACCAAAATATTCTTCGAATTTTATGCTCAATCCCTTCACATGAGTGGTATCGAGTATGTCGAACATCATGAAGAGTCGCAAAATCCTTCACGGAGATAACAGGTTCAAAGTACATGGAATTAACGAACCATGAATAAACGGTCTCCAATATTGGAGAAACTTGCCGAAAACGTAATCGTTTCCAATCACCGTCGTTTCTAACCGAGTCCAGATACGTTAGATTTGTCGTCAATATCGCTTGATTCCAAAAGTGGGCCGAGGGACTCCGAATCCGATTAGCCATCGTTGTCGGTGCCAACTCTGTCGCAACCGTCATCATTAGAAAGAGAGGAGAGGAGAAACGCAATATAAAACCACCATAAGAAAAAAATCAATCGTCAAAAACATCTAATCAGTGCTTCAACACCACCGGATCAGCAATAATTGCTCTCAGAGATGAAACATAACCGCCACTATCGAAAAGGCTCTATGGCCTTTCCAATCGCCCACGAAGGGAGACCACAAAGTTACCCATGAATCCGATTTTTTTTTTGGATTATTTATTAGTTTTTATTTTATTAACAGAACAAGTCTTAATTATTATTATTTATTTAATTTTATAGTTTTGTTTATGAACTCTAATATTTGCTCTTTGTTTTTTTTTTTTTTTCCTCTTTTTCGACACGCGCAATTCGTGAGGTTCTCGAATGTATTTAGATCTATAAGATGACTAGTATTAATTTTTGGCCCTCTATTAATACTTTTTCACTAAATATTACATCTAATTTCAAGAAATGCTAATACTCATAGTTTATGAAATTACAATTAGTTCGATTAACTTACAATTAAGATAGTTTATGACACTTAGCGTTTACGATAAGGATCCTTTATTAGAAGGTTGCATTAACTTTAAACCAAAGCATGATGATCAAATGTGAGCAATAATGATCATGTCCCCTTAGAGTTAACGATAAATTTCTCTCTTTTTTTTGGTTTTTTATTATGATCAGTATTTTTTATATTTGTTCTGAAGTAAAAAGTTTATCTATATTCAGAAAGTTAATTTTTTTTCTTTCTCTAAAATGGTAAAAGTACAGCATCACCAAATAATAATACGAATATAACACAATTTCCAAATTTTCTTTAAATCACGTAATTATATGGCTCTTTTCGTTGTGTATTGCCTTGCTTCTTATCTCCAATTTGTCTTCCCAACCCAAAGTCATTGACAACGATCTTTTTTTTTGTCCTGTTCGTCTGGTATTGTAGGATGCTTTTCTACGTCAATTTATGCGTTATTGAGAACGATTGTAGCAATTTGTAGCTACCGGACAGATCAATCATATAATATACATGATGGTATATTTCTACTAAATATTAATTAGTCGGTATTGCATGTTAATTTCTACTCTTTTTTTGCCCTCTCACTTCTACCATATTTAAGAAGTTAAGAACTCTTGCTTTCGGCACTTATTTTTATATGTGTCACGTTTGAACTTTTTCTCTAAAAACATGCAATATATGTTGGATTTGAATCTATGTGATTTACATAGGGTTGATGATTTGTGCGATATTAAAAGTTTATGATTTTTTCATATGTTCTTTATTAATGAATATTTCTCCCTCATACAAATTGACGATCAAATATTTGAAGTTCTAAAATGTTGCTTCCCTTATCTATGTTCCGGACAGAATCTGGATTTACATATGCGACGGTATTATATCTAATATCTAATTGATTCCAATATATATCCATGATTTTAGATACCCATTTTAAATGTATTCAAAATTAAAAAAGGTCAAATCAGGATAGGATGATCACTTAACCAAACAAAAAAGCATGCGAATTAATTTGCTGATAGCTGGTACGTACGTGCCATATAATTTTCTTTTATTTCACAAGTTTGACTTGTTATGACAACCGAAAAGACTATAGAAGAAAAAACGAATTTTGTTAGACTCATTATTTCCAACCATCCTATATATATTAACAAAAAAAATATTAGAGAAAAAAAATTCAAAAGCAATTTAAGAAACACATCATTTAATTTTAACCAATCAAAACATTTCAGTTAAAATATATGTTATGGTGAAAATTTCTACGTATTCTCATTAATTTTATAACATAAGCTCATTAATACGTATTTTACAAATTTAAACTCAATTAAATATAATATTTTAGACTTACGATATCTATTTTTAAATTTTTATGATATATTAACAAGTTTTTTAATTATTATGAATATCAATTTAGACGGAAAAAATGAAGATTAATTTTACACTTAAAAGATATTGACATAAATAATATTTGCATATTTATAATCAATTTACACATAAAAATATTAAAAGTAATGGCATTAACATATGTTTAATCAAAAATATTTAATTTTATTATATTTATGCATAATATATATCATTTTGTACGTCTATAGATATTAGAAATAATTTGTTTTGTTATATACATTTAAATATTCGTCAATCTATTTAATTATTTAATTCCATGTTTGGGTGTGGATCAAAATCTAGTTTTATAATTATTAAAGAATTCTATATCTAACCATAGACTTTTCTTTCTGCAAATTCGTCCATATATTAATAACCTAACCACTTTCCCATATTAAATAGCTAGTCATCTCTAATCACGTTGACAAAAAAAAAAAGTTGTCATCTATAATCACAATCTTTCTTCCTACTGCTTTCCCATATTAAATAGCTAGTCATCTCTAATTATTAAAGAATTATGCTAAAGCCCAAGCAGTATGCAACATTTATATAGCGACAATATGTAAATATGTAATACAATAGCCTTGGGCATAAGCCCATGAACCCATCTGAGAGCCTAACCAATCTTAATAGTTAGAACTAGGCATGGGCATTCGGATATTCGGATCGGTTTTGGTTCGATTTTTCGATTTTTGGGTATAAAGATTTAGAAATCGTTTGGATATTTTAGATTTTCGAATCGGTTTCGATTCGATTTTTTCAGTTTTTGGATCGGTCTGGATAGGGTTACTGAGAACCGGCTAATAACCGAAAATAATCGGATAATTTTTGGGTTTCGGTTTGGTTCATTTTTTCGGATAATTCGGATAATTTCAGGTAGTTTTCGGGTAATTTTCGGGTAATTTCGGATATTTTCGGATATTTTTGGTAATTTCGGATAATTTTGGGCATTTACCTGAATATCCCTGAAATTATGTGAACTACCCGAAATAATAACAAAAACAAATTGTAAAATTTATCTAAAATAACCGAACATACCCGACCTATAACCGAATATATTTAGATTATTTTATGTTTCGGGGTATTTCGGGTATCCATTCGGTTCTTGGTTCGGTTCGGATACCCGCACTTTAAAAATATAAAAACCGTTCGAATATTTTAAATTTTCGGATCAGTTTCGATTCAGATATTTTTAAGCCGGTTTCGGTTCGATTTTTCGATTTCAGTTAAAACATCCATGCCTAGTTTGAACCAAATATCGTGGCTAACTCATTGTGAAGTGAGCAGAATAATAACTTTCCCGTAACCTCACTTTGGATAATCACTGAACAAAACTTAAATACCAAATTTTCCGAGTAGCTTATGTACTTTGCATATAATTGCGATTCGAATCAATATTACATCAAACTTTACGTTTAAACTTCGTTATCACGATATTACATCAAACCATCCGGCTTTGTAATCAATATAAATTTATAACTCGTTAATGTTTATGTTATTTCACTTATCAGTAATTATAAATCAATTCTACAAAATTCAGATTATGGATATGTCTTAATGTGTTTAACTTGTCTGATTATTTCTGTTAAAAATACCCGGCTACCAAAATAATTACTTGTCACTTGACTCACTTCCTTACATTACATGCATGTATTATTCTAAATGTGAATTAAAAATTCACCTACCACACACTCAAAGGGACAAAACTATTAAATTTCCGACACAGAAATAAAAGAAATGAAATATTTGTTAACATATTCCACATCCGAAAGATAAAGAGATCTATAGTAATATTTAAGGAGATTGGGCCTCTCCACTAATTGTCAATTGATTTTTAGTTGGAAATCATGAAATTTAACATCCCTGATCCATAAGAGGCCCGATTAGGGTTTGAGTTTGATCCTGGCCCGTGAGTGGCCCGTATAAGATTTGTTGCCGGTTATAGAGTGGGATACAATTCAAAATGATTGGAAGAACCATCCATCTCGAGGGAGCGTGGTAAGATATCCCACATCAAAAATATGAAGAAATCTATAGTAATATTTAAGGGGATTATGTTTCTCCACTAATTGTCAATTGATTTTTAATTGAAAATTCATGAAATTTGATAATATTTATAAAAAGAAAGATAATACTACACGTAAATATATAAGGATTAATTCTTTTTTTATTGTTTTAGTTGGAAAAAAAGGTATAATTGAAAAATGGCGGGGTTTGGTTGCACGAGTAGGAGCACCAAACAAAAATGGATATAAAATAGACTAAAAACCGAAAAGGAAATCAGTTCGTAAATTAGGTCCCCCCCTAACTTTACATTTTCATTGGTACAACACTCAACACTCCCATGTTAATTTACACCCCAAAAATTATTATTAATCATAACTAATATAATAAATAAATAGAAAATTAAATAAAGGAACCCTCCTTTTATATGATCAATGTCGGTTCTTCTTCTTTTCTTTTCTTTTTTTCTAAACCTTGTGGTTCTAATTTAAGTGTGGTGATGATAAACACTTGTGACGCCCAATTCATTTGATGATATTCCTTGTAAGGCTTATTTTGGAACTATATATATAAGAATAGTTTTCAAATATAATCTCTTTAGTATTAGTTCTCCGGGGAAAAAGGTTTCGCAACTTTATCACTATTTCTAGTCTATGCTTTTACTAATTAGTTCACTAATTATTCAAGATAAGAACCAAAACACTGATTAAGGTCTTTTATTTCGAATGTAAATACTTTGTATTCTACGTACATATGTGTTTTTTTTACAAGTTAAATATTTTATATACAATATAAAAAACGTAACTAACGCAAACACATATTTGTGTACATATATAACTAATTTTGCATTTGCGATTGCAATTTTAAATGATTTTATTTTTTTTCTTTTGGGTCCAAACTTCTCTAAAAATATTCGAGCCCTAAAGATTAGTTTAAACAACAGTTCATTTGATTTGTATGTTTTGTTTATTACCAGAACTGTTTGATTAAAAATGTTATCAACAACTAAATCGATAAGAAGGACTATTCAGATAACAAATTCCAGCATCATACTATACATTTGGCATGATTTATATTGTTTAACATCTTTTAGATATAATAGTAAAATAATCTATCTTACAATGAGATTAATTATCCGATCAGAATTCGTAAATATAGTTTCTACTAAAATTGTTAGCATATCAATATACAAATTTGCTGTGTGATATTTGTTAGGTTTTACTAAATAGGTTACTAAATAGATTACATAAAAACAAGAATTATAAGTTTATTAAATTGGGTTTTTTTTTAACGTTCATAACAATGTTGTTTTTTTTTATCATTCAATGTCGGCTCTTCCGATCATTATGAAGCAAAACTCACCAAGTCTGGTGAATAGTTTTACTAGTTATAATGTAATTTCAATAAAGAAGTTATTCGGCAATAATTTGGATGATAATAAAGGATTCAACCAAAAAATAAAGGGAGGTAAATGGCATTGTCATGTTGGACCATTCCTCAAAGATATAATGAAAACGGACCCCATTTTTTTTTTGTTATTCTCTAATATTTTTATCAAAAATGAAAACCTCTTTTTGTATGTGGCCAATTCGTTTAACGACACGTGGCGTAGCCTCATGAAAGTTAGAAGATGCTCTTTAGCCACGTCAATTTCGCAGTCCACTCACACATAGACACACATCTCTCTTTTCTTTCTTCACATTCATGCTTTGTGGTCGTCCTGCTCCCTTCACGTGGATCACATTCTTTGATTTGGTTTTTGTTTATTTACCCAAATTTTTTTTTTTTTTAAAACTTAACCAATTTCGACTGTAATTTAATTAGAATACACATTTTACTCCATCATAGTTGTAGCATGTAACAAACCCCAAAGGACTACTACAATAATGATTTAAAAAAAATTAGAAGGGGTTTTTAATTTTTTTATCGAATTTAGATGATAATTATTGGCTAATTAAGACAAGATTAGCAATAGATTTGAAAGGATTAATTAGGAACTAAAGAGATTGTTGTCGAAATGTAGCGGGAAGACCATTTTGAGGGATTGGAAATGGACCGTACTCTATTCCTTTCTCTCCTCCCACCACTTCGAATCTGCATAATCCAATTAAATTATATTAAATAAGAAAAAAAGGTATATCGATCATTTATTAATTTCTTCATTAGTACATCACATGTGAAGAATATGTTTGAGTTGTATTTGTAATATTTATCAGTTTTTAGTTACGAATGATTATGTTAATTTAGACAAAGTTATTATGTTTCACATGTGATGTACAACATGTTAATTTAGACAAGTTACTATATTTATCGTATGATCATGGTGTAAATCATATATTATACTAATTTAAAGATTCATCGTGCATGAAGAGTAAGCTAATTGTTATATAATATAGTAGAGAGGTAGAGAGAAACTTACCGAAAATTGGAAACTAAATGGTGGAGAAAGATAAGAATCTGTAACTTGGCGAGTTCGTTCCCGGGACAAGCATGAACTCCACTTCCAAAAGGCATGAATGTATTTGGCTTCGGATGTACCTTTAATTAGTTTCAACCATCACATTAAATCATCTCTCTTTTAAGAAAAACAAATTATACAAATTATTAATATTCTAAAGTTTTATGTACGTAGCTTCTTAATTATTACCTCGAATCTAGATGGATCGAAAACCTCAGAATTTGGAAAAAAATTCGGGTTGTGATGAATATTCCTAAAGAGTGGCATCACCTTCCATCCCTTGGGTATCAAATATCCTATACACATGCATGTTACAATAATCAGAAATATTAGTGATTTCTATTCATTTGGACCACCATATTTTGATATTGGTAAATCTCATAAAAATAAAATAAAAAATAAAAAGCTTAATATATAGAATGTTCTTGTAGTGTGTGAAATGACTTAATTAGTACCCTTATATTCAACATCAACCACTGCTTCTCTGAATGTGAAAGATATAATGCTTGCCATCCTCAAGCTCTCAACTATAACCTGTTTCAAATAGCATTAAAACATATATAAGCTCTATATTATATTAATGGTGGTTCATAGATTAAAAAAAACGAATTTTGTATTAATTTTTACCCTATGTGTCAGTGGCATATTCCTCGTTTGTCCCCATGTTAAAGGCTTCTTCCCTCGACTGTTTTCTTCATATATATCCCTTTGCTCATCCTGCAACCATCATAAATATACATAGATTTTAAGTATTTATATGTATGTGTACAAAGGAGACGAAATTAAATATTCTATACATGTAATCAAACCTTAACAGCTTCTAGAAGCTTCTGACCATCATGCAAGTACTTAAGAATCCAAGTTAAGCAACTAGCAGTCGTGTCTTGCGCCGCGAAAAGGACTCCGATGATGTTGTCCGCAATCTGCTCCTCGGTTAGTAAACGACCTTTCTCGTCCTTGAAGTTGAGTAAATGACCGAGAAAGTCTGTTTTCAAGACCCTTTTCTCTCTTCTTTCGCGTATAATCTCGCTTACTACTGTCTTTAGCCGCTTCCTCGCCTTTTTTATAACAAATTTTAGTCAGTTTGTCAAAGTTGATTGAATTTCCAGAGATTCATTCAAGAGATTAAATTACCATGAGAGCTTTGTGATAAGATGTTCCGGGGAGACTCATGGGGAAAGAGTTGTAACCTTTGTCCACAATATTGTAGTTATGTTTCAAGATCTCCTTGTAAGAACACTCCAAATGACCAAATACCGCTAGAATACCCACATCAAAAGCGAACTGCAAGAGACAAGATTACCTTGAGATCTCAGAGACTACGAGATAAAGAGAACCAATCAAGGAATTCCATTGTGTGCGTGTGTGTTTGTTTGTTTTTTGTATATATAAACATAAATATACCTTCTTCGTCTCTTGGTAGGTAGAGACAATATGCATATTTGTCCAAGATTGTAAGGAAGAGAGGGCTATGTGTTCGATATCGGGGATGAGTTTACGGATGGTTTCAGGGTATAAAGAGGATTGAACAAGTTTCCTTATATGGCAATGATAATCTCCTTGGTGGAAAAATAGAGCAGAGGGTCCTATTAGCTTCTCTTTGCTTCTGGGATAAGTTGGTTTGAACATATGGGCATGAGTCACAAGGACAAACTTAGCAGCCTCGGGGCTAGCCAGCATCACGCAAGGATAGCCGAGGATTCGGGTTTTGAATATCTCTCCATATCTATACATCAAAAGATAAAACATTGTTTAAGCTAAGATCATCATAACCGAAAAGTAACTTGATGGACAAGTTTTTTATGTTACCTCTTTTGCTTGGAGGTGAAGAAAACATTGGGGTCTTGTGAATAGAGTTGTAGAGTCTCTCCTAAGTAAGGCCATCCCATGGAACCAGGAGGAAGCTTACATCTACTGTTATTCTTCTTCTTTCTCTTATTCTTCTTTGAAACCATCACTCTTACCAAAAGCAAACAGAAGATAAAACTTGGTACGACCAAGAACCAAATTTCAGCCATTGATTATCCAATTTGATATGTGATATTCCGCTTATAATGAAATGTTTTGGAGGATGAAAAAATCTTAGAACTTTGTAAGTGGAAGAAGAAGAAGAAGACGATGAAGATATATGGAACAATACACACACAAATACATAAGAGAGAGGTGGGTATATATACACATAGAAAATTATGGATTAATTAAATACTCATTAAATAAAGACAAATTTGGGAATATAGATTCGATTTTTAAAAAAATTTAAAATTTTTTTTTGTCGCCCAAACGTGAGGAGACGACGATTGCTTTCTATTCACAAATTTGGTTTCTCAGGCGAAAAAGCTGGATAAATCTAAATATATATCTTGTCGATTCTTATTTATGTGGAAGGATATAGACAACTTTCTTTTTTCAATTTTCTTTCTGGTTTGTTACAAGAATATATTTAATGTAATGAGGGTGCTAGAAATCGCGATTTAGTTTTTTTCAATGTCGATATACTGCCTTGGTTTTCAAGGTAATGAGTAGTGTAAATTAGCTACAACTACAAGGTTCCGTAATTTATTAGTACAAAAATATGTTGATAGAACAGCAATTTTATATCCCCCAAAACTATTCAGTGTAAATTATAAGTATTTTTTTATGTATGTATAGTTATCCCCATCTCTTTGAGCTGTAATTCTTGTAACCACATCCCTTGTTTTCAACATGGATTGACACAAGAAAAATAAAAAACATAACAAATTAAGAATAGACGACCAATAAACATAAGACAAATACAGAAAAAACAAACGCATAAAAAACTTCATGAACAGATCAGTCATTTGACTTGCGATGTTTCGAACACACGTCGAATTATTATTTTCCGGTAGAATTTGATTAGTAACTGTCCAAACTAAATAATTTCAAAAACCCAAATTTCTAAACCTAATGGAGCCGAATATTATAAAGAGATTCTAGCTAATGTATTACGTACCGACTCGAGATAATATAGCTTATGAACTTTAGCGGAATTTTGTCAACTAATATGTAAGAGAATGAAAGATACGAAAACAAAATGTGTTTTGGGTTTATTTTCAAAACAGTTTTTTTTTTTTTTGATAAAAGAAAAACATTTTCAAAACATTCTTGGATTTTATATATATCTAATGAAAAAGTCAGAAGGTGGTAAAGATTCCACAAAATCTAGTCGGATCTAATTTCTATCAATAATTGAAACATAGATCTCTCTATCTCGGTTGACCCCAAAAATAAGAGATCTCTCTATCTCATATACAATAAATGGGAATTCTTATATTTAAATATTGCGACCTTTCACCTTTTTAGCCTTCATTTTAACATAATGTTTATTTATTTTCATTATATTTATCTCTATCTTTTTGCCTTCTTATTTTCCTGCACGTGGGAGTTACCAGTTCAAAAACAATACACACGATAAGGACACTAAAATATGAAACAAAACTAGGTGTTCCCAAGCCGGCTTTATCCCTTACCAAAAAAAAATCATAAATCAATCTAAACGTTAGTTATCGACAAAACTATTTTTTTAACTTAGTATATATATTAAATTTTAAATTATCATTTTATAAATTGGTTTTAGTACAAATTTTTAGTAATTAAAACATAATTCTAAAAATAATTAATAGAAATGTCTTATATAAAAAGTTGAATAATTGCACTAAATACCAATGGATAATTCAATAATTAAGTGATCAACAGAGAAATTAATTGTACACTGTTCAAAAAAAAAAAAAAATTATTTTATCCTTATTGATCCAAAATCAATGATAATTTTTCTTTATCTCTTCTTTATTACGGTGACATTCACGACGTAAAAAAAGAAGGAAAAAAAAAAAAAAAAAAAGAAGAAGAGAATAACGATGGAAGAAGATGAAAAAAACAGTGAAATTAAGATGGTGAAGGTTGAGGCTGGTGTTGGTGTTTGTCATGGCGATAGTGTCGATAACGGTGGTGGTGATGCCGTTGATAAAATGGTGGTGTTGGTGACGATGATAACGGTGACAGTGGTGGTGACGATGGGGTGATGGTGTCGTGATAGTGAAGGTGTTAGAAATAGTGGTGGTGACGGCGATGGTGGTGGTGATGACGGTGACGATGGCAGAAAGTGGTGATGGTTTCGTTATTATTGTTATCATGTTAATTTTGTGATTATTATTGGTCAATATTTTGTATATATTACACGTTAATATAAATCTTATATTTATACTTACTATTTTACCATGTTAATACAAGTACAATACGAATATTTAATATGTTAGTGCGTTACAAATATTGAATATTGTTATTATCACCTTATGATTCTATATAATGTGTTATCATGATTATTATCATGTTAATCATGAAAAAAGAAGACGAATCCAGTTTTGTTAAATTGATATATACATAATTAAAAAACATTAATTTATTATTTTAAATTGTTATTTCATATTTTCTATAACATGATGTAGTCTCGAAAATACGGTTCACATCCATGCCTCATCAACAATGGTTCAATGCAAATCAATCCCAAAATTCAAATGACTTTTTAGAAGACAATCAATTTATGGATATATAAAGAAAGTGTCTAGATACAAAGAACCAATCTCCATTAATGTCAATTGATAAAATCTCTCAAAATTAATTATTGATTGACTTCTGTAATTAATTTAATTTATTTTGTATTTATGTTGATTTATTTGATGATTTGTAATTTGAGCCTATATAAGCTCAATTCTCCATTCATCGTAAATATATATATATATAATTTTTGAAATATAAAAGAGAGATTTTTCCTCTTAAAGCTTTGTACTTTGTTTTGCTTGTCTATTTTAGTTTGTGGATTCATCCTAAAGTACAAGTTTGGATCAATAGAGTATTGTGTGAGATTCCATTACTCTCTTGTTCGTGTGGAATAATAACTTGTGAGATTCAAGTTGTTCTTTCATGTGTTGATTTGTGTGATTCAATCAACGACAATCTCATCTCCATCTTCACCATCGTCCCACCGTCCATTTCAAGCCGTAGGCCTTGAAATCATTTGACCATAAGTTTGGTGTGATTCCGAGTCTTATATCATTTGGTATCAGAGCTTCAAAAGTTCCTATCAAACCCCAGGTTGTGTTCATCCAACCTTTATCCATTTTAATTTTCAGTTTTGTTGATTTATTTCATAAAATCGAAAAGCAAAATAAAAATCGTTTTTGATTCAGTTTTGTTTCAAGTTTCTTGTCATTTGTTTTTGTTTCAGTACCATTAAAATATAAAAATCAAAATAAAAAAAAAATTATTTGCTTGAGTTTGCTATTTATTTCGAATTTTCATAAAGAAAACCCTATAAAAATTGTTTTGTTCGAAATTATTTGTTAATTTTCGAATTTAATTTAATTAAAATCTTATTCCTTTTGTTTTGAATTTGCTATTTTCGAAATTGTTTAGATAAAGTCAGAAAAAAAGGAAGAAGAATTTTTTCCATGTTTTCTTTTAATTTTTCTTTCCTTATTTTGTGATTTGAGGTTGATACGCTTTCATCCTTTTTCCTAAATCGATTCTGAATTTTTTTCCCTTTTGCTTGTGCAAAGGTACAATATTCAGAGGCAACAATGAAGTTATATGAAAGTGAAGAAGAGGCCATGAGTGACTACGACCTCTTCCAAACAGATTGGAGCCAAGAGAATGATTTCAATCTAGGCCTAAGCACCAATGAGGCTGATTATGGAGAAGAAGCGTGGTAGGAAGATGACTACTCAGACTCTGATTTTGAAGAAGAACTTGATGAACCTGAACCTAAACCATCAGATTATAGCCAAGACGACACAAGCCAACAGAGTTAGTCCAAAGAAGAAGAAACCGACCAAGAAGGAGATGAGAGAGAAAGCCGTGAAAGATATTCATGGCATGGAGAGTCTGAATCTCAATCCAATCTAGAGGAAGAAGGATACGAAAATGAACCAGAACGTGGAGAGTTCACTCAGAAAGGAGAACAAGATCAGTTCGTGGAGCCTTACACACCCGAGGCAGAGATCGACCCTTATCGAGAACACAATCTTTGGTGTGAGGAAACTTGTTCTCAAATCAGTGTGGGAGAGGCCGAGCACCATGATGATGAGATTTGGAACCATGAAGTCGATCCAGCAGATCGCTTTGATGATGAATCAAGCCTTGAAGAAGAGAAAGATCCCGAGCATAATTCCATCAACCAATCTGAATCATGGGAACAACCAACGGATGATGAGGTAGATGTTGAATCCTATCACATCTGTTTTGTAGGTCATCACCAAGGGCCAGAAGCTTACTTAAGATGGGAAAGAGACGTGGAGGATTGGCTCCAAGCCAACCAAATCCCCGAGGATGAGAAAATATCTTATGCCGAAGACACTCTCACCGAGGATGCTTTTAGGCAATGGGAGCAAGACGCGTATGCTCGACTTGAGTATGATGTACCAGATGCTACTTGGAAAGAGATGAAGCAAATACTGCGTGAAGAGTTTGTGGAGGCTGCCGAAGCCAATAGGCAAAGCAATATAAATATTTATACAAATCCCAAGCCAAGAAGATGGATTCTAGCAACAAGGCTGAATCCAAAAGCAAAGCAAAAGAAAGTTTTTCGTCCCGAGCCAAAGAAATTGTTCCAAAGAACTTTAGAGGAGAAGACAGAGGCTAAGGGACTAGTTGGAGCTAAGGAAGTGAAACCAGATCCAAAACAACAAGTCATAGCCAGACGTAAAGTACAAAGCCACTACTTGTACCACACGGCAAACCAGAGCAATGTAAGTATTCTAAACCTTCTAAGGTAGATGGCACGATCTGTTATAGGTGTCACCAGAGAGGTCACTTTGCTAAAACATGTCCCTCTAGAAAAACAAGAACGATTTCACAAGTTGAATTGGAAAAGAAGAGACTAGAGGCGTAGAAGAAAATGTTGAGTTGAACTTTGAGATTTCCAATGCTAGTTTAGTGCACTTGTCTTTTCCAAAGGATTTTGATGCAGATCTAGGCATGTGAAGGAAGGTAGCAGATCACGGAGAGGAGCCAGCCTTAGTCACGGATCAAAAGCAAATCCCAAAGATCGAGCTGCTTAAATCCATTAAATCGTGACACGCTAGGGTAAGTGCTCACTTAATCAATTTTGTTTCTAATGATCCACATGATGTGATAATTCACTTGTTGTGTTCAAAAGAGCTTGAGAAAGGTTTAGGTACAACGAGGAAACAACCGGAACCACATTCACAAGCTTACACCCGAGGAGAGATCAATGGAGAAACCAAGAGTGAAATAAGAAATTTCACAAAGAAGTCTACCTTGCTGCCCGAGGGAATCAACAACACACCTTTGAAAAGAGTCATTACTTCCTTATTGATCAAAGAAGAGCCACCGGATGCCCAACATCAGCCATATCCGAGCTACACGTGAACCATGACCCGAGGTAACTCTCTAAACCCTCAAATGATGCACAATACTAACTTGCTCTATCGATGTGCAGGTTATCAAGTTTCGAGGTCGAAACTTTCTCAAGGAGGAGGGTATGATGCGGACATCCAAACCACACCAAATCGGGAGCATACCAAACCAGCCGCTTCACGTACTAAACCGGTCAATACAGAGCATTTTGAAGAATACGTTCAAGCACAAGGCCTAGAGTTGATTATTCATCAGCAAATCAACCCTAAGAATACTAATGGTTCAGGTGGAATCATTTACCAGCCACCCGATTCGAAGATGGTACGAGAAGACTCACCCGAATCGTACCAAACTCAACTTCACCGAACCAAAGGAGACTTTGCTCGACCTATATTTGAGATTCACCGACAATATAGGTATATAAGGAAGAATGATCGATCTAGAACCCAATTGCAACAATCAGATTTGGAGATGGTTCACAAACCTCCACCCGGAGCCTTAACCGAGCTATGGAAGTTGTCCCTAGGAGAATTGGCTCGATCCAATCATCTCAGATTTGTTATTCACCAGCCAACCAACTATTTTTAACAGTTTTATCATGAGAAACTACCCCTGGTTTGAGTTGGTTTAGGAGTTGCTCATTTAGCCTTACCCGCGAACATATGTGCACTCAATGGAGGACTTCGACCAGACCAGGAGGATTTAAGCCATGAAACCACTTGGTCTACAATCTTGATCCAACAAAGGCACACGGCGAATTGGAATCAGACCAAGATCGATTTTTTTTTAGAAGATATTCAATTTTTAAACCAAAAGATCCTCGGCTTGCCTTATTTGGAACCTTACGGGATTATGAGGCTTCAAACATATCAATGGCACCCAGGAGACTCTGAGATGCTTATAGAAGCTTACCACAACATTCTTGGATGCTCCAACATGCATTGGATCAGGCGGACCCAATTGTATCTTCAATTGAGCCAACCGGCGCCGTTTATAGAAAGTATGAAGACCGACCGGTTCAATCACTTGCAAACCATAATATGGCAACCATGAAAGATTCTTAGACATTTAAATGAGTCTACAAACATCTTACCATGCTCCAGCATACACAAGATCAGGCGGATCCTCTTGTTTGGCTACTTTCCTTATTTGGATGTGTTCCCACTTGGAGGAATAACTCACCAACGGCTCTATCATCAAGACTGCTGTATTTTGGACATGATATATATTATTCAGCTTGTTCCAGATAAGCTCACTTATCCCCTCAAACCGTCCAGATACAAAGACAACAACACATCTTCCTATTTTGGCCAATTTGCTCATAAATTTTCCAACGGCTCTTTGCCATTACTTGTGCACGATTTCTTTCCTAGTTTAGAGTTTTTGACCGTTGTACTGAGTATCTATATAAGCTCAACTATCCTTTCATTGTAAAACACCCTTGATCATCGAATTATAATAAACGTATTGTTTCTTTTCAAAGACAAGTCTCTTTGAGTTCTTTTCATTTGAGTTTAGTGTGCGATACACCAACCTCTAGTGAAGTCATGGATCAGTTTGTTGTGTGATTCAACAAGCAGCTTCGTCCATTTGATTGAGCGAGTCAATCACTTCCCTCTACCTTCAATCCACCTTTCCGCGAGTTAGGCTTGGAATATCTCGAACATTGAGTGATCTTAGAATTGAAGTGATTCTGATCCTATATCATTAAAATGATATAAGACTCGGAATCACACCAAGCTTATGGTCAAATGATTTCAAGGCCTACGGCTTGAAATGGATGGTGGGACGATGGTGTAGATGGAGATGAGATTGTCGTTGATTGAATCACACAAATCAACACATGAAAGAACAACTTGAATCTCACAAGTTATTATTCCACACGAATAAGAGAGTAATGGAATCTCACACAATACTCTATTGGTCCAAACTTGTATTTTAGTATGAATCCACAAACTAAAATAGACAAGCAAAACAAGCACAAAACTTTAAGAGGAAAAATCTCTCTTTTATATTCCAAAAATTCTATATGTATTTACAATGAATGGAGAAATGAGTTTATATAGGCTCAAATTACAAATCATCAAATAAATCAACATAAATGCAAAATAAATCAAATTAATTACAGAAATCAATCAATAATTAATTTTGAGAGATTTTATCAATCGATATTAATGGAAATTGGTTCTTTGTATCTAGACACTTTTTTGATATATTCATGAATTGATTGTCTTCTAGAAAGTCCTTTGAATTTTGAGATTGATTTGCATTGAACCATTTGTTGATGAGCCATGGATATGAACCGTATTTTCGAGACTACATCATAACCAGATAACCAGTTTAACACGATAAACATGCATTCTAACACATAATATATACATTTATTGCAATATCATATTAGTTAGCGTGCTAATTGAATAGTTATCAACTAAAATCACACATTATTTTATACTATCCGGTGATGAATAGTGTCGGTAAACAGTATTTTCTGCGTCAGATGAACAATATCGATGGCATCTTAACATCAGAAAAATGTTTTATGTTCAATATTGACATTTGTTGTAATTAATTCAAATAAAGAGGATAATTATGGTATAGATATTTTTTTCTCTTTGTTAGTTTTTTAATTAAAAAATTTGCATTGTCATATACCTAATAAAACTATTTTCCATGTATATTTATTAAATTCACCCTTAAAAGTTTGTCTGCGAAGAAATAGCAAAAACTAGAGTTGTCATTTTTTATTGAATGGTTGGGATACGCCCTATCTATCGGGGCTAGGTAATCTGGTTTAATGCAGTTGCATATCTTTGGGTGTTTATATAGGTTATCAATTAAAGTGATTATAAAAATATGTCTCTTTGTGTTAGATCATGGTATAATGAATGACATTGTTATAACTTATACCAAATGAACTATTTGCATACAAATTGATCAACGGCATTATATATCAAAATGGTAATTTTTTTGGAGAATTCTAAAGAAATACGCGTCTTCTAGCCTATTAGAAGGCGGTATTAAAAATTACCATTAATTTTTAATTTCTTGATTTGATGCATTTAACGTTTCTAGTTTCTTCTACATGATAATATTTACGTACGTGTGTAGTTATTAAGTATAATCCAAATTAAATTATGGATCTCAAATTAGCTTTCAAATAGCTTTTGAAGTTTACACATCACGACTGACCCATGAGATGGGTTAAGACTACCTCAACAACAGGATCAGCAACCGCCTTTGTTTCCATTTATGATGAAATTGTGGTCGACTAGTATCACGATCAAAGACAATAACAGAGCATTGCTTGTCACAAAATATTTCCATACAAGGAATAATCCAATTCTGGAAGGCATTTACAATTTTTAGTAACATTAACCTACGATCGATGTTGTCCAAATTGTTGAGTAGCGTTCTTTAGGTTATCGATCTAGTAGTTTCTTCTTTCTTTATTCCAGTTTTCTATATTCGAAATTGACATATCATGGATAAAATAATCTTAGTATGAATTATTTTAAATAGTATAATAAATATTTTGCATCACTTCATTTTTTGTTTTTTGTTGTATGAATTTATGATTTATTACAAATTATGAGGACTGTTACAAAGACGATTCTATCACGGACAATTCAATCCGACTCTTATAGATCCACGACAGACGGTACTACCTGCTTCATGCTCATGATAGACATTTCTACCCTTAATGCGTGGAATCACGGCGAATGACTTCGACTTGTACAACGCTGGAAATCTCGTGTAAGTTTACCTCCATTAATCTGCATAATTGTTAATAAATTGTATTATCTGTAAATCGAACCTCAAACTTTCTGATGTAAAAGCATTAATTAATTCTTGGTCAACCATTGGATCAAGGGGATTCCACTGCATCACTTCATTTATATTAACAAATAGTATGGTAGTATGTGTGAACAATAACAAGACATCTTCGACTTCAATGGGCCTAGAAAAAATGAAGAAAGGAGTCACGGCCCAAGTAAAGATAAAGATGAGCCCAATAATCAAGCCCACTCAACCTAAGCAGAAGAAGACAAAAAACAAGAACCATAAGAACGTTAGTACGGAGAAGGAGAGGCTCCTCCATAAAAATAGATTCAATCCTCTCCAATCCTTATTCTGTGACTCACTAATTCCAGCTGGTAGCTAAAGGATAAGACTGCTTTTTGATTCTAGATGTTTCCTAAAGGTCTATATAAGATGTGTGTAAATCAACATTGGAAATTATAGGAAATAAAAGTAAATTTCACATTTTTTTCTTTTCTCTTCATGGTATCAGAGCTATTGTAAACCTTAACAGGTATATCATTGCTACGGTCATACAAAGCTCCCTTATCAAACTTCCCTCTCCAACCTTCAATGTCGTTGTCTCTGAAGTTCAAGGCTTTGATACCAAGTTGCAGTCCGATGAAGACACTACTTCAGTCACACCTCACATTGCCTTCAATACAGAAAGATCTGATACTGGTGCTCCTCCATATGTACCAAACCATAGAGGTCGAGGTCGGTTTAGTCAAAACAGAGGCAGAGGAGGCTACACAACACGAGGAAGGGGTTTTGCTCAACATCAGTCTTCTTCTCAATCACCAGGGCAGAGACCAATCTGTCAAATATGTGGTCGCATTGGTCACACTGCCATCAAGTGTTACAATCGCTTTGATAACAACTATCAAAGTGAAGTTCCCTCTCAAGCCTTCTCCTTTCTACGTGTCTCTGATGAAACTGGCAAGGAGTGGTATCCAGATTCCGGTGCTTCTGCTCATGTTACCTCGTCCACCACTAGCCTCCAATCTACAGCAGCTTATGATGGGAATTATACAGTCCTTGGTTGGAGATGGAACCTACTTACAGATAACATATGTTGGATCCACCACGATCTCTTCTTCAAAAGGTACCATTCCCTTAAATGAAGTCTTAGTTTGTCCGTTAATACATAAATCTCTTCTCTCTGTGTCCAAGTTGTGCGATGATTATCGATGCGATGTTTATTTTGATACTAATAAGGTTTGCATTATCGATTTACCCACTCAGAAAGTGGTCGTCAAGGGTCCACGCAGTAATGGGTTATATGTGCTGGAGAACAAAGAGTTTGTAGCTCTCTTTTCTAATCAACAATGTGCAGCAGATGAGGAAACATGGCATCATCGAGTAGGCCACTCAAACTCTAAGATTTTCCAGCAACTACAAACCAGCAAAGAAATTCAAGTGAATAAGAGCAGCACTTCCCCTGTTTGTGAGCCTTGCCAGATGGGGAAAAGTTCTAAAAAACTGTTTTTTCTTCTGATTCTCGTGTCTTAAGTCCTCTAGATCGGATACATTATGATCTTTGGGGGCCATCACCCGTTGTATCAAACCAAAAGTTCAAATATTATGCAGTTTTTGTGGATGATTTCTCGAGATTTTTTGGTTCTACCCTCTTCGTGCTAAATTTGAGTTTGTGTCAGTGTTTATTGCTTTTCAAAAACTGGTAGAAAATTAACTAAATGCAAAGATCAAAGTGTTTCAAAGTGACGGAGGTGGAGAATTTACAAGCAATAGATTAAAAACACACTTTAGCGAGCATGGAATCTATCATCGAATCTCATGCCCCTACACACCGCAACAAAATGGTATTGCAGAAAGAAAGCCTAGACATCTAGTCGAGCTTGGATTGTCTATGTTGTTCCACAGTTATACGCCTCTGAAGTTTTGGGTTGAGGCATTCTTCACGGCAAACTATCTCAGCTTTAGTGGGCCTGGGTGAAATGAAGAAAGGAGACACGGCCCAAATGAAGATGAAGATGAGCCCAATAATCAAGCCCACTCAACCTAATCGGAAGAAGACAAAAAACGAGAACTAGAAGAACGTTAGTACATAGAAGGAGAGGATCCTCCATGAAAACAGATTCAATCCTCTCCAATCCTTATCATGTGACTTACCAATTTCAGCTGGTAGCTAAAGGATAAGATTGTTTTTTGATTCTAGATGTTTCCTAAAGTCTATATAAGATGTGTATAAATCAACATTGGAAATTTTTGAAAATAAGAGTAAATTTCACATTTTTCCTTTCCTCTTCGGTATGAATACAACTCTCGCATGTGTACACATCAGAAAGGATTGAAACTTTCATTATAGCTTTGATATTTGTAAGACTAGTAAATATTTTATATGAATACATGTATGATCAATCAAATTAAATGAGAGGTCGACGAATTTGTCCGTAAAAAAGTGAAGATGAAATATTTCGATCGAGAGTAAATGAAATGGACTTATGAGGAAAAAGTTGGTGCCTTACACTTACCAATTGTCTCCGTCTGATTTGAACATATAGGCTAACGTTATTTACAACTACAACTATATATCACAACGCCACAAAAACAAAATTTCATAATATATTTTTTCAAAGTACATTTTTGTATAAACTGGCCAAATGGTGTGTTAATGTAACCTTGCAGTAATGATAATAATAACTTGTGATTTTCTGATAATTAACGTTTGAATTCTACATTTAACATAGACATGACGAGAAATTGCAATTTTATGACGCTTGTTTGAATCGTCGCTTTTAGTTTGATAAAACATAGAATTTTATAATCATTCCAAAATAACATTGTCTTTGCCTTTGGTGTGGAGTTACGGACGAGTCCCCGAATCATGCCATTTTTAAATGTCCGCCGGCGATATAGACATGGGCATTAGCTTTGACACCATCTTCATCAGGGATGTTTCCCTATAGCGGACTCTTCACCAATCTCGATTATCTTTTCTTGAGGAAATCGGAATTGCGCATAGATGGACAACCGTTGGAACACCAAGATCTATATCCATGGTTAATATGGTTCATATGGAAAACAAAGAATGACAAACTCTTCCGCAATATCTCACGAGAGGTCCCTGACATTGTCCGTCATGCCAAAGCCGAAAGTTTTGCATGGTTTGAGACAAATTCAAAGACAATTCCCCCATCTTCTTCGGGAAGATCAATGAGAGATCAACCACAGAAGTTAAAGAACATTTGCCTTGTCGATGGATCGTGGTCCCCAACCGACCTAAACAGTGGAGTAGGATGGAGTTGGTACAATTCAAATAGAGTTTTAAACTTTCGGGGGTCAAAAACCATACACGGAGACTTTTCCCCCTACATGCGGAGTTCGAGGCTTTGATATAGGCAATGGAGTGTCTATGCAATTCAGGAAAAAAAACCAGGTTTTGGTACCGACTGTCAAGATATTCTCAAAATGATCGCAAATCCTAAAAAATGGCCGAATTTTTCTACCAAACTCCGAGAATTGGCACGCCTAAAGAATCGTTTCCCAAACTTCTCCGTCAAGATCGTATAATTTTGAAAAATGTGTATTAATTTCATACATTCGATGATAAGATTTTGTTTTTGGTACTTTGGAATTCTTTATCGTAGATTGTTTTTATTTTAAAAATAATGTTGGGGATAAATTCGGTTATGAAAAACAAAAAGGGGCTTTTTCTCTCTAAAAAACCTCTCTGCCTCTGAGCGACTAAAAATCATTGAAGTTTGTTGCCCGGCGTCGTGGCCTTGTTTATATTTGTTTGATGTTTTATAGTGTTTTGTTTCCGACTAGTTCGGATCTAGTTTTCGGCTATGACCGATTTTGTGTTTTTATTGGTCTTTCTTTCCGGCGGGTCCGGATCTTGTTTATATTCTCTGCCCTTTCACAACTAGTCTCGATCCCGATTGCTTTGATCGGACGTTTCTTCCTCCGGTTTGCCCAGATTTCTTTTTAAGAGAGTCACTCTTTACTCTTCCTTGATGGATTGTTATCGGCATCAGAGTAAAGCTTCTCTGATTGAAAGAAGTATGGGATGATTGGAATACTTCGATCAACTTGGAATAGACTCAGAAGAGTTGGTCCGACAAAGGTTCTTTTCAGGTTGTTAAGAGTTTTCCTTGTGGTTCATTCTCTGGAGGTTATTGACTTTCCTGATCTATTAGCATCGGTTGATGGTGAAAGGTGTTCAGAATCGAAGGTACAAGATTGCTGAAATTGAAAAGATGCTTCGCGGTGTAGAGGCCTGGATCATCTTTGCCGGTATTGTTGCCGTGAATACTGTAAATGGTGGTGGAGATTATTCCATGAAGCTTCGTGAATGGTCGACAAATTGCCACGTTTAAACAAGTATCTTCTAGAGTCTTACACGTGTTTTAATTTCGTGTTATCTTAACTAATGGATGACAACAACAAAATAAAAATTTCGGGATAAAATTGTCGCCAGAAAAAAAAAAAGTGGTTGCCGTCAATTAGTTCCATCTAAAAAAAGAAAGAGACAATTAACGAAAAAGGAAATAATTTGCGGAAAGAGGGAGGAGTAATCCAGTGAAGTCGGCGCACTGTGTTCACGTGATGACGTGACACTAAGTGGGACCCATTTATTATATGCAATACAGCTCAGAATTTTTTGTGATCTCTTTACTACCATCAGATGGCGGGAACCTCTATCCGTCGTTTCCGGTGAACAAATGGGTCCCACACAGCTTCTTCTACTTACCCCAATATCTAGGTCGAAACTGTGGGTCCCGATCGTACGGAGGAAAACGGACACGTGGAAGCTGCTTAAGGTGCGTGAGACGCACGCTCGGCTGACGTCAGCTGAAGTATATATTTTATTTTTATTTTTGTTGTGGAGAAAAAAAAAAGAGTGTTACTGTTTTGGGGGATCTTATTCTTATGGGTTTAAGATCGTATCGACACAACAAATGACAAAACAGAACAATCTTAGGTTTTTTTTAGTTGGTTGGATCTGGAGACTTCCATAACGCAACGACAACCATATATATAACAAAAAAAAAAAGATTTTAGATTCATAACTTTTTTTCGGATCAGAAATGAAAATAAATTAAAATGTTTATTTCTTCTTAGTAATGATTTTTTTTCTATAATCTCGAATTTTGGGATTGGAATTTGTAGATTTTCATGGGTTGGGACTAGATTGGTTATAATTAAGTCTGGACACAGATCGGATATCCTAAAAAAATTCGGTATCCGCGATCCGCTCTGTTGTGATCGGATAGTTGATTTTATGATCCATTCCGATCTAGTAATTTTTGGATATTCGAACTTTTTTAAAGTATTCGCGGATATCCGATTCGATCCGTTAAAAGTCGAATATCCGAATTTTTTTTAGATATCCGCGGATATCCGATCGGATCCGTTAAAAATACTTTGAAAACTCAAAATTCTAAAAAAATAAGTACATATATATATAGATCTATAATAACAAAAAAATATTTAGTGAGGATAAGTGATTCAATACAATTCTTTTCGGTTGTAGATCTATAATAACAAAAAAAAAAAAGCAAATTATATACATTAGAATATATGTTACTTTATATAAATGATATATATATATATATATAATACGTCAATGCGGATCGGAGCGGATATCGGTATTTTCTTTAATAATATTTGTGATTTGCTTTGTTTTTTGCGGATACCACATTTAAATATTTGCTTTGCTCCGAAACTTTTCGGATATTCGGATTTTTCGGTTCGAATCAAAGCGAATAGCGAATCGAATCGGATTTAGCGGATTTTTTGCCCAGTCCTAGTTATAATAATATGATACGGCGCTCTAAAAAAAATAAGCATTGAACGCAAAAAATTAACTATGTGCACTAACCACTAAACTACCATATATTTGGTCTTATTATCGACATTTGTATGCATGATCTTGAAAACTTTTTTATATTGATGGTCAGTTAGTATATATGTTGAAATACCAACACCGGATAAAATTTAAAGACTAGTTGCTACGCAATTTTTATTCTATAGTTCTAGACAAGTCTTATAATTATATGCGAGGACGAGATTATGATTGATATAATGCGCATTATGTAATTTAATAATTAATAGATGAAATTTTAATTTTGTTTGTTTAATTGGTAAATAGATGTAGATATAGATAATAGATTTAATTAAAGCGTTTACCGTTAAAACCTGATTAAAAATATTTGAAACAAATATTCTTACGATCTTTTTCAGTCACTGATGACACCATAATTTACATCTTTTAGACTTAGATTTCATCTTATTCATTCCACATTTTGCATCATAAATGCATCTTTAGGCACATATTAGGCTAGTTTAGCATATTTTAGCATTTTAGAGTTTATGATTAGGATTTTGGACATATTGCATTGTTTTCTCTTCTTTTAGGTGTTTTGGAGTCATTGGAGCTATGTGGCTGCAATGGAGAGTTAGGAGATGCAAGGGAATTGGAAGAATGGATCAAATGGGCAAAAACATGCAGAAAAATTTCGAATCGACTCAAATATCATCTCTGTTGAAGGCCTTCCCTTGATTGTATTAATCTGAAATTTTGTGGAGAGATAGGAAATTGAGTTAGCTTTCCAATGGAAGTGGTATCAAGTCATTCGAAGTTATGGTTCAATAGTTATGGGCAATTTAGTGAGGACATGTCAGCCTGAGCGACCCAGCTGGGTCGATTAACGGGTCGATCAAAACATGGCCAGAAACCCCCTTCCTGCGTGCAATCTGATCGACCCATGGGTCGAAATCTGGGTCGATCAGATCGATATTTTTATGTTGACTTTCCATTTTTATGTTGATTTTTCTGGTTTGTCCCGGGTCGACCCGATTTCGTTTTAGACATCTATAAATACAATTTTTAGCTTGTAATAACCTAAGTTTTCTTCTCTCTAATTGGGTTTTGGGATCCAAACATGCTCTTACATTTTAGATCAAGATCTTCATCTTTTCATGCCAATTAGTGAAGGATTTCTTCATCTCTATCTTTTATCTTTATGTTTATATATTTTGCTCCATATTTTATCATGTTTAGCATTTAGTATTTAATTGGATTATGGGTAATGCTAGATTAGGATGAATTGATGGTTAGATGATGATGATTTAGGCTCATTATTGTTAGATCATTCGCTTAGGTTGAGCTTAATGCTAATTTTGACTTGATCACTCAAAATCTAGACTTTAGGTATTTCACGTCCGAAAGGTGTTTGTGAAATATTTGAACCAAACCTTTTGTGAGCTTTACATACCTAGCCGATGGGAATTGATGATTAGGGTGTTTAGTGAACTAATTGGAATTATTTTTTAATGCTTATTGATTATCTAATTGCAAACGGAAGTTTATGACAATTAGGTGATTAGTGAAGTGATTAGTGCCACGGAAGTGGATTAGTCATATTTTTGAATTCCATGTTCTAGGATGATGTTTAATGCAATGTTTTGAATCATTGTTTGGTTGTTAATCCATTCTTATGATAATTAAACTCATGGTCCAATGCTTTTATCTTGTTTATTTTCTTGTATTTCACTTTCTTGCATTTCTTATATTTTAAACCCAAACAAAAACACAAAAATATTTGCTATAGATTAGTTTGTTTCTCGCATCTCTAGTGTGCAAACTTTAGTCCATTGGGATCGATCCTTAAATACTACTTCGGTGTACCATGTACTTGTGGTTTTGTTTAAGGCTTTACAAATTTTAAAGCTTAAGCGCCTAATTGGATCTTTGCTCTCTAACAAAAAGATAAAATTAGTACGCATCAATCACACTCTTTAGTTTATGCATGGAAAACTTTCACAAAATTCGAAATATTCAACATTTTCATCGTCGGGTTGAACCCGTGCAATAAAATATAATACAAAAGCTATTTATATAGCATCAGAGACCAAGCATTTTAACTATTGCGAAAAACTTATTTAATGAACAAAAAGCCATAGAATTCTGTTAGTGGGTAACTCTTATAATTATCAATATGCAATTAAAGAGAAATGTTATAGTCAAATTGCAATTGTTGACTTGGCTCCACATGAATAGTTTAATGATTAAAATGTTTGGAATCGTGGTACTTGGAATAGTTTTCTCTTTCCCCAAGTCCTTTAATTTTTTTTTGTAATTATTAAATCAACAACAAATAAATCGTTTAATGATTAAAATGTTTGGAATCGTAGTATTTGACATGCAGGGCAGTGACACAAGTAAACCCTTTTTCTTTTTTCTATTAACGGTTTTTTATGAATCTTACCTGTTTTTTAAGTAAGAAAAAAGTCGCTGCTACGAATTTTATTCCGAGGACTGTTTATTTATCTGTTTTACTTTCTTGTGTCATAATATTTCGTGTACCACAAATGTAGATATGTAACACAAATTAACAAAGAAAACGTAGATATTTCTTTAGATCACGCATGGAGGGAAAAAAAGTTTCCATTGCTTCTTATACACCACACCTTTAATGATCAATAATGCCTCCCTTTTCTTTTTCTTACGATACACATCCATATATACAGTGTTTAGAATGTTATATGTATATATAAATTAATAGAGAGTATATAATATATAGCGAGATAAAGTGAGTGTGGGTAATGATTGGGAGGTTTACATGGAGCACAAAGAGAGGTGACTCACAGATACTCCAAATTGTTTAGAACTTTGCAGCATGATATTGAATCTTCTCCTTTTAATTCTCTCTTTTTCACTTATCTTTCTTCCATTTCTGTACGGCTCTTCCTCTATTATATCTAATTTTAATTACTTTCTTTACATACACACACAATAATATTATATATAACCCTTACAAATTTGCATATGCAACATTTACAAATGTAACGATAAGATAAGATTTGTAGACAGTTTTTGTCCCGGAGTACTCTGCTTAATGTTTTGTATGATAAGATAAACGGTTGACAAAAAAACATCGATCGTTATAAAAGATGTAGGTGTTGAACAAAGTTTAAACACATGTTTGATATATAACGTGATTAGGTTAACACTAATATTCCCACTGATAATTAAGTTCAACACACCAAAACTATAGTTTGAAGACATGTGTTTGGTTCATAACGGTCGAAGAATTAAAGTGAATCCAGTGTACTATAAGTGAATATATAACCACATCACTTATGATAAAGATACTTCAAGCTATGGTGAAATGTGACAGAAGCATGTTTCAAGTATGTCATTGGTCTTATATTTTTGTGGGATTCATATTAATTATTAGAAAATTTCGGACAGTAACAAGATGGAGATTTAACGGTTTTTAGCCACTTTTGCTATAAGCAAGAATTGGAATTTCTTTAAAAATTCTTGGAAAATAATATAAAAATTACAAGATTAGATTTGAAACAAAAAGGAGAGAATAAGAAGAAAAGAGTGAATCCAAAATCATTACCAAATTTGTAACTCTCTTCACTCTACTCCACTCATTGTCTAGTTCATTATCTCTTTACGAATTGTGTCTCATATATTCACAAGGATTCACTACAAGTCTACAACTAAAATCGAATAAGGAAAATAAACTTCATATGTATACAGAAATTATAGTATAACGAAATAAACTATATATGTTTCTATCTTATCCATAAAAATGTCATATACCGACATCTTTCTACGTGCTTAATAAATTACAAGCCGAGATCTTCTAGAAATACCACATTTAAAAATAAAAAACAAATAGAAATACGAGAAAAAGTTGAAAGTTTTAAAACTTTCAACAAGTGATAATAAATCAGTTGTACGAAGGGTTATAAAACTATTCAGAATATTTTATATAATAGTTTTTGTTGTATTTTAGATTTATAATTAAATATAAAATATGGTACTTATAAGCAAACTTAATCCCAACAAGATCACAATCAATATTTGGCTTCGATAATTGTATCTGTTTTTAAAGCTTGTGATACTTATGTTTTTTTATAGCTGAAATATATAAGCCATTTACTAATGATTTGAATTACACTATATAATTTTGAAATTAATAATACCTATGTCGAGATAAAAATATTTTCGAATGTAATAATCCAATAATTTATATCATTGAGTTTGAGAATATTAACTGTCATTCTGTTAAACTAATTTACCAACAAACTACTTCTCCAAATTTTCATCAAGTTTAATCTTATAAACTTAAAAAGTTGCAACTTATAACTCATCATCAAATAAAAATAAAAATACCTATATTGACGAATGCTTAATATTCCCACACTTAATTCTCCATTTCAAGTCGATTGATTTGTAAAAGAACATACAATTTTATTATATAAAATATGATGTGCTCAACGTGAATACGACACGTAGACAAAATTATAACAATTTTATTATATAAAATATGATGTGCTCAACGTAAATGCGACACGTAGGCAAAATTATAACTCACCAGATTGCGTATGTGTCTAATATTGATTAGATGATGACATGTGTTAACACTTAACATTAATTAATAAAAAATAAGTTAAAAGTGGAAAACTAACAAAATAATTGTCAAATAACTAACGAAATAGTAAAAAAAAAAAGATTCTAATAGTCGAAACTAATTAGAAAAAAAATTAAGAAGAAATATAGAAAGAATATAAGTCATAGAAAAAACAAAAAATATAGACAGAATGGAAATATCAATTCAAAGAAAAAAAAGACGAATGATAAAAAAAATAAAAATAAAAATTGAAAAAAAAATTAGAATGAATATGAAAATCTCTATTTAAAATTTTAAGATATACACAACTATACCAAAAAAGAAATCTATAAGCATATTTATTTTATCAATAGATTTATATAATATCTCAAAAAAAATCTTTGACCTATGACAACAATGGTATTTTCCAATGTTAGAAAAAAAGAATTTGTATAAAATGGAAATTATTTAAGTTAAAAAATAATAATACTATATTTACTATTAAGATTTAAGAGTGTATAAGATTTGGCTAGTATAGATCTCTATGATAAAAAATGATAATATCAATTATATACAATATCAATCATGTACGTATTTATGTGATGTTTGATAACATTATTTATAAATTTTTATGAGGTTACTAACATAAGATTTACTCTTTTCTGATTCAACTCTACAATATTTTAATTGTTTTTATGATTTTATCACATAATTAATATATATTCATAATGGATAAGAATATAATTTTTTCTTTGTTATTAAGAATATGATTTGAATTCCGTATATATATATATATATATTTTTTTTTTTTTTTTTTTTTTTTTGATACACATTATATGTATTAGGACATGAAAATTCGGATATAAATTGATCTAATGATTTAAAATCTGTGTTTAGATAATATTTTAAATTATTTTAAAATTCAGCGGATAATTAATTAAAATTTAATATTTATATTAATAATTTTTAATGTGTTTAATCTAGTTATTAATAAAAGTTTAGTGTAAATGACTAAATAATATGAGACAAAAAAAGGATGACGGAGCAGCATCCTAAAAGACTCTATAGTCAAAGATCATGCTCGAGGCAAATCAGACAGTGGATTCTCTGTCAATATGTAAAAAGAAAAATCTCATTTATATATTTTCCCACTTACATTCCATCATGTCATCATGACATGTAACCGATTATTCAAGATTTTCTTTGTTTCAAAAAAGAAAAAAATTGTCGTAAAATCCGAAAACATGTCAAACAAATACAAGATCCATGCAAATATCTGCAAATCTGAAGATGTTTGTGTCATTGTGAATTTTCGGAAGTGAGAAACCAATAAAACAAATAAAAATCATTTTATTTTTATATGTACACATTCCCTATCCTGCCTGCCTAAGATAAATGCAATTCAAAACAGATATCATAAAATACACTTTGGTATGAATAGAATTTAGACGAACACAACCTCAAATTTAGCACAAGGGTTTCTCTGTATGTGAGTACTGA
Source organism: Pseudoturritis turrita (assembly GCA_900406555.1). Classification (NCBI taxonomy): domain Eukaryota; kingdom Viridiplantae; phylum Streptophyta; class Magnoliopsida; order Brassicales; family Brassicaceae; genus Pseudoturritis; species Pseudoturritis turrita. The sequence goes on from OVBL01000758.1 coordinate 168,282, forward strand.
GACTTGAGTTTCCTTCGAATATGAAGTTGTAAAGAGCTTGTCTTTGAGTCAGACCAAGCGGGTATACACCGTGTACTCTAAGCTCACCGTCTCCTCTTAAGCTCGCGGGTCTTTCCTTCTTCCATATCGGTTCATGTTTCAGAGACTTGAACTTCGCAAGAACCGCAAATTTCAGAGCTTCCAGAGTTAGATTCCCATCCCTGTCGCATCATAACGAGAAGAGACAAGTATTGAACAAAACACTCGGTTTCGATTAAGAAAATGAACAAGCAAGTTAATGCTGGCTTACTTCAAAAAGATGGATTCCATATCAAACCGGCCTCTTTCTCTGACATACAAATGATAGACTGTCCTTGAGCCTCTGGTGCATTTGCAGAGTCGTTTCTTGAACTCAGGGCTCTTCTCTTCTTGCTCCCGGATCCTTGTAGCCACGAAAATGCAGAGGCGACAAGAAGAGTGTACAGCAGCCATATCAACAAGTGCCTTGAAAGAATCTGAAGGGCCTTCTTGTTTCCATCTAATAAAAGAACAGAGCTTTGAAGCTTTTCAATATGCCTCGACGTGTTTTTTTTCTTTCCAATCCAGCAAATATTTTACATATTACCATACCTTAGCGTCTGATTATAGGCGTCGGGGTTATCTGCAAGATATTTCATTTTCTTTGCAATTGGCTCAACATCAGTCATCTGCTTAATGTGAAGGAATGAGTCAGGCGACGGTGCAAATTCTTCTATATTTGGAGCTCCAACAACCACAGGGACATATCCTACAAGAAAAATCGAGCATATACTGCTCATCAGAAATAAATAAAAAAGGAAAGCCTCAATGCTCTCATATATGATGATATACGTAAATCTGCATATCATCGTTCATTGATTGACATGCTAATAATCTCAGATCATGCAAGATGACTAACAGTGGCTAAGAGGTCGCAGAGAATTTGGGAAAATAAGTGATAATCGTATCAAGTAAGTCGTAGTGCCCATATAATTGTCTTCGAACTTTCACATGGTGTCGAGAAGGCAACAGTAGTGAAATACTTAAACCTAGACAATGAGAACTACGAGGAACACTGACTCATACTACATTCAGATTCGAATATTACTGATGGACACAAACATGTAAGGGTGTTTTGCGTCAGATAATCCAAATCCAACGCGTATACAACCAAGTTATCCGAGAAAAGATGGGTCCGGGTAGCCTAAATAACGTTCAGTATACACTTTCATTTACCCACAGCCGGCTGAACTACCCGAAATACACAAGAAGTATACAAATAATACGTGAAACACCAGAACCCAAATCTGACCTATACAAGACTTATTCTAAGTTGGCTACACATTTCAGGCATTGGTTTTGCTTATCCTAACTAATCATACCAAGAAACGAACTTTATTAGGATATCAGGTATTGTTTTGCAAACCTGAATTACACCAAAACCCCCACCCTTAGACACAGAATCACAAATGCTAGTTCTTCAAATGAAGCAGACACTAAAATTTACAAGATCAGCAGAGAGATAGAGGAGAGCTATCAATACCAGCGACTAGAGATTAGAAGAACTTCTCGGTGACGTAATCCTCCTCGTTGGTGTTCTCAAAAGTTAGACTGAATTTGTAGCGCTTAAGAGCTTCAACCTTCTCCACTGTAATGAATTGAAGTTATTATCTCCATAAATTATTGGTTCAAAAACTTCAAGACTTAAAACTTGAAAGGGTTAGGACTTAGGACATAGAACATTTCGCTAGCAATGCATACTGCATACATACCTCCCCCATCCTTGTTCCGGTGACAACCACCATAAGAACCAATCTTAACATCCGCCTCCATTAAGGCTTCATCAAGAGCTTGCAACCTGAAATTCCGAGCCCCACAATTGGAAATAAAAACAGCAGCAAGAGCTTTCTCAATCTTTGGTTGCACTTGAGCCATAATATCATATTCCGCCCATGAAAAATACCCAACGGGAACATCTGATGACAGACTAGTTGTCATCACAATATCATAACCCCTCCTGATGAACAAAAAGACATTAAAAAGTCAGATACTTTTACGGCATTCTACATGTACTCTAAAAGTATAAAGTCCTGTTAAGATTGTGCTTACCCACCGTCGTGCCTGAGCAAGATCGTTCTCTTGGTAGTACTTTGCTGATTCCATGGAACGGATTATACCGAGTGTTCCAGGTCGATGACCTAATCCAAAAGCTGCATCGGGTTTCTTATCTGAACTAACTCCAAATGCGCAATCAACAGAACACGATTGGAAGTCCTACAATTGAGAGGCATGAAGTCAATAACCATTCAGTAGAAGATAATCCTGCAATATTTGGGCCACAATACTTGTTCTCTGCTACAGCTATCATTCATAAGTAAAAAAAAAAAAAAAAAACTCCAAGAATCATTGCATCCGCATCAATGCTTATAACTGGGAAACCTCAGTATCCAATCAACATTACCACACATGAGAAGGATAACTTTTCCACATTCCATGGTCACACACTATTATCATCCAACAACTCGTTAACAAGCAAAGCTTAATTTTTAATCATAATCAGAACATTTAAATCCCCTCGACTTACTATCACAGTTTAGCCCAGAAGAAGATTACCCAGAAAACATAGCATTGAACAATCCATCACCCAGATAAATTAGATTCATCATTTGATCATAGAAGAATCCATCAACGTCCTATAGAGCAACAGGTGGCAGTCTACAATATCTTGGTTTGACTCGTCCAGACATTGCCTTTGCGGTGAATCGGCTGTCACAGTACATGCATTGCCCAACAACAGCCCATGAAGAGGCAATGAAACGTGTACTTCCTCAACCTGAAAGAAGGCACGGGACCATACAGGAGGATTGGTTCTCTGTAGAGAATCATGTGCATTTTGATTATACTTCCTCAACGCTTCCAAATTATCTTCATAATCCCCTTTGGTGTAACTGCATGCTATTTTCCAAAACAGCCTCTCTAGCTCTGGATCATGGCTATTTCTCTTCCAATTTCCTAGAATGTGTCTATCATACATATGGTGTTCAGCTTGGGGGAGAACATTGTGAACAACTTTCACCAAACCTTGAAATACAAGCCAAAGACTATAAATATGATAAGGCAGACACAAAAAATAGAGAATCTAAGAGAACAAAGAATAGACATTACCTTCTGTTTATCTGAATGATCGTTATCTTTCTCCCATCATCTAGTCCTAAATCCACTTTGAGATGATTTACAAACCAATCCCAGTTATCATCGTTTTCTATCTCAACTACTGCCCATGTTATTGGAACAATTCTATTATCTCCATCTCTTCTAACTGCAGCTATCAACTGGTCTTTGACATCCCATTTAAGGAAGGCGCCATCTAGTCCTATGATAGGCCTACATGAAGACATCCAAGAATTTCTATGTGCTTGAAAACAAACATAGAGACGATCAAACTTTTGTTTGTTTCCTGGATTTGGCCCCGGAATAGTCTCAATTTCCATTTTGGTGCCTGGATTGGTCTGAAAGATTTTTGCTTGGTAATCCCAAATCCGAGAAAAATGCACTTCGTGGCTAGCTCTTCTCAGCCTCGAAAGTTTGGTCTTCGCTTTCCGACATTGATCCACAGTGACAATCAAAGTATAGTTCCTCTTTATCTCATCAACCATGTCCTTTGCCGTGAGTTTAGGATCCACTCTTAACCTTTCCTCAAACAACTGTGCAATTGATGAACTCTTCAACATCTTTAAGTAACCAGACCTGATACATGTGTGCTTACTCATGTACGTCTTAATCTGCAACTTGTGTTTACTCTTTTCATAGGAGCAATAAACTCTCCAACCACAATTATATGTTTTATCAGAGCAAATCGCACCAAGCTTCTTTTGTGTGGACAAGAATAGCTTAATATCGTATCAGGTTTTAAGAGAATACCTAAGAAGTGCCTGCTTGAAACTCAGAAGCAGAGCCAAACGTCTAACCCAAGGCTAGAATTTCATCGGCTGATATTGTATCTTCATGGGCGCTTCCTCTTCCTCATCGTCGGATGAAAAAGGATTTGGTATCTTGTCATCGTTCCAGATGTCGTCTACACTGTCTTCATCACTCTCTTCCTCTCTCGCAATATCTCCAAAATGATCTGCTAAGTCTTCAACATCCACACCATCGTCGTCGTTCTCAAATTCACCACCATTGTCGGTGTTCTCCAACTCACCACCATTGCCGGCGTTCTCACCACCATTGTCGGCGTTCTCCAACTCACCACCATTGTCGTCGTTCTCGAACACACCACCATTGTCGTCGTTCTCTAACACGCCACCATCCTCATCAGCAGTAACTGGGCAATCATCTCCTGGTATAGCTTCACGATCGTCGTCACACTCATCCTCGACAAAAAAATTTCGAATTGGGCGTCGACATGTTGTGAATGTCTTCCTTCTGACCATATCTCCTAAGTAACGACACTACAGTGATGGGGTTTTGGAGAAGAAGAAATCGGAATTGCAGTGATGAGGTTTTGGAGAAGAAGAAGAAATTAGGAATTTGGGGAAGAAGAAGAAGAATTTTTTTTTTTTGCAAACGACGTCGTTTTATTAAACTATCACAGTTAACAGAGACTAACGTCGAGTTTTATTAAACTAACTAGATTTTAATTTTAATTTGAAATTACTAACAATACATATTGTTGAATATAAGTATAATCATCTGAATTTTTAAAGATAAATCTATATAAACATTTATAGAAATAAAAACTTATTTTATCAAGTGATACAATATAGATATTGTCGAAGATAATTTTTTTTTTAAAAAGCAAAGATTTGCTAGATGCCAAATTATAACAAAAATCAGTTGAAAATTTTGCGAGAATATAAAACAACCACGACAACCATCCTCCGATCCATTGTTTTCTAGTCATCTACGAATATATACATTAACTATATGTGAGGACACAGCTATCTAATTTTATATTCATTCAGTTTTTATTCACTTTATTTTCTCTTATATTTTCTTGTGTTATATTTTTATTATATCATTTTTTATACATTTTAGGGTTCTTTGTGAATTATTGTTTTTTTTAATGATAGATAATAACATAATAGTGTCCGAATTCATTGAGTCATTAACTTTAATTTTACTTTTTATATAATTACTAGATTTAGGATCCGCATATATGCGGGTTTGTAATTTAATATTTTATAAACTATATAAAAAACCACATAATTTAAAATAAACAAAATTACATCACCCGTAAAAGTAAATAAAATAAAATTAAGAACGTCGATGCGAAGCTTAGCAATTATTTATGTATTGTGATTATTTTATTATTTTATTTTCAATTAAATTTCATCATATATTTTCAAATTATTAGTTTTCCTATTCTTATTTGAATTAGATTTACTTTTTACTATTTTACAACTCATATTTTTATATTTTTCAAAATCTTGATGAATTTAATCTTATATTTTTATTTAAATTATTTTTACTCTTTTTTAATATTTTATAACCCGTGAAAAAGAAACCAAACACGAAAAAATAGAAACCAAAATCAGATCACTCGTAAAAATAAATAAAATAAGATTAAGGGCGTCAATGTGAAACCAGTGATAAAGAAATCTAACAATTATTTATATATTTTGATTTTCCTATTTTTCTCATATTATTTGATTTTCAGTTAAATTTTATCACATATTTCCAAATAGTTAATTTTTTCTATTCTTATTTGAATTATGTTTTTTTTTATGATGTAACTACTCATAAATCTATTCTTTAAAAAAAACAAAATTTGATGGATTGATTCTCATATTTCTATTTGAATTAGATTTACTCTTGTTTTAATCATATTCAATTTTTCTTTTTTTCTTTTCTGAATTGACATATTACCTTTCTTCCGATAACGATTATAACTATTTCATCACTTAGTTTTTTATTTTCTATAATTTTTACAACATGAAAAACTTTCAATATAATTTTTTTTTTCAAACGTAAAATTATATGGTGTTCACATAATTGTAAGTCTAAAATAAATAAAAGCTCACAATGGAATGCACATTGTTCATAAATATAATGGTATTATATTTTTTAATTCGTTTTGTAATATAATGATATTAGATTTATTTAAATAGAATAAACTATTTTGACACATGTCAGGATTATGTTAATTACAAAATTAGACGCATCAAAATTTATATAATAAGATAATCTTTTAATATTTGACAATTCGGATCACTCGTAAAAATAAATAAAATAAGACTGAGGACATCAATGTTAAACCAATGATAAAAAATTCTAAAACTTATTTATTTATTTTGATTTTCCTATTTTTCTCATATTATTTGATTTTTAGTTAAATTTTATCACATATTTCCAAATAGATAATTTTTCTTATTTCTATTTGAATTATGTTTTTTTTTTTATGATGTAACTACTCATAAATCTATTCTTTAAAAAAAATTGATGAATTGATTCTATTTGAATTAGATTTACTTATGTTTTAATCATATTCGACTGTTCTTTTTTTTTTCTTTTCTGAATTGACGTATTATATTTCTTCCGATAACGATTATAACTATTTCATCACTTAGTTTTTTTATTTTCTATAATTTCACAACATGAGAAATTTTTAATATATATATATTTTTTTTCAAACATAGAATTATATGGTATTCACATAATAGTAAGTTTAAAATAATAAAAACTCACAATGTAATGCACATTGTTCATAAATATAATGGTATTATGTTTTTTAATTCGTTTTATAATATGATTTTAAAATATAATGATATTAGATTTATTAAATAGATTAAACTATTTTGACACATGTCAGAAGCTACATGTCACTACCGTGTTAATTACAAAGTTAGACGCATCAAACTTTATATAATAAGATAATATTTTAATATCTGACAATTCGTAAAAAAAACAAACACAAAAAATGAAAAATTAAATCATATCACCAGTGTAAATAAATAAAATAAGATAGAAAAATCGATGCAAAATTACTGATAGCGAACCTAACAATTAAATATTTATTTTGATTCTCTTTTTTTTCTTATATTATTTTATTTTCAATTAAATATTTCCAAATAATTAGTTTTTTTTTTATTTCTATTTGAATTAGGTTTACCTTTTATTACGTACTTACTCTCTCTCTCTCTCTCTCACACACACACACACACACACATATATATATATATATATATATTTCATAAACTTAACAAATTGATTCACATATTCTATTTAAATTAGAATTACTTAAATTTATCAAAAAAAATATTTTAAAAAATTGATGAAACAAAATTTTAATTTTTTTTAATCTAATTCAAAAATACAATAATATTATGTTTTTTAAAATAGATAAAGACTATTTTGACACGTGGCAAAATCTAATTGAAATTTTTTTTTACACTTATCAAAATCTTATCGATCGGATGCCACATGTCACAATCGTGTTAATTACAACATTTGACGCATCAAGCTTTATAAAATAAGATATTTTATTACTCGTAAAAAAAATAAACACCAAAAAGTAGAAAACAAAACCATATTACTCGTGAAAGTAAATAAAATAAGATTGAGAACGCTTATGTGAAAATACTAATCGAGAAGCCTAACATTTATTTTTTATTCTTTTATTTTTTTCAATTAAATTTTATCACATTTTTTCAAAAAATTTTGACAAATTTGATCTCATATTTATATTTGAATTAGATTTACTCATTTTATAAAAAATTCCACAATCTTGTCGAATATATTCTCATATTTATATTTTAATTTTTAAAAATTGTAATATTATATAACCCGTGAAAAACTAAACGCAAAAATGTAAAACAAAATGATATCATCCTTCAAAATAAATTTTAGAACGTCGATATGAAACTACTGATAGAGAAGCCTAACCATTATTTAGTAATTTGGACTCTCTTACTTTGATTATAGTTTCAATCAAATTTGTCACATATTTCCAAATAATTAGTTTTTCATATTCCTATTTGAATTAGGTTTTTTTAATTATGTAGCTACTCATATATCTATTTCTAAAATCTTGACGAATTAGATTTTATATTTCTGTTTGAATTAACTTTACTGATCTTCTAAAATCATATTTGACTTTTCATTTCTGAATCAACATATTATCGTTCTTCTAATGGAAAACAAATTATAAGTATTTTTTATTTTTTATTTTCTATAATTTTCACAATATGATAAATTTTCAATATAATTTTTTTCTCAAACATCAATTTTACATATTTTACCGCATCCACATAATGGTAAGACTAAAATAAATAAATAAAACTCACAATATGCTTTATATTGCACATAAATATAATTATATTATTTTTTTAAGTTATTTTTTTAATCTAATTCAAAAATATAATTATAATAGATTTTTAAAATAAATAAAACTCTTTTAATACATAATTGATATTGTTTTTTTGGGTTTGAGTTATCATTGTTTTTTTAATGATATCTATGCTGTAAACAATAAAACAAAAAGTTGAGTTAGAAAAATTTTATTAATCTCACAAACATAAAATAGATTATTAATCTTATTCGCATTATATCACACATATTGAATAAGATAGTAATCGATGTTTTAGTAATGAAAAAGCCGAAACAAAATTTATGGAAGAGATTATTGAAATTTTAAATTGCTTGGTGAGAAGATCGAAATAGCACAAAATTGTTTAAATAAAGGTAAAAGATTGTAATCCTTGTTTCGACCAAAAAAAAAAAAAGATAAAGAGATTGTAATCCTATTTCGACCAAACAAAAAAATTGTAGTTCTTGAAGATTTGGGTATGTAAACCTAATTCTATTCAAACTCAAACAATTTTTACAAGTGTATTTAATATTCTAATGAGAAAATGTGTTTGATTTTGTGCCTTATCTATTTATATTCAAAATCAAAATATACGTAAACGTGTATAGATGTAGTTTATCAACTAATTTTTTTTATGAATGCTTAATTAGAAGTTAATTGGAAAATGTTGGTATATGTTGTTTTATATAATAAGATTGATACATACAAGCATATAAGAATTTTAAAAAAAAAAAATTTGTTTGACACATGTCAAAATTTTATTGGAAAAAACAATTTTACACGTGTAAAAATCTGATCGATTGATTGACACGTGTCACGATCGTGTTAATTACAACGTTAGATGCATCAAGCTTTATATAATAAGAACTAGACTTAGGACCCGCATATATGCGGGGTTTTTAATATTTTATAACCTGTACAAAAAAACAAATAATTAAAAATAAACAAAATTGCGTTATCGTGAAGTAAATATAATAAAATTAAGAATGTTGATGCGAAACTTAACAGTTATTTTTGTATTTTGGTTTTTTTATTATTTTATTTCCAATTAAATTTCTTCTCATATTTTCAAATTATTAGTTTTCTTATTCTTGTTTCAATTATGTTTACTTTTTACTATTTTACTATTTTACTATTCATATATCTATCTTTTTCAAAATTTTGATGAATTTATTCTTATTTTTTTATATTAATTAATTCTTTTTAATTTTTTTATAATCCGTGAAAAAAACCAAACACGAAAAAAGAGAGAACAAAATCAGTTTACATATAAAAGTAATAGAATAAGACCGAGGATGTCAATGCGAAACACTGATAAAGAAATCTAGCAATTATTTATTTATTTTAATTTTCTTATATTATTTGATTTTTAGTTAAATTGTATCACATATTTTTAAATAGTTAATTTTTCCTATTTCTATTTGAATTATGTTTTTTTTTATGTAACTACTCATATATCTATTTTTTTAATACTTGATGAATTGATTGTCATATTTCTACTTGAATTAGATTTGCTCATTTTTTAAATCATATTTGATTTTTTTTCTTTTCTGAATCGACATATTATCTTTCTCCGATAACAAATTATAAATATTTCATCACTTAGTTTATATTTTCTATAATTTTTACAACATAAAAAAATTTCAATATAATTTTTTTTATCAAACATCAAATTATATATACGGTGTTCACATAATGGTAAGTGTAAAATATATAAAAATTCATAATATGATGCACATTGTTCATAAATCTAATGATATTAATTTTTTTAATTCGTTTTGTAATATGATTTTAAAATATAATGATATTAGATTTATTTAATTAGATTAAATTATTTTGACATATGTCAAAAGCTAATTGGAAATTTTTTAAACACGTGTCAAAATCTGATCGGCCGACTGCCATGTTACGAGATGTGTTAATTACAATGTTAGACGCATCAAACTTTATTTATATATGATTTTTATTCCAAATAATAAATAGAAAAATGTTAAAATTAATAAGACGCATCAAAATTAGTTGAATTAAAGCCCAACTCATAACGATAAATAGCCTCATGTCATCACATATGTAACCCTAATTTGCATTTTCTTTTTCTGTATTCCTCTGGGTCTCTCGATTTCTGTGTCGTAAGCCGAAACCATGCCCTTGCCCAGAAGAATACCACCTGGTAAAATCTCTCTCTATCTCTTGTTTGTTTGGAGATTTCTCCTGATCTAAGAATCGTCTATGTAATATTTTAATGGATGTTTTGTGAAACCTAGCAGAGAGGGTGACAAACGTCTACTGGCACGCCGACAGTTGGCTCCCCCGTAACTATCAGGAACCTTTTTTTATTAGTCGCGCTATGAGGTATGATTTATATAAGCAGGGTCTTCGTTGTCGCGAGATTATGGCTTGTGTTAATCCGAGTGTATTCTCGGAAGATTTGCTTGAGAAATATTTTTATAGCAGAGTCATCCCTCTTATGACAAAAGAGGATGAACATGAAAGACTTGAGATTATGTTAGCGGACCTTGGTTGCACTGGCACGGAGTAGGCATTTTCCATGCAGTTTGGTGGTAGTCGCAAAATTGTCACAACACACTGAAATGATCAGTAGGGTTCTTGGTTCTTTGAGAGACAGAGGTTTCGATGTTGTACTTGTACTGCCTGCAGTGGATGTGGATGAAGCAAACAATTTTGGAATATACAGAGATTCCAATGGTTCCTTAGAACCAGGGAGGAAATTACCAGTATGGGTTTGTCCAGGCCTATTTGATGAAGCAGTGCCCTTTGCAATGACTCTGCAAGACCTATTCGCGCAAGACCGGCGAGAGCAAGACAGGCGAGAGCAAGAGGGAGAGGGAGAGCAAGAGCAAGAGCAATTACAAGATGAAAATGATAAGTTTTTTATAAAGCTTCCCGCTCCCGAAATCACAACTTTCTCCATGCCCACCAGTAAGATCTCTCTCTCTCTCTCTCTCTCTCTCTCAAAATTGTTTGTCTATATCTCGATTAGATGAATAGTCGTCCATTCTCAGATGTCGATACATGCGTCTTATGGGACGTGAAGGATTATCCAGTCCCTCTGGGTCTTGACCCTCGTACATTTTTTGAGAATATCAAGTCAGCTGTTCATTCTTCTGGTGACGTGTCAATCTACGCCTATGGTGTTGCTGAGGAATTGGAATCGCTCCCGCCTGACTATCTAGATGCCAGAATCACTTTGGTAAAAGGTGAGATTTGCCTTTATTTTTTTTACACATTTTCTTTCTTTTACTTATAAGTCTGTAACTGTAATCTACATATCTCCCTTAATAGTTCCAGCAGACAAAGTGTCAAGAGTTACGGTGATGATGGTGGACTTTGTTTTGTGGTCAATGGACAATGGTTTGAAACCTCATTCGCTCTCAAATATCCTGGTCATCTCAAAAGACGATTTGAAACCTCGCAGCATATTCGTAGCTGTCCTTCAAGGTTTGATAATTCGAGGTTACAATGTTTTCCTGGCACTGCCTGATGACTTCCCACCACCATGTTGTCTTGCATAATCAACATTGCTTTGGAAAATGCTATCCGCTAGAGAAAAGCGGAAGACCAGAGAGGAGGACACTGTTTCTGCTTCTGATGACTAACTTTTGGTCACAACTACCCCTTGGTTTGACTATTATTTTTATGTTTCATCTTTGTTAAACTCTTTTTTTCGTTCAAATGATTTGCCGTTTGTTGTTTAGTTAAACTCTGTTTTTGGTTCAAATGGTTTGTTGTTTTAGGCTCTTCTCTTCTTTTAACTCGTAAATTCATAACAGGAAATCTTGATTCCAAATGCATCTCAAACCGGTCTTGATCAAAAATCTATAGAGCTGAGGATAACATTTTTACATTCCACAGATCATTTCAAAAAAAACTAGCACCATATTTAGGCCAAAGCCGAGGATCTGGGACAAGTGCAGAGCAGATATCTGACTCGAATTTAACATTTACAAAATCTCAAGTTATGGATTGAATCTTATTCTAATCTCCATTTCCTTTTTAGCTTATTCACATGCCTACGATTGGGGAATACGGATCTTGCCCATAATTCTATAAGCATATCCTAACTTTAAAGTAATTTATTTTCTCTCTCTCATTAATGTATTCCGTAGTCCACGTTATTCTATTTAGTTAAATTGTTACTCATCATTTAGGGCTCACACGAGTTACTGATAATTTATCTCTTGATCTTGTCTTCGCCATGAAATATTGAATTCGTCCCACATAAATCTACATGAGTAACAATAAAAAGACCTTGTATGTTGGGGCAATTGGCAATGAAACCGAGCTCGCCTGTACAAATACAATTCTTATAATTGTAATCTTTGATACCTGAGTTAAGAGCCGAGCTTACGTTCTGGCATAATAGACTAATCAAATCTCTCGGACTCTTTACAAGAATTAAGCACAAGATACTACCATCACCATTTTTTAGGCCACCTATATAAGCAAAAGAGAGGTTGCAAAAGAGAGTAAGTTAGATAGAGAGACAAACTCTTCCACAAATGTTAGAACACAACAAAATGAATTTTTAGTTACCGCAAAGCCTGTGATGTTTTGGAGGAAAATAAGAAGAATTTTACTAAAATTCTCAAAATTTTATTCACTAAAATTCGTAGTTTGAGTTTCTTTCATGGCCGAATCAAAGGAGCCAAAGGAGGTTGTGAAGACTGTGATGCCTTTGCCGTACGATTTATCGCCATCAGACAATCCAGGGACAGCAATCTCTCATGTTCTATTAACTGGAGATAACTATGCCGAGTAGGCAACAGAGCTAGAAAACGCTCTTAGAGCAAAGCGTAAGTCAAGTTTTATCAATGGAACCCTACATATGCATGTCGATAATCCAGGAGAGTTGGAACAATGGAATACAGTGAATTCCATGATAGTTGGATGGATTAGGGCATTGATTTCACCTAAGATTCGCTCAACCGCAACGTTCACGTCAGACGCACATAAGTTATGGAGCGATCTGATGAAACATTTTTCAATTGGAAACGCGGTTCGTGTTCAACAGCTCAAAGCTGAGTTAGCTTCGTGTAAGCAGGATGGTTCCAGTGTGATGGATTATTATGGGAAGCTCTCTGTCAAGTGGGAGGAGCTCCTCAGCTACAAACCAATCCCACAGTGTACTTGTTCAGCTAGAGATACGTATCTCAAGGAGTATGAAGAAGAACGTGTTCACCAATTTTTCATGGGGTTGGATGAAGTACGGTTTGGCAATGTTGTAACCAACATAATTGGGTTAGAACCATTTCCAGAACTGAATAGTGTTTATCAAAGAGTGATCCGAGAAGAAAGAAGATTGGAATCTGCTCGCAACGATGCAAATCCAGCCGCTGTTGGTTTTCTTGCAAAATCTGATCAATCTCGTGTTGTTGAAACACCGGATATGAATGGGTTCATGGCAGGGGTTGCTCGGACTCGATCTACTATGTAATGCTCTCACTGTGGGCGTAGTGGACACGAAAAGAAAGACTGTTGGCAGATCGTCGGGTTCTCGGAGTGGTGGACAGAGAATAATCAAGGTGGAACACAAGGAGGGCGTGGTGGTGGAAACATGAGAGGACGAGGATCCTTTGACAGAGGCAGAGGATCTTTCCAGTCTTGATCAAATGTAGTGCAAGCATCCCATGTCTCTGTGCCACAGTCCGTACCTAATTTCATACAAGAACAATAGGCCTTTTTGACAAAGCTCATGGAACAACAAAAACCAAATCTTGTCCTTGAACGGTTGAATGGCAAGTTTCAAACAGGTGAAGTGATTCTGGATACAGGATATTCTCATCATATGACAGTGGATAAACGTATACTTACTAACTTGGAAGATATTGTTCCATGTCCCGTATCTTTTGCTGATGAAAGTCAAGTGTTTGCAACTCGGTGTGGTAGCTTGTTGTTGTCACCAAAAATATCGTTAGAGAATGTGTTGTTTGTGCCTAGTTTGAATTGCACGCTATTGTCTGTTGCGAAGTTGTTAAATCAAACTGGTTGTTTTGCTGTTTTAACGAATACTCTATGTGTTTTACAGGACCGTTTTATGAGGACCCTGATTGGAGTCGGTGAAGAACGGAATGGTGTTTATGTTTATCGGGATGTGACAATTGTTCGAGGAAACAGAGTTAAAGCTGCTGAAGATCAGAGTCTGTGGCATCGACGGTTGGGACATTCTTCGTTTGGTGTTTTAGGTTTTTTGCCTTTTATTTCTTGTGTTAATGGTTTTCCCGACAAGGTCGGAGGTTGGTGAAGTGAGTTTTCAGTCTAAGCAAACTATAGAAGTATTTTTTTATAGTTCTAATAAAGCTTCTGAGTGTTTTGGTTTAATTCATTGTGACCTTTGGGGTCCATATCGTATACCATCATCTTGCGGTGCAACGTATTTTTTAACTATAGTAGATGATTACTCTCGGGAAACTTGGATCTATTTGCTGCTTGAAAAGCGTGAGGTTAAGGAAGTATTACCAAATTTTTGTGCAATGATTGAGAGGCAGTTTGGAAAACAAGTCAAAATTATCAGATCGGACAACGGGACATAATTTATGTGCATGTCTAAATATTTCAACAAGCAAGGAATTCTGCACCAAACTTCATGTATGGCTATGCCCCAACAAAATGGTAGAGTCAAAAGAAAGCATGGGTATATTCTTAATGTCTCTCGCTCTCTTTTGTTTCAAGCAAATTTGCCAATCAAGTTCTGGGGAGAGAGTGTCCCTCGCAGCTGCACATATCATCAATAGAACTCCAACAAATGTTTTGAAAGGTCCATATGAGCTTCTGTTTGGTAAATCTCTATCATATGACTTAATCAAGGTGTTTGGTTGTCTCTACTTTGCACATCGTGCATCAAGGGATAGAAATAAGTTTGGTAGGCATAGTCGAAAGTGTATCTTTGTTGGTTATCCGTACGGGAAGAAGGCTTGGAAGCTTCGATGAAAATATATTCCCATACGAAAATCAGTGTGAAGAAAGTGTTGTTCCGTGTGAGATGCAGTCACAAATCGAGTATGGGCCAATGATTTTCGGCTCTAACGACAGAGGGAGAGAAGCTCATGTTGAAGTTTCTCAAACTGAACCAGTTGCAGTCCCAAACATAGAGAAAGAAGCGGTTGTTACCACAGCTCTGTTGAAACAGAGACAAACCAAACAGAAGTTGTTTCTGATCAAGCTCCGGTTCCGATTAAAGAAGCACAGACCAGCTCCGTCCCACTTGGAAGAGGACATCGTGAGCATATTCCCTCTGTCAAGCTTTTCGATTACGTCACTTACAATGCAGCTTGTCACTCCGATAAACATAACAATCCATTGTCTGTCTCTCACGACACCAAGTTAGGGGCCTCTGCCACGGTTCAAGGTAATACATGTCTATATCCTATCGAGTACTATATTTGTGATGACGATTTTTCAGAAAGCCATCGAGTTTTCTTGGCAGCTGTTATAGCTGGCGTGGAGCCAAAATCATACAAAGAAGCTGTTCAAGATGAGCATTGGAATAATGCTAGGGGCTGTGAGATAAACTCTCTTGAAGATAATGGAACGTTTGACATAACTGATTTGCCGGAAGGGAAGACAACGCTGTCAAACAAATGGGTATATCATTTAAAGTATAACGCAGATGGGACTGTAGAAAGGCACAAAGCAAGACTAGTTGTCTGTGGTAATCATCAAGTAGAAGGTGAAGATTATGAGGAGACGTTTGCACCCGTGGCAAAGCTTACCACAGTCCGTACATTGTTTAAAATAGTCGCGGCTAAAGGCTGGGAAGTCCATCAAATGGATGTACACAACGCCTTTCTTCATGGTGACTTAGAGGAGGAGGTGTACATGAAGTTGCCTCAAGGTTTTAAGGCTAGTGATCCGAACAAAGTGTGTCGACTTCGGAAGTATTTATACGGCCTAAAACAAGCTCCAAGGTGTTGGTTCTCTAAACTCTCTCAAGCATTGTTGAATTTTGGATTTAAGCAATCATATTCTGATTATTCTCTCTTTACCTACATCAAAGGGAGGGGGTGAGTTTGCGTGTACTGGTTTACGTTGATGATTTGATTATAAGTTGCAGTGAGTTAAGCATGTTGGAGAAGTTCAAGGTACATTTGAGCAAGTGCTTTCACATGAAAGATCTTAGAAAGGCCAAGTATTTTCTTGGCATTGAAGTAGCTCAAGGAACATTGAGAATTTATCTTACATAACTAAAGTATGCGTTGGATTTAATTGCGGAGGCAGGGTTGCTTGGTTGTCAGCCGTTGTCTATACCAGTTGAGCGAAATCATAAACTTCTATCGGACACGGGTCCTTTGTTTAAAGATCTGGCACGATTTCGAAGACTAGTGGGAAAACTAGTGTGTCTCACTATTACAAGACCCGGCTTGTCCTATGCGGTGCATGTTCTCTCTCAAGTAATGCACGAACCAAGAGAAGCACATTGGGATGTTGTGGTAAGAGTTATAAGATATATCAAAGGATGTCTTGGACAAGAAATAATGTTGACAGCCGATGGTCACTTGTATGTGCAAGCTTACTGTGATTCGGATTGGGCTTCATGCCCATTGACGCATCGCTCGTTGTCTGCCTTCGTTGTTCACTTAGGAGGGTCACCAATCTCTTGGAAGACTAAGAAGCAAGATACAGTGTCGCATTTATATGCAGAAGCAGAGTATCGTGCTATGGCGGCAACCTTACGAGAACTAAAATGGTTAAAGGGATTGTTAGCGGATTTTGGAGTATCACTGAATGGTCTGATGGAGTTGTTTTGTGACGGTAAATCCGCCTTTCATATAGCTGCAAATCCAGTCTTTCATGAGCGAACTAAACATGTTGAATCTGATTGTGATAGTGTTCGTGATGCTGTTCAAGATCGCCTCAGTGTAAGAAAGCATGTTCGTACTACAGAGCAAGTTGCTGATGTTCTTACCAAAGCCTTAGGATGTTCAAGCTTTGATTACTTGTTAACCAAGTTGGACGTTTGTGATTTACACGCACCGACTTGAGGGGGAGTGTTAAGGTTCTAGATGGTTCTAGAACCTTCTCTTAGGATATATATTGTATATTCTTATATCTAATAGGATAATGACTATGTGTGTATAGATAAACATAGATCATAGTTTGGGGTTATCTCTACTTGTGTATATATATGTGTCACGTTGAAAGTAACACTACAAGAAAACATGTCACTTTCCGACCACATTTCCGACCAATAAAAGTGGTCAGAAACTTTTCCGACCACTTTACAATGACTATAAAAATTGATCAGAAAGTGGTCGGAAAATTCCAACTAAAAGAAGTGATTGGAAAGTGGTCGGACATTTCCGTCCATTTTTCGACCATACTATCACCGTTGGAAAAGTGGTGGGTAAGTGATCGGAAAATGATCGGACAATTTCTCACCAATTTCCGACCACTTGTTTTGGTTGGAATAAAGTCAGAATTCAATCTATTCATGCTTAATATTCATGACATACATAGAAATCAAAATTAATTGTACTAAAAATGTCATTTTATAACTTTGTAAAACTTGAGTTAATTGAATTAAATAAAATAGAGTTAATATAATAAAAACATAGTTATCATAGAAATCAATTGTACTAAAAACGCCATTTTATAACTTCGTAAAACCTGAGTTAATTGAATTAAATAAAAATAGAGCTAATATAATAAATACATAGTTAATAAGTTATCATAGAAATCAATTGTACTAAAACGCCATTTTATAACTTTGTAAAACTTGAGTTAATTGAATTAAATAAAAATAGATTTAATATAAAAACATAGTTAATAAGTTATCAAAAATAAATTAATGTATCGTCGGAAAATGGTCGGGAAAGTGTCAGAAAGTTCCGACCATTTTCCGACTATTTTCCGACGATATCTTTAATTTAACCTAGATCTAAAATCTTCTTCTTTCATTCTCACTAATTCGTCTTCCTCCTTCTCAAACGGTGCCGATTTATCACGCTCCAACAAATCGACCGCCATTTGTCTCCTCCACTCCGCTAAGCCTCCTTCTTCATCCTCCTTCTCTTCTTCTACTCCTCCTCTCGTTCTATTTAGATATACCTCTTTTGCAACAATTTTCTTCTTCTCTCCTTCACATCATTTTTCTTCTTCTCTGTCACTCCTTCATGACTTATCTTTCCTTCTTTGCAGGTTACGTTTGAAAAGGTTCGCCGCCACTGCCACCGTCCATCTCAGCTTTGTTGTTGCCACCGTTCCTCTAGTTTTCGCAAGGTTAGATTCGAGTTTCTTGTTTGGATGTGTTAAAGTATTTGTTTG
Source organism: Pseudoturritis turrita (assembly GCA_900406555.1). NCBI lineage: Eukaryota > Viridiplantae > Streptophyta > Magnoliopsida > Brassicales > Brassicaceae > Pseudoturritis > Pseudoturritis turrita. Next base: position 186,868 of record OVBL01000758.1, read on the forward strand.
ATTTGATGTATAGATATGCGTTTGCTATTGGATTTGATTCAGTTTTGAAGAAAATAGATTTAAAGGGTTTGAGTGTGTGCGAGATATAAATCTGACTTCGTATTTAGGAATTATTTTCGATTTCGTGTGATAACGGAGTTGTTTTTGTGTTTGAGCTGGAAGTTTTTTAAAGCATAATAAAGTCTTGATTTCTTTCAATTTTGTTGGATCAAAGAGAAACTGTTGGACTCTTGGTTTGAACCAAGGAGATTTTTTTCGATTTTAGTTTGTATGAAACTATAAACTAGTGATTGAACATGGTCTTGTATGTTCGTTAGCAGTCATGTTCCCACGAATATGTGGAATATCAACATCACGCCAATTGATTTGGATTTTTAAAAATTATGACTAAAGTATATGGTTTCTAATATTGTAGTCTTCTTTTGTAATGTTTATGACTAATTTTACAATTGTTTGTGTTCATATGATTGGTTATTGTTGAAATGTTTAGTTTTTTTTTACTAATGTTTGTGTTTTCTTGTAGTAAATTTTGTTGGAACGGTAGCCTGAACTTCTTTCCGTCTAATTCGGAATAACATGCATGGTTGCGGATAGCAGCCATGAAGATTGAGACGTTGGAAAAATACAAGGCTGAGAAGAACAAGAAAACCAAGTATTGACAGACGTGACAAAGTTGATTATCGACAAGTTTCCAGACTTGTGACCTTCATATGATGACGAAAAAACTCAAGACTAGCTCCGTGTAATTTTGGTTTTAGTTTTATTTTAAGAAATATTTATTTTATGTTTCTAAAATTCATTTTTCTTTTATGTTTCAAATAATTTTTAATTTTAAGTTATCTAATTTTAATATAATTTTTCGTATTTTTCATATAATTATTATTCAATTAAATTCATAATTTTATCAAAATAATTAAATACTTAATGGTCGGAAATTCGTCAAAAAAATAGTGGTCAGAAAATTGTTAGAAAGGCATTGTCGGAAATTCGTCAAGAAGTGGTCGGAAATTTTCCGACCATTTTCCAACGATTATTTCCGATGACATTTCCGACCACGAAAATGGACAAAAAATTCCGACCACATTCTTACCAAATTAATTTTCCGACAAAACTTTTCTGACGATTTTCGAATGGTCGGAAATTGATCGGAAATGGGTATTTCCGACCATTTTCCGATGAAAATGGTCGTTGGAAACTGATCTATTTCTTGTAGTGTAATAACACAACAAGTTTTCCCAAAGCTCTTGCTTACTTTACACTCGAAGATGCTCGAAGATAGTAAGCACATGTTCTCTTGATGGGTTTGGGCCTCACACACGAGGCTTGGGCTTCACTCTTGAGATTCCAATTATTCGATCATGCTCTTATGTATTAGTTATTAGGAAAGAATTTCATTAGGGTGCGTCTCTCCCTCATGTCGTATCCTACGACGGTAATATACCGTTATGATGGAATTTCGCTTGGCATTTCCGTTTATCGGAATTTTTTTTTCTCTCTATATGGGAGATGTCTTAAATTTTTTATGAGTTTTCCCTTTCGAGGGATTGTTATTATCCATGTGTGGGTATGTGTTGATTCTCCAATGAGGGATTGTAGTTATCCTTACATGGGTTTGTCTTTATTTTTGTGCGGGTTTTTATCCGCCAAAATTTGGGATATTGTATTTTTTGATGGATAATTTTCTGATAATTAATACAAATGAGTTTGCTGGAAAAAAAAAAAAAAAACTGAATCGAGTCTTATCCAATCAAATCAAAGAATAGGTAAACAGATTCGTCCTTTAGTGCCCAAGGCGGATGAACCATGTGAAGCAGGAGGACGATGATCTTGATTTGTTAAAAAATATATAAAACTGATAATAGTATCCATCAATTCGGTTATTTATTTATTTATTATTGGAACATAAACTACCAAAATTCATACCGATACCTATGAAAAAATAAAATATTAATTGTCATTTAAAACATCTACTATGACAAAATATAGGGCCAATAGTATATGTCAGTAATTAGTAAAATTCGAACTTTTGTTTAGATCGAGAAGAAATTTTATATAGATCCGACACAAACTATTAGAGTTGTTAATTTCTATCTTTTTCATCCTTGGACACAAACCAAAATTATTAAATTAGGACATTTTGTTTACGTGTTTTTGTCCTCTGATTAATGTTTCTGGTCTTAATAACTAGGACATTTATTTACATTTTCTAAATAACTGATAGTTAGTATTTTTTGGACTATTGTGCGAAATGGCAATAAAAAATAATACTATTTGTATATAGCAAATGAGAAAACGATACAGAAAAAAAAAAGGTTTGGATATGAATTTTACTGGTTGTACATAATAGATTGCATATTTATATTTTAGAAATGAAAATTCATTTGATAATTTGGATATAGATTCAAAAAAAATGTTACAAAAATTAAAATTACACCTTACATAATATTTAAATCACATAGGTAGAACCGTACCAAACATGTTTTAATTCATTTTGCGTAGCATAGCCAATTTCACTTTTGAAAAAAAAACAAAAAAAAGCCAAGTTCACTTTTGCTATTTTTAAAATATCACCATTTCACTATTATCTAAGTGCAACTTTTGATTTCTTTGAAAAGATAATAATAATAATAATTCTTCATTTCATGTTTTTATCTTAATTATAGATATTTTATTGGCTTAGCCTCTTAGGTCTCTTCATTTTTGTTTTTTTTTAATATTTATATTAATTAAGAGTTCAATTTATTAGTTAAAAAACTCGATGAGAAAACACCTTTCTACGCGCCACAGAGATGTTGCTCATCTCGTTTCTCAACCCATTACTCATAAGTTTGGTTTAAAAATCTTCTTGTTTACAAACTCTTTTAAATTCATCAATAGGAATTTGAACCAGTGGTTAAACAAAAAAAGAAACACATAGTTTCACTCTAATATTGTTATATATATTTGTATCTGCCTTGATGTTAGAAAAAAAAAAAAAAAAACATTTGCGTTTTTGACATTTACTTGGTCAAATGTGTTAATTGGCTTGGTCAAAACATTTGAGAAAGGACAAAAAATGGAAAAAAACAACATAATAGTACAAAGTTTATATATTTGAAGAAGCAAATATTACATATAACTTTCTTTCTTTTTTTGATAAACAAAGATTACATAATAGTCTCTTGAATCTTTGGTCGAACTCTGCAACCAAGGTCGGATAACTAAATGATAATCGTGTTCGTGTGATAATTACATAAACTTATAGATAGATGGGCTCTATCATGGTTTTATGCTCACTCTATACGTCGGTCTAACGTGGCAAAAGTGGATGTTTTTTTTATAATAAAAATATAAAAATTAAAGCAAATAAGCAGCAAACATTGTAATAATACCAAATGAGGAAATCAAATAAATTTCTGTATTTGGACGTGATGATCTTAGACTCCACGCAACAGTGTTCTTTATTGTTTTGTTTTGCAGAGTGGTGTCTGCTGTGATATTTTCATTGGCTTGTAATCAAAATGGGCACCCAAAAGGATAGCACCACCACTTCTATGTATATGATAAGGAACACTTTAAAAATTAAATAAGTTCATAAACAATGATCCTTCATGATGTAAATAAAGTTACACAAAATTAATGTAATTTGAGACAACAACATACTTCACTAATCCAGAGCATACTATATATTATAATCTGATTTACATTAATCACTTTTATGGCATTTATATAATTTTATATAGTCCCCCCTTTTTCTATCTTTTATGGATAATATCTTGTCTAATCCTATGGACTTTTTTTTTGGCCTAAGTCTATTATTTACATTTATATATGGTGGTCTTATCTAATGGATGAATTAGTATAGCTATTGAAAAAAAAAGTACCATCCTTATCGTCAACCATTTTGGAAAAAGACAAATCAAGATTTTCACTTGATATATTTTCTTTTTCTGAATATATGCAGTTGTGCCAGTTGTAAATTTGAAGATTAGTCTAATTTTTTGGTCTAATTTTTTGTTTTTAAAGTAAAAAATGGACACATATGAAGTAAAATAATTATTAATAGAGCCAAAAATAAAGAATATCCATTATTATGATTTAACTCCGAGAAAAAGAAAAAAATCCAAGCACGATCTCCAACCACTCGAATCCACACTGTCGGAAGGCAAAAACCAACAAGCGGCTAATATTTTACCACGTCGCATCCTCTAATTGGCTAGAAATATTTACAAATTACAAGCATTATAAAAAATTTAAGACTCTTTTTATCATTCGTCCACGTCGCTTATAAATTAATATTTAATTCTAAAAAGATCATTTTTTTTATAAAAGAAAAAAAAAACTACGGAGATAAAAAAAAAAAAAAAAAAAAAAAAAGCTTTTCACCCTTAAAATGGCTGTTCGTGTCGAGGCGGCAGCAACACACTTGTCGTCTCTCCCCATAGCTTCTCTGGAGTTTTCGCAGTCGCCGAATCTAATTTTCGAGAAATTTTAATTAGGTAAGACATATATATATATATATATATTTAAGCTCTTTTATCATCCGTTTCTTATTATCTGGATCTGTCTTTATCGGATCATCTACTTCCCCAATTTTTTTGTTGTCTTTTCTCTGCTTTAATATCTGTGTTCCGTTTTTGTGTGTTGTGTCCTATGTTTTTGAAATTACACATAGAAGTAGTGAACAAGTGTAACTTTTGGTAGTGAAATTGGAGTTAAAGAGAGCAACTTGTTTAATTTTTCGATCTGATTCTTGTTCCTATTAGGTTTTGTTTTTCTGGGTTTTTGATTCGATTGGTTTTTTTTTTGTTTTTAAAGAGAAATGGGTTGATTTTCCTATGGAATCTGGAATAGATACTTCTCATGCTTGTTGGGTTTTGCGATTATACTTTGAATCATTGTCGAATTTTCATGAAATGTTTATAGCAATCGAGTTGATTAGAGACCATTTATTCAAATTTATCTGTACAATTTTGCTGATATGCTCATGTTTGGTTACGAGAGAAGATAGTATCTGGTGTGAATTCGTTTTCCTCAAAAAAAGTCATCAAATTTACAATTTGTTTTTTAATTTACAAACGTTATCTAAAGATCTGACGACAGTTATTGATTGACTTTACTTTGCTTTTACATTTGTACACACACATTTATGTGGTTTGTCCAGTTTTGCTCTTTACTTAAGGATCTCAACATGTATTATGTAACACATAGCTCAGTCCTTATTAATATACTTGGATCTTCTCTGTTTCATTGACTCTAATTGCTTTACTTTTGGCTCCAATTGTCTGATCTTTTTACCTCTCAAAAGCAAGCTAGACGAAGGGATTTAAGGCTTTGATGCTTTGTTTTCATTGTTGAAGAAGAAGAAGTGAATACAAGGAATATGGGGACTCACGTCAATTTCAACAACTTAGGAGGTGGTGGTGGTCCTCCTGGAGGGGAAGGGAGTAACCAGATGAAGCCAACGGGTAGTGTCATGCCCTTGGCGAGGCAGTCCTCGGTCTATTCCTTAACATTTGATGAGCTACAGAGCACACTAGGTGGGCCAGGAAAAGATTTCGGGTCGATGAACATGGACGAACTGTTGAAGAGCATATGGACTGCTGAGGAAGCTCAGGCCATGGCCATGACTTCTTCTTCAGCTGCTACAGCGGTAGCACAACCCAGTGCTGGTATCTCCGGTGGGAATCTCCAGAGGCAAGGCTCATTGACATTGCCTAGAACGATTAGTCAAAAGACTGTTGATGAGGTGTGGAAATGTTTGATCACCAAGGACAGTAATAATGTTAATATGGGAGGTAGCAGCGGAGGTGGTGGTGAGTCGAATGCGCCTCCTGGGAGGCAACAGACTTTAGGGGAGATGACACTTGAGGAATTTTTGTTTCGCGCTGGAGTTGTAAGAGAAGATAACTGTACTCAGCAGATGGGTCAGGTCAACGGAAACAATAACAACGGGTTTTATGGTAACAACGGGGCTGCTGGCGGATTAGGTTTTGGATTTGGTCAGCCAAATCAAAACAGCATATCATTCAATGGTAATAATGATTCTATGATGTTGAATCAGCCACCTGGTTTAGGCCTCAAAGTGGGTGGAACAATGCAGCAGCAACAACAACAACAGCAGCAGCAGTTGCAACAGCAGCAGCAGCAGTTGCAACAACAGCAGTTGCAGCAGCAGCAGCAGCAGCCACGACAGCAGCTGAATCAGCCACATCCACAGCAGCACCATACGCAGCAGCGGCTGCCTCAAACCATTTTCCCTAAACAAGCAAACGTAGCATTTGCTGCACCTGTGAGTATGGTCAACAAGAGTTTTACTGGGGCTGCAAATAATTCCATCAACAATAATAATGGATTAGCTAGTTACGGAGGAGCCGGGGTCACTCTTGCAGCAACTTCTCCAGGGACAAGCAGCGCGGAAAATAATTCTTTGTCACCAGTTCCGTATGTGCTTAATCGAGGAAGAAGAAGCAATACGGGTCTAGAGAAGGTTATCGAGAGGAGGCAAAGGAGAATGATCAAGAACCGGGAATCAGCTGCTAGATCAAGAGCTCGAAAGCAGGTGAGTATTATAACCCTTTTTGTTTTATAACCCTTCTTGTTTGGTTTGACTTGCAAAACTGAATTAAACAAAAACATAAAATCAGCAAAGATTTTTTCTATCCTGAACCACTTGTAGTATTAAGATGTTATATCTTCCATGTTTTTTTCATTGTCCATTAATTTCAGGCTTATACCTTGGAACTGGAAGCCGAAATTGAAAAGCTCAAGAAAGTGAACCAAGAATTGCAGAGAAAACAGGTTTCTTTCGGTTTTCGACATTTTCGACCACTCTCTCTGTGTTTTCTGTTTCTCCCTCTCAGAATTTATGACTTGGTTCTGAAACTGAGCTTCCCCTATGTTGCAGGCTGAAATGATGGAAATGCAGAAGAATGAGGTAGTTATTTAACGATTTTTTTTTGTTTTCATGCACAATCCCTTGACTCTGTAGCATTAGCAGCTAAAGACCAAACTTAAATTGTATGTCTAATAGTTTATGTTGGTCCTAATCAAGTATGTCCCCAACTGCAGCTCAAACTCTAAATAGTTTTCCACATTTTCTGCTCCTCGCTTCTTCCTTTTGAATAACCTTTTTGAGTGACCTCATGCTGAATTTGATTGTGTTTTTCACTACTACTGCTTTTGAAATTGGCAGCTGAAGGAATCATCAAAACAACCGTGGGGCAGCAAAAGGCAATGCTTGAGAAGGACACTAACCGGTCCATGGTGAAGACAGAATGAAGCAACGAGAACGGATCAAACCAAACGGCCTAGCTTGGGACTGATGTAATAGGAGATAGTGCTACTCTGTACAGGAGATTAAGAGATATTTATTGGGTGAAAAATCTAGGTTACTGATTAGGAGAGAGTTTTCATTATGAATAAATGACATTTTGTGCCCTGACCTTCATTAGTCTTAGGTTTAGATAATCCTCTGTTTTTGTGTTTTCTGGTTTGTTGGAGTTTCTAAAAGACAGTTGTTTATATATGTGACTTTGTATTAGGAATTTCAAATTTGGTTTTCCTCTTCTGACAGTACTTGGGTTTAGCCATTACTGAGATTAGCAGCTAAATCAGTCTTGAGTTTGGTTAGAAAAACATATTCATTCCAAAATTGCAATTAGAAAACAGTTAGGATCACCCAAAGTACCAAATTTCTAAAAGAAGTGCTTTGACTCAAAAAGAGAGACCATTTGGTGGAGAGTGAGGAGAACCAGTCTCGAGCAGAAAACTCCGGCTACAATGTGACCTTGAAGTAGTGCTAGAGGAAGAAGCCAAGCCACGAATGTCTCCGCTTTGAAATCCCGAGTCACCTCTCAGCGACCGCCCTTTGGCCTCCTCCACTGCCATTGCAAGCCCGAGATGCAACGGATCACAGCTTTCGCATAACAACCTCAGGACTTGCTTGATTGATGGCCTAGCCACGCCTTCTTTCTCTGTGCACCATCTCACAACTGCCACCACTGTTTCGAGTTGTTCTCCATCTATGGAGCCTTTGATTCTCGGATCCACCAGATCTATGCGTCTTGATTCTGTTACCAGTAACGGCTGAGACATTTCTACCAGGTTCCTACCTTCATCCACCGCTCTTCTCCCAGTTATGATCTCTAGCAACACCACTCCGTAGCTGTACACGTCGCTCTTCTCTGTCAGTTCTTGTGTTACAACGTACTCTGGATCTACGTAGCCTGAAACTCAGATTTCACGGTTTTAGTCTTTTCGATTAGCTTTTTGCTCAACTTTCGAGATAACAATAGTTGTTGTTCCTTTGTATCCAGACCTGGAGTTCCTCGGATATCGGTATTAACAGGTTCGAATATAATGGAGCCATCTCTAGAAGCATGTGCAAGGCCAAAATCTGCAAGCTGCACGGCAAAAAGCAACATAGAAGCCAAAAGGAAAATCAATTTCCTTATTAGTTGAACAGATAGACAAGTCAATGTACCGGTTAATGTGATATAGAACGAAGACACACCTTAGCTACAAAGTTCTCGTCGAGTAGTATGTTACTGGACTTAATGTCTCTGTGACAGAGAGGCGGGTCACAGTAGAAATGAAGGTACTCCTGGAGAAGAAATAGTATTCAGCCAAGAACTAAGAACAGGTAAAACCATAGGGTAGCAGTTTTATGAGAAATGTAGATAAAGGCTTTGGAAATTTACCAGAGCATTGGCCACATCGATTGCGATTTTCATCCTTGTTGCCCAACTAAGTGGAGGTTTTTCCGTGGCTGCGCAGAAATGAAGAATAACGTTCAAGATTCTCAAGCCAAGTCTATAACATAGCAAGAAAATCTGGAAATCATGAGCATACATTGTAGATGATCCTTCAGGCTCCCATTTGCCATATACTCGTAGACAAGGAACCTGGATATTCTCAGTTTAGATGAGTAGAGGGCAATCCAGTATCTTTTCCACACAAAGGGGAGAGAGAAACTAAATGATGCAAAAGTGTAATAATAATTCACCTCTCCTTCTTCTTTGTACAAAAACCTTTCAAAGCAACTAGGTGGCGATGATGCAGCCTGGCGAGAAGCTCTATCTCTCTGCAAAATTCATCTTCTGCTTGTTCAGAGCTCTTGTTCATCCTTTTTACAGCTGCAACCAACCCATTACTGAACTCAGCTTTGTGAACAGTCCCAAATCCCCCACTGCCAATCACCGTGTTGAAATCTTCAGTTGCTTTCTTCATCTCCCTGTAGCTGAATTTCCGAAAAGCCAACGAATTACCTGCAAAAGTCAACCACACGTTTCTTTTAATAGTTCAAAACATCTCTTGTAAGCGAACACTAGGAGAACTTTGCACCTTCGTGAATCATCACATTGGGGCGGGGAGAAGGAAATGTCTTTGTTGGATTAGGATCCACGCTCTCGGAGTCATCAAGTTCCCGTTTTTTTCGTTGGATAAGAACTATTAGGACTACGAGCATCATAACAGCAAAAGCTGTAACAGCGATCCCAATAGTCGGAACCACTGTCAAGTGATATGAATGGTTATGTTTACTTGGAGACAAAACAAGATTATTGCTGCTTGGACTGTCAGCTAACACTTGACTTGGAGAAGCTTCTGGGCTCAGCGACGATGGGGACTCATCTGAGCAGATATCAAGAAAACCAGAAAAGGAAACAAATAATCAAATTCGGAGCTGATACTAAGAAGATCATCCAGGACACACTAAAATATATAGGATCTGTCTACGATCTTTCCCGATATAGAAACAATGATAAGATTCTACACTCCATTTGACACACAAAACTGTGTATACCTGGAGGGGCGCTAAGCTCAGCTACGTTAAAGAAGCAGCTAGCGAGTTCAAGGGCCGACGAATTGTCAACCTGGCTTGCTAAGACAGCATAGGTTGCATCTCGGCAAGTACTCAGTTTGATGCTATTTGTTTCATCTACGAGACTACGAAGGTAGGTGATACCGGAATTCAAGCAATTCTTGCATTGATTTCCCGGTGGAAGCGGGAGTTTACAGTTTCTAGAAACATCTCCAAAATTTGTGGACCGAAGCATCTGCTTTACAGTAGTCAGACCCTCACAATCATAGTTAACAAGAATCTTGGTCCCTAATCCACAGAAAATAGTTGCATTTTTTGGGATTCCATAAAGCTCCATGGTTCTAGAGATGGTAGTAATGCAGATTTCGGTTAAATCCGATGTAACTCCAAGATCTGTTGTGTAGTTTGCGTAGCGGGCGACAGATACCGCGACGAAAGCGTTCATGTAGCGACAGCATTTGGCTCTGTCGGTATTGTTGGAGCACACGGAGGCAACGAGAGTGAAGTTAGATGAAGTCAAGTCCAATGGACACTCTTCTGTAAAACACAATTAAAGAAACATTAATCAGTCTCTTAACAAATCAGTTTACTTGCAACTTAGAAAGAAGTCACATATTCTACACAACCTTGCTTCAAATTCTCAAGAGTTTCTTTCTCTTTATGAAGACAAAATCGAAAATTTCCATCAGAGAATTCGAATGTAAGCAACTAATTCACCACAAATTAGAAGAAAAGAAACACAAAAAACTTGGAACGAATGCACATCGAAAATTCGCAAAACCCCAAAAGCCTAAAACTTTAAAAAATCAAGATTTAACATCAGTTTTTGTTCTCCTAATAGTCTCGAGCCAGTGAATGCTAATTACGAATCAAACCCATGGAAAGAAGATTTTCAAGGAAGACTCTCAGAAGATATAGATGAACAATGTGGTGAGACGAACCTGCTTCCGTTAGTGAAGGTAAGTGGATTCCAAGAAATGCGACGAGTGCAAGCAAGAGAGCTTGTTTATAAACTGCCATGGCCGAAGAACAGAGGAGGATAGAGAGAGAGAGAGAGAGAGAGGTTATGAAAAAGGTCAATGGCGAGTCGCCTGAGAGAATGACTGTAGAAGTCAGTGGTGACAATGAGATGGAGAGAGAAAGAAGAGCGACAGATTTCCCTATTTCTGATGAAAACGATGAAACCAAAAAAAAAAAAAAAAATCCCCTAATTTGTCATTCTCTTTCGTTTTCACCCACAAGTTCGTTAAATGTATTTTAAACACCCATACAAATATAAAATGTTTTCTTCTACTTCTCAAATATATAAGATTTTTATTTTTTTAAATGTAGAAGACATTTTTAAAATGGCCTAAAATTTAAGTTCAGCTCTGCAAAATTACCATTAAAAAAAAAAAGGGAAATCTAACTTTATTTGCTTGAAAAATACATTTTCCCCTAAGAATTAGTAACTTTCGTTCAAATTAAACTTTTTTATGTATAGCGTAAACATAATGATTGCATGGTCTACTTTTCCAAGTGGCTATCTTATCTCTTCAAATAATTTGCACAAATTTTATCATACCATCACAGACAACAATAACTATGGTGTAGAAGAATCTCGAATGATTTAAAATACCTCTAAATATATTTGTAAATGTTATTTCAACTGTCGAGGGAGCGTAGTCTAATAATATTTGTAAGTATATTTAGAGCAGACACTAATATATATGAGATCGAATCCCTTCTCCTGTTAATGTAGAGATTATGCTAATGAGCCGACATGTTGTGATCCAATGTTGACGGAAAAAAAAATTCAGTTTTATATTTCTTTATTTTATCAAATAAAAAACATTATGTGTTGTTAATCATTATAGACTAAAAACCATATGTTATTAATTATTGAAAGAATTTTATCTTTTTCTAGAGATTTATAGTTGTTTTATTGTCAAAAGTATTTGAATCCCTTCATCTGGTAAGATTGTACAGAAATGCCTTTTGGTCGATCAGTTCTAAATTCGATGTAAGATCGCTAATGTGTATTCAAAGATATCCGCTTTCATTAATATGTCGTTGCATAATTGGTCTTTGGCTTCTCTTTGTGATTATTCGTGGGTTTTTTTTCCTGTTATAATTTTTATTCGAAATCAATATAAAAAACAGATGAGAAAAAAAAAGTTACCTAAATTTTAAATTTCCATTTTCATTTACCTTATAAATTAATCTTTAATTGTTGTACACTACAAATACTCTATTGTAAATGTGACTGGTTAATAATCTCGTTCGTTCCTTTTGCTCCATCGATCGATAGTACAAGCTCTTTTTCGATTTGCACTAAAATAGATAATAGAAACATAAGAGCACGCAAGTAGATGATCTTATTCACATAATATGAAACTAAATGTTAAAATTTATTTGAATTACTATATATAAAATATTATTCTCTCATGAGAAGTTATTTCTATGATTGATCTGGTCCCTGGACCAGCACTAATGCAATTTTCATAAGATTAAAGCACTTTAAAAATGTAGCTGGCATGCTATTAGTAACTTGATATTTTATCGTATGTTAATGATGACGGTCTCATTCAACTTCTTCATTTTTTTTTTAAATGTTTGTTTTTAAGCAAAAAATAACCATTCCTGATAGTAAATGCCATGTGAATATATAACAAGACATTATATATATAAAAAATAGAAGAAGAAACCAAATAACCCATCTCTTATGCCGCTATTAATATCATCATTTGTCTCCGAGATGCTCGCAATTACCCTTCTTTTTTTGTTTTTTGAAAAGATAAATTTAGACTTAAAAAGTTTTTTCTTCTTCTTTTTCTTTTGTTGGTTGGTCAAGGCAAATGCAAACCTCCGATTGAAAGTCTTGTGGAGATTACAAAGTATTTGCTTGTTTCTTCCCAAAAATCTTTGGGGTCTTTTTATTTTTAAAATTTTTATGGGATTTTGTGGCGAGAAAGAAGACAATGTTTCAGAGATTCGCCTTCTTTCTAACAACTATTATCATTCCATGTTTTCTCCTCTTTAGCCTTTCCTCTGCCCTTAAGGTAACCAAATCGTAACAATGCTTTCTCAAGATCATCAAGAATTGATCATATATATATGGGTCTGTCTAAATCGAAAAACCCTATTTTGAATCGTGGGTTTGGGTTGAATATACAAAAAGTGTTGATCTTTGTGTTGATTGGTAGGAAGGAGAAACATGCATCGTGAGCAAGAATTGTGATCCGGGATTACACTGCGAATCTTGTCTCGCAAGCGATAATTTCCGACCTAGATGCTCTCGAATGCAACCTATTAACCCCACCTCCAAGGTTCCTTCTTTTCTCTTTCCGTTTAATCATTTTTAGATTTTTAATATTTGATAGGTCGATTGATCATTTTCATGTTTATGTGTCAAAAAAGGTAAAGGGGTTGCCTTACAATAAATACTCGTGGTTAACAACACACAATTCGTTTGCTCGAATGGGTGCAAAATCAGGCACAGGATCAATGATTCTTGCTCCTTCCAACCAACAAGATTCAATCACAAGCCAACTCATTGTAAATATTCTTCATGGTCATCATCATAAACCCACTTCAAAAAGTTTCATTTCTTTAATTTGATTCTATCTTTATTTTTGTTGGGTTATTGCAGAATGGTGTTAGAGGGTTTATGCTAGACATGTACGACTTCCAAAACGATATATGGCTTTGCCATTCTTACGGCGGAAATTGCTTCAATTACACGGCATTCGTAAGTTCCATAGATTCACAAATAACTCGAATCGGTCCAATGTCATAGACGTTTCTTATTTGGTTTTTGGTCTATGTAGCAACCAGCGGTTAACATTTTAAAGGAGTTTCAAGTATTTCTAGACAAGAACAAGGATGTGGTCGTGACACTTATCCTCGAGGACTATGTGAAATCTCCTCATGGTTTAACCAAAATGTTTGATGCATCCGGATTACGAAATTTCATGTTTCCGGCCACAAGAATGCCTAAGAACGGCGAAGATTGGCCTACTCTCGAAGATATGATAAGCCAGAACCAACGGTTGCTAGTTTTCACGTCAAATCCTCATAAAGAAGCTTCTGAAGGAATAGCGTTTCTTTGGAGATACATGGTAGAGAATCAATGTGAGTCCGTCTCAATACGTCCTAATAGATCGATACATCATATTGTTATACATTAGAAATTGATATAATGTTATGATTTGTAGTTGGAAATGGAGGGATGAAAGCTGGAGAGTGTACCAATAGACCGGAATCAGCTGCTATGGGGGATAAATCGAGATCACTTGTTCTTGTAAACTATTTCCCAGATACCGCGGATGTGATTGGATCGTGTAAACAAAACTCTGCTCCTCTTCTTGACACCATCAAGAAATGTCAAGAAACCTCAGGACGCTGGCCTAACTTCATTGCAGTCGATTTCTACAAGGTAGTATATTGTGGTCCAGTTTTAATTTGGTGAGATTTGATCGGCTTTAAGTAACATTTGAGTAATGTTAATGTGTGTAAATGGTTTAGAGAAGCGATGGTGGAGGAGCTCCAAAAGCAGTAGATGTTGCAAATGGTCACTCAGTCTGTGGCTGTGATGATATCTCCGCTTGTAAGGTTAGTATTCTATGATTATATGTGAATTTTGCTAGTATATGTTACAAAACATGTTATTTAACGTTTTTGTGCAGGAGAACACGCCGGATGGGACGTGTGAGAAGCAAGAAGAGCCGAAACCGGAATCGAAATTCATGATGATTGCGAAACTAACCGCGGAAGCGACCAAAGGCTATGGTCATCCATCTACCAAACCGACCCAACTTGGGCTTTCTGTGTTTGTTGTAACCTTTGTCTCACTTCTCTCAAATTTTTGACTCTAATGGTTACTTTTATACTAATGAAAAAACTCTAATCTAAACATGTTCCACTTCGGTTCGCAAAGAACCAACCCGGTACAATCTAGACAAAAACCTTTTTGCCTGTATGTGGACCCAAAAATATATTTCATTTCATTTATTCAATAGGTCACAATCACATATATCAAACCATGAATATCATTATTATAAACAACTTCGTTTTTTTTCCCAACGATCTCCATATAATAAAACAAGTTGGTTATGGCTACGGATTCCGAATCCAATTTGGGTTAAGGGGGCTATAAGAAACCGGCGGCAAAGCCTGACCATCTGATCCTTCTTGATCCGGTTTAATCCGGTGCGGATCTTTGCCACAAGGGATATAAAAGAAAGACTTGGAGTTGGGACAATTCTGTTTCCTTAAGAAAAACTTGGCGCATTCCCATGGCGTTCTTTGATTGGCAAGATCTAGTATACAATTCATACCAACATCAAGAATCTTCCTCTTGATAAGTTTTCGACATTTTGGACCGACCTGCGTAAAGTAATTGAACGAGAGAGAAAGGTTCTTCAAGGCTGAGAGCTCGCATACGATCTCCGGTATGGTACCGTAGAACTTGTTTCTAGCCAAATTGAGCTGTTCCATCTTGTCTAGGCATCCGAAAGAGTATGGAATCGGACCGGTTATCTGGTTGAACTCGACATCGAAAACCGTAGCTCGGTTAAGCTTCCCGATTTGGTACGGTAAGCAACCGGTTAACTTGTTATTCAAGAAAAGGACTTCTTCTAGGGTCTTGATGTTACCTATGCTTCCCGGAATAGGACCCGTGAATCTGGACCACATCACATGAAATTTCAAAAGAGCCCTTTAGATAATTTATCCAAAATCATAAAAAAACTTCATTGACGGCATACCATACGTACTCTGTTTTGTTCTTGAAGAAAAAACAGAGAGTAAAAAACAAAGAAAGTGTGGAGCTTTTGTAACCTGTTGTTAGCGAATGTGAGGTAAAGAGCAGTGATGGATCCGAGATTATCGGGAAGTCTCTGAACAAGATTGTTGTTGTTGATGAACAATGCGTCGAGATCGAGATTGAAAACCTGAGGAGGCACAGAGCCTGAGAAAGAATTGAATCTGAGATCAAGAAACGTGAGGTTCGTTGCTTTTAAGACAGAGCTGGGGAAATCTCCAGAGAGCTTGTTGTTGCTGAGATCAAGCTCGAATAAGTACTTCAAGTTGCTGACTTTAGGAACAGAGCCCACGAAGTTGTTGCTGTTTGCGTGGAAGATGGTGACTTCTTCTAACTTGTCGAGGAAGTTATCTAGCCTGAGTTTCTTGCCTCCCAAGTTAAACTGGTTGAACTGGATGCTCGCGAGTGCGAGATTGTTTGTTCCCGGGAACTTAGCGCACTCGAGTCCTATGTATTTGTCCTCGGCGCAAATGTCGGTGCCTACCCATGTTTTGAGTATCTTCTTTGGATCGTCTTCGATTAGCTTCTGAAAATTCTTTATGACTGGATACACTTTCTCAATTAGTGGACTCGAGAATTGTAGCGGCGGTGGCGGAGGAGGAGGAAGTGGCCGTGGTGGCGGCGGTGATGGTGGAGGAGGAGGCGGAGGACAGTCTTCAGGCTCCGGAGATGGGGCTGGGGAATTGGAAGAGGAGCTTTCACCGCCGCCGATGATGATTTCGAGAGCTTTTCTGTCGGTGATTTGGTTGTCTCCGGTGGCTAGAATTGCAAGAAAGGGAAGAGACAAAATCAAGAAAATGGTGGAAGGGGCCATTGATGAGATATTGATGCAAGCTTTGAGGATTGGTTTAAAGAGAGATTATATATATAGAGAGTGTGAGCAAAAGTGAAATGGCCTTAATTAAGATGATGCGAAGTCAATGCACATGTCTTCTTGTGGGCAGCTTTAGGTGAGAACTGAGAATACAATTAGTTAAATCTAAATGTGAATTATTTGTTAGAATGAGAAAATATAAATATAGAATCTTCCTATTATAATGCTAAATGGTGGTTGGATACATGTGAAGCTTCGTTGGTGTTTTGTTTTTTCCGTCAACGGCTATTCCATTTACAAAAAAAAAAAAAAAAATTCTAAATGATTGTCTTAGTAATAGAAAAATGGTGACATAAATTCTTTAGTGTGTGATTGGCAAAACATAGCTAATTAGTATGCGCAACAAATAATATATATATATAAATGTTAGGTGAATTTTGTTACAATTCCGAGAAGCGCAGATGAAGGAATTTCTGTATGTTTATTACCAAGGTTTCGTACAAGCTTATATACCCAAATACACATAACCCTACTTTCCTAAGACAAGAGATCACAATCAACTATAAAAGGAAAACAGAGTAATGATAGATTACACAATTAACGGGATTGATATCCTAACACCCCCCCTCAAGTTGGAGCATGGAGATCCGTAATGCCCAGCTTGTCTATGAAAAACTCAAACTCTTTTCTCCCTAACGCCTTTGTCATAATGTCTGCCAGTTGAGTCTTTGTTGGAACATAAGAAGGAGTAATATTACCGGATAAGATTTCATCTCGTACGAAATGACAATCTAATTCGATGTGCTTCGTGCGCTCGTGGAAGACAGGATTTGTCCCTATGTGGATGGCTGATTTGCTATCACAGAACATAAGCATTGGTTCCTTATGTTGAACTCCTAAATCTGCCAATAATCGTTTAAGCCATATCAGTTCCTGAGCAAGGTATGACATGGCGCGGTATTCTGCCTCGGCCGAAGATCGACTAACAGTTTTCTGTTTTTCTGTTTTCCAAGAGACCGGTGATGTTCCTAGTTGCACAAAGTAACCCGTTATCGAACGACGAGTTAAAGGACAGCTTGTCTAATCTGAATCGCACCATCCATATAAATGCAAGTCTGGATCAGATTGAAGCAAGATTCCTTGTCCGGGACTGTGTTTCAAATAACGCACAACTCTACATACCGCTGCCCAATGTGCTTTTTTTGGTGCCTGCATGAACTGTGCGAGGGTATGGATAGCATATGAGATATCAGGACGGGTTACCTTCAAGTATATGAGACGACCAATAAGCCTGCGGTAAGGAAGAGGGTCAGTGAGGAGCGGTGTTTCTGATAAAGCTAGACGGTGGTTCTGATGCATTGGAAAATCTGCTGGTTTTGCACCCAATAAACCCGTCTCTGCAATGATTTCCAAAGTATATTTCCTCTGACACAAGTAGAAACCACTGTGATTTCGTGCAACCTCAATGCCCAAAAAATACTTAAGTAATCCTAGGTCTTTCATGTGAAAGCAAGAGGAGAGATAGTCTTTGAATTGAGCAATTATTTCTGGTGAATTTCCAGCAATTATCAAATCATCAACATAGACAAGGACTCTCAATTCTTTCCCTGGTTTCACTAACGTGAACAACGAATAATCTGACTTGGACTCAACGAAACCATAAGAGAGAAGAGCAGATGACAACTTCGCAAACCAACATCTTGGAGATTGCTTTAATCCGTAGATAGATTTGTGAAGTAGACATACTTGATTTGGTTTAGAAGACGTGAAATCCGGTGGCAGTTTCATGTATACTTCCTCTTCTAAATCTCCATGTAAAAATGCGTTATGAACATCCATTTGATGGACTTCATAACCGCGTCCTGCTGCCACCCGAAGAAACATCCTTACAGTGCCTATTTTTGCAACCGGAGCGAAGGTTTCTCCATAGTCTTCCCCTTCGACTTGACGATTACCCTCAGCAACTAATCTGGTTTTGTGACGTTCTAGTGTCCCGTCAGCTCTGAATTTCAGTTTGTAAACCCAATGACTCCCTATGGCTTTCTTCTCAATTGGTAAGGTCACAATCGAATATGTCTTGTTCACATCGTGAGCTTGGATTTCACCAGACATAGCGCATCTCCAACGCTCGTCTTGAACAGCTTGTTTATAACTCGTAGGTTCTACGGCTGATAAAATGGCTGCCTGAAAGGCTTTATGTGCCGTAGAGAATCGATCACTGTTGACATAGGATGTAATAGGATACAAAGATGTCAAATTAGAGGGAAGAGTCGATGTGCTTACAGTGTTGGTGACGTAGTTCTTAAGAGTCACTGATTTGAATTTCGTTCGTTGTCCTCGATCCAAGATTTCCGGTTCAGTCTCCGATGGGTCGTCGACAATTGTCGGGACAATTTCCGGCGATGGTGAGGGAGGTATTTCCGGCGACGGCGGTGGTGTCGCTGCGTCGGAATCGAAGTTGGCGTCTGATAGAGCTGCTTCATGGTTGTTAACGATGGGAGGAGAAGACTCATTTCGTTGGGCCAAATTAAGTGAAGAGGGAGTGGGCCTGTTCAAAGAATCTGTTGGCCCATTTAATTCCATTATTTTGGAAATAGTAGAAAGAGGGGCCCATAAGTCTTGTTCCTGCGCTTCATCGTGAAGAGAAGTTGAAATTACAGAGAATGGGAATTCTGTCTCACGGAAGACAACATCTCTTGAGACAAAAAATACTTTTGTTTCCAAATCAAATAACCGCCAACCTTTTTGACCATGAGGATATCCAATGAAGATGCATCGACGGGATTTTGAAGCAAATTTATCACCGTTTTGGTGTTGATTGTGTGCATAACACAACGAACCAAACACTCGGATGTGAGTTATTGGCGGCTCTGTTCCGTGGATGAGCTGATATGGTGTCTTCCCTTTCAAGACCGAAGATGGAGTTCGATTTATTAAATATCCCGCAGTGAGTATGCATTCTCCCCAAAATTCTATAGGTAAATTTGCTTGAAAGCGAAGTGCACGAGCAACATTCAAGATGTGCCTATGCTTCCTCTCGACCCGACCGTTTTGATTAGGAGTGCCAACACATAAAGTTTCATGATGTATCCCTTTCTCTCGAAACTGATTCGTTAGACACATGAACTCCGATCCATTGTCGTTTTGTACCGTTTTAACCATTGTTTGAAATTGTCTTTCAACTGTAGCAATGAAACTCATCAAGTGTGACTGAGTTTCTTTCTTCGTATGCATCAGAAAAATCCAAACACTACGAGAGTAGTCATCAACGATTGTTAAAAAAAATCTTGCCCCAGAAAACGAAGGTGTTCGGTATGGTCCCCATACGTCGCAATGGATTAAATCAAAAACCTTGATACTTTTATTATCACTCAACTGAAATGACTGTTTTGATTGTTTGGCGCGAAAACAAGTATCGCAAGCCTTATTAGAATTCTCAGAAACAAAAACACCCGGAAGTAAACTAACTACTTTTGCAGAAGGATGTCCCATCCGGTTATGCCAAAGATCATAAACATCCATGTCTCCGGCTGTAACCGCAGCCACTGTTTCCATTCTGCGAAAGTAGAATGTCCCCTTCTCTCGTTTACCCACTCCAGTCACCGTCCTCGAAATGAGGTCCTGGATCACAAGGAAATTGTGAGCGAGTTGCATCACACAGCAATTTTCGTCCATGAACTGACCTATAGAAATCAAATCTGATTTCATTTCCGCAACATAGAAAACTGACTTCATAATCAGATTTGAACCAAGACAAACTGTTCCTTCTTTAACTGAAATCCGTTCGGTTCCATCAGCCAAAATAACCAAAACAGGAGACATATCTCGAAGATTTGATAATGATTCAAGCTTCCCGCTCATGTGGTGTGAAGCACCCGTGTCGAAAATCCAAGAAGGTTTAGAACACGTACCAGATAAGGTTTCAGTTGCTCCATTTTGACCAGCATTGAGAAGGTGAAGAATGGCTCTCCATTGTTCATCGATTAATCCGCTAACTGCGTCTCTGTCTTGATCAGTCACAACGCGATTCACATGTGCCATCGAAGACGTTGGAGCAGAGTTCACAGCGTTGATATAGACTGGCATTCGAGCTGCATTTGGTGCTGAAACGGAAGGAGTTCCTCGGCCACGTCCTCTGCCTTGTGTGAGTCGAGATCGTGGACGATCATCCCACCATTCAGGATACCCAATGACAGCATAACAACTCTCAGAAACATGTCCACTTCGATTGCAATGTTTGCATACCACAGCAGAGTCACGAGAGCGTTGATCAGGCTGAAAACGAGGCTTGATTTACGCAGCAAATGCTGTGATTTCAGGCTTCTCCTCACGAACATGATTGTTGTTCTGAAGATCTTCTTCCTGTTTGACCAGATTGTAAGCCTTTTCAAGCGTTGGAAGCGGAACTCGCGGTGTTAAACTAGAACGCACGTTTGCAAACACACGGTCATCAAGTCCATAAAGAAATTGTTGGACTTGATCTTCATCACGATCTTTCTCTTGTAACGCTCCGAGATCACATATGCACTTTCCACACTGGCACACTCGGAGAGGTCGATAACTAGCAACGCTATCCCATATTTTTGTCAATTTTCCAAAGTACTCCTCAATGGAGATCCCCTGTTGTTTGCAGTTCGCGAGATCGGTTTTGATCTGTTGGTTCTTTGGCCCACTCGTGACTGCAAATCTTTTCTTAATGTGATCCCACAGATCTTTCGCATTGTCACGGTGAGAGATGTTAGACAAAAGCGAAGGATCTATGGACATCTTGATCCACGATACAAGAAGAGCGTTGATTGGTTCCCAATCCTCATAATCAGGAGAAGTAAAAGCCGGTTTTGATATGGATCCATCTAGAAATCCAAATTTTTTTTGTGAGCAAAGTGCAGTTTTGAATGCACATGCCCATTCGTCGTAGTTTCGTCCCCGGAGGAGTGGTTTGGAGATTACAGCTCCGGGATTGTCGGCGGCGGTGAGATCAAACGGAGAGATGGTCCTCCTGACCTCTTGTCGTTCGGTGGTGGTTTGGTTCGGGGTTGTCATCGTGTTTCGTTTTCGATTTCGGTTGTGGGTTTGTGTTTAGGTTTCTGTTCTATGAGATTATGAAAAAATAGATTCGTGCTCTGATACCATGTTACTATTCAGAGAAGCGCAGAAAGATGAAGGAATTTCTGTATGTTTATTACCAAGGTTTCGTACAAGCTTATATACCCAAATACACATAACCCTACTTTCCTAAGACAAGAGATCACAATCAACTATAAAGGGAAAACAGAGTAATGATAGATTACACAATTAACGGGATTGATATCCTAACAGAATTGCCTCCTTTTGTAAATTTGGATTCGGATGAAAAACTTCAGCAAAATAAAAGAGAATCGGAAATTTGAGGCAAATACCTTTTGCCTATACATATTTTGTTTTTGGGGTTAAACTTGTGAATGCATAATAAAAACTCCATTTTGATGCCAGAGGTTTGCCAATTGTGCTACCTTAGTTTTGCTTAGGGCAAGAACAAATATAACTAACTATTCCAAGAAACTTAAGATATTCGATAGAGTATGAGTTTATAATATATACAGAGGCTCAAAGTTAATGGAGTCACGACCGGTGGTGACCGATAGATTTTATCTTCCCTCTCTGACCTCTTCTCGCTAGCTATTATGATTCATTGTTCCAGAAATATTCAAATCTTTGCTTCTTGTTCTCTTCTACGATTCTCTCTTGGCTTTTCTTTTTGCTCATCGTAGCGAATAAGGAGAGAAGAAAACTCAAAAAGAAGAAGAAAAAGAATGGAATGGTGGCCTTGGTTTCGGGAGGAACAGAGTATTTATGAAATGGCTGAAGAAGGGAGGACTTCGCTTTACGTCGGTGGTCTGGAAACGAGCGTGACGGATTCTGAGCTGTTTGATTCATTTAGCCGTGAGAGTCACGTGAGCTCTGTTCGTGTTTGTAGAGATTTGACCACCGGGAGATCTCTTGGCTATGGCTACGTTACCTTTGACTATCCTCAAGAGGGTAACTTTACTGTTTAAATCCGATTAGCTATCGTTTAGTCAGAGTAGTGATTTCTCGAATTGAGTTAACAATTTGAGATGATCTTGTTACCACAAAGTTATCTCTTTTCTAAACGAATGCACAATGTAGGATTTAAATGTGTGGTGTGTCTATCATAGTCTTGATTGGCTTAAACTTGGTAACTTTCTAGAAACTGGAAGCTGCAGGGTTTGTTTTGAGAGTGATTACATTCGATAACAGAGCGAAATTCAGGATAATTAGCTGCTAGTGAGGTTGGTACATAGTTTCCTGAGGGTTTGTGTTTTGCGATTTCAGAATTGGTGTTACCATTTCTCTGTTTTTTGCTTCTCATTTTCTTATTTGATCGGTCGGTGATTAGCTAAAAGAGCACTGGAGATGCTGAAGTTTAGTGCTATTAATGGAAAAGACATTAGAGTTATGTATTATGTCCATAATCCAAGTCTTCGAAAGCGCGGAGTTGGTAATATATTTATAAAGGTACACATTGATCGCTTCTTCTTTCCAGGATTAGTCTCGAAACATGTTTTACTTTCGTTTGTTTGACATTGTTTAAGATCTGTACTTGTCTCAGAATCTTGAAAAATCCATCGATCACAGCGCACTCTACGATACATTTTCTTGCTTTGGATCCATTCTTAGATGGAAAATGGCTACTGATGCCTCTGGTGAGTCGAAAGGTTTTGGCTTTGTACAATATAACACTGAAGAATCAGCTCAAAAAGCCGTAAAAATTATAAACGGAATGCTTCTTAACGAAGAGAAAGTATACGTCGGACCGTTTCTTCAGAGAGATTCTCCAAACGAAAAGGCGATGTTCACAGACATTTATGTCAAGAATCTCTCCAAGTCCTTGACAGACGAAGAGCTTAACACGATTTTTCGAGAGTTTGGACCTACGACGAGCTCTGTGATCATTAGGGATGGTGAAGTTCTTCAAGGAAAGTCTAAAGGTTATGGCTTTGTTAATTTCGAGAATCCAGAGGATGCTGAGAAAGCTGTTGAGGCTTTAGATGGAAAGAAGTTTGAGGACAAGGAGTGGTTTGTGACGAAATCGAAAAAGAAGTATCAGAGGGAATCTGAATTGAAGCGAGGTTTGAAAAAGGCTATCAACATGTCTCAGGGTTGGAACAACTTGTGTGTTAAGAATCTGCGTAAGAGCGTAACTGATGAAATCCTCAAAGACTTTTTTTCTTCCTATGGAACTATAACATCATGCAAGGTTTGCATACAAAAGATTCGTTTTTTTCAGAACTGGATTCAAGAGATTACATTTCTAAATATGTTGACAGGTGATGAGAGACTCCGATGGAGTGAGTAAAGGATCAGGGTTTGTTGCGTTTTCGAAACCCGAGGAAGCTTCTAAAGCTGTAAGTTTCTAGATACACACATCACACATGCTTGCACATAGACAATGCAGAACATCACTTGCAACAGAGTTACTACTAATGGAGAAACGAATATTAGAAAACAAGTTTATGTTAATCTTGCTAGGAATCTAGCATCTCTCTCTCTCTCTTTTTGTGTGTTTTTTTCTAACAATTGATTTTTACAGATGCTTGGTGAGAATCTTTACCTGATGGTGGAACAACTGGAGCCAGAGTTTGCAGCAAAGATCACAGGAATGATTCTTGAAATGGACCAAACCAAAGTCCTCCACTTGTTGGAATCATTAAATGCTCTCGAATCCAAAGTAACAGAGGCAATGGAGGTTCTGAGAACTGTAAACCAGCAGCAGCAGCAGGAACAATACGGAGGTGTTGCGTCGGAAAATCCGGCGAACACTCTGTTTCCGATCACCTGGAGACAGTGACAATGTTTACCAATAACTCAAAATGCTCTCTCTTAATCCCAAAGGCACTTGACAAAAAGCGCATGAGAATAAACGCCAACGAGCGCGTGAGAATAAACGCAGATTAGCGCGTGAGAGGTCGGTCGTGTTGCTGATCAACAGATTTGATGATCTCGAATGCAAAGTCACAGAGGCAACGGAGGTCGTGACGACTGTGAACCAACAAGAGCAACTATACGGAGATGTGTCGGAATCTGCGAATGTCTCAAAACCCTCTCTAAGCCCAATTTTCATAAGCCCAAAGCCCACCAAACTAGCGCATGTAAAAAATCGCAACAATATTTGATTCCTTAAATGAGTTAGACAATGATGAGTATGATGGACAGATGTCAATCTCTGATTGAACAAGGCTAATCTCCTCGTATCCTTTGTAATGGAGAGTATAAAAATTGTAGCAATTCACAACGGTTTGCGACTTGCAAGTGGTATGTATATACCACATTACCAATTTCAATTGTTTTTCTCTAAGATAAAATTTGATACATTCATTTTAATACAAAAGCCCACTCTAGAATGAAATAGCCCATAAAAATGTATTTGAACCAAAGATAGTTCCCTAGTAATAATGTCTACAAAGTCGAAACCCCTTTGGAGGAAAGTGAAACACTTAGACGAAGAATCTCTCTACTGAAGAACAATCTAGAACAGGGAGAGAGAACCAGAGTTGCATGACCACATATTGTAAATTGTGAAAATCTCATTATTTTATACAAGTATCATTTATCAAAATTTAAGTAGACCAAAAACGTTTGACCAAAAAAAAAAAAAAGTAGACCAAAAACGCATGCATCACACATTCTATTTTGTTGGTAACGGTTTTCACTTACACACAATATTATGAAAGTTAATTAGATAAGTTTTACAATCTAAAAGATATCCCAACACCCAACTATTCAGTGCCACGTAAATATATACCAAAACTAAAAATATTTAGACCATATTTAATAAAATATACTCAAGCCACGCGTTATTTATGACAATTGTTTTCCAAACCAATCCAAACCAAAATTATCTGTTATTTGCGCCGAATGAATCACATATGTCAGAAGAAATGTTATGACATCTCTCTAGCGCGTGTTTCACATAGACGGTCTAAAGTGTATGTTGAATCCTTATTATAAAAAGTTAATTAGATAAGTTTTACACATATCTATAGATATCCCAACACCCAACTATTCAGTGCAACGTAAATATATACTCAAAAAACAAAAATTAAAACCACATATAATAAAATAGCATTACTCAAGTCACGCGCTACTTACGACAATTGTTTTTCAAACCAATCCAAACCAAAAAAATTCTGCTATTTTCACCAAACAAATCACATATGTGGAAGGAAATGTTATACCATATTTCTAGCGCGTGTTCACACATACGGTCTAAAGTGTATGTTGAATCCTAATGATGAAAAACTTGTCATTTTCATTTACTTTAAAAGGCTTTTTGTAATATATATAGCAAATTAACCCTTGTTCGTAAACTCTAAATCGCTTTCCTTCTCCCAAATCTGCCGCCACCCTCATTGCTTCAGCCATGTATCCTCTTACCTCTTCTAACAATTGTCTTCATCGCGATCCATCTACTGATTCTTTCCGAGGAATACCTATTCAGATAGTTTATTTTCAAAACGTGAACCAATAACACTGGATTTTGTCTTGCTTTCTAAATCCATTAAAATATACAAACTAATAACTCCCATTAAATATATGATGTCGTTGCTTCTTGGATGGTTTCCAGAAAAAGACCGATAGTTTCTCAAATATGAGTTAGTACTGTTTTCAAAACGAAATAGCAAGGTTAATCATGGGAGTTACAAACTTGTGCATAAACTTTTTTCCCTACACTCTGAACTAGAAGTACTCATCTAAATCATGCATTGTATGTTTGCACTATAAAAGACGACGGTAGTTTTTGCAACAGACTGTTTTGTGCTAGTGAAAATGGTGTCTATATTGACGAATTGACATGCGTTCTCGGTATATTTAAAGAAATTCGGGAGATGCAAAAAATGTTGTTTTTCTGTCTCATATATTTCACGTATTTCAGAGTGGATCAATTAGCACGTAATGCTATATTGTGTCTGCATGATAGATTAATGATAATATTTTGATTTATTTGTTGGCATGTTTTTTTTTTTTTTTTTTGTAAATGTTGGCAATGTCATATACACAATTTTGCTGATTTTTCTCTCTAAAACATTGACGGAGCATATACCATTTAACTAAGAGTTTATATGAGTTGATAATGTGTTTGTATGAGTCGGAGACAACATTAAAAAAATTAAAATTTAGTAATTAATATTAGTATTCTTTTCTTAATGAAAAGGAAAAGAAAGTGAGACAAAATGATAATTTTTCATTACAACTTTTTTTCTCATTGTCTATACTTTTAATTTGATAAACACTTAAAAAGTAATTTGACATTTTTTAGTAAAATAAATTGTCTAAGTTTTAAAAGTACAAACAAATCAAAGAGTAAATCAACCATAGAAACAAAACAAGAGATTATCTAAGACTTTTTATGTTAGCAACCTAAGTTTCAATGTTATAAGATATATTTGCTAAGTCAATGTTATAAGATATATTTGCTAAGTTAATTTTACAGTGAAACCTTTTAGTCTAGTGGTTGATCAATGATTACTTAATGTTTTTATAGACAATGCGATTAATTAACAATTATGCAAATTAATAGATGCAATCTTATATGAGATCTCCAGCGTAGTGTAAATAGAGCCGTTCGCCGTGATTTCACGCACTGAAAATGAATGTGTCAATCATGAGCATGTAGCATGTAGTACCGTATGTCGTAAATCTATAAAAATCAGATAGAATTGTCTATGGTAGAATCGTATATGTAATAGTTTTCTTAATCTGACAATCTATAATAAATCATAAATTAAGATGACAAAAAACAAATTTAATTTTACAAGATCTAATTAGATTATTTACCATATATGCATATTATTGTAACATGATTATACAATGTTGACAAATTATTTTCACAAATAGGATTTGTTTTTACAAAATTACTAAAAGCTTAGAGATTAAGTAATTAATGATTTGTTAGTCAGTTTCTAAATCCAAAAGAGAAAAGAAAAGAAAAAGGTATTTATACCAGATGTTCAAAAACCCTAACTTTCGTTTCTTCTCCCAAATCTTCCGCCGCCATCATCATCGATCCTGGTATTGCTCAAACCCTATCTTGTCTCTTCACGTATTCTACTCTCCTTTCCGCTGATCCATTCGATTTCTGTGCTCAAATCGTTTTTTTGTATATCATAGTTTCAAGCATTTCGATCTCTAGCGAAGTTTTTTGTTCATCAGTTTTTCTTCCGATTGAAAACCGTTTCTAGTTTCGTAATCGAAAGTTGAAGAATTGTGTTTAGTTTCGTATATAGATAAGTTTGTAATCACAGAATTTCGAACCTTGTTGTACAGTTATGGACTCGAGTTACTCTGATTCTCGTCCCATGTTCGTGCAATCGCCTTACGGTGGTTGGAATCAAACCCAGATGATTGATTCGATGGTTAATCCGATGAATAACGAACAAGTCGATTTGCATTCGCAATCTGAATCACAGTCACAGTCACAATCTCAGCCTCCTCACCAGTTACAGACTTCATTGAAAAGGCCAAGACTTGTTGATGATAACTTGTTTAATCCCGTTTCGCCTTTTCCTCCTACGAGTAACAACAATTCTTGGATGGTTCCATCGTTAAACCCTCCTCCTGTGAACAAAGGGACGGCTAAGATATTCTACAAGACGAGAATGTGTGCAAAATTCAGGGCTGGGACTTGCAGGAATGGAGAACAATGCAATTTTGCCCACGGAATCGAGGATTTAAGACAACCTCCATCGAATTGGCAGGAGATGGTTGGACCTCCTGTTCAAGACAGAGACAGAGATAGGGAGAGGGAGAGGGAAAGGGAAAGGGAACGACCGTCTTCGGTGTCTGTTGGGAATAATTGGGAAGATGATCAGAAGATAATCTTGAGGATGAAACTTTGCAGGAAGTTTTGTTTTGGGGAAGAGTGTCCTTATGGGGATAGGTGCAATTTCATTCACGAGGATCTGTCGAAGTTTCGTGAGGATTCGGGGAAAATGAGGGAGAGCTCGGCTATAAGCGTTGGTACTACTACTGCTGATCCACCATCTGTTGAGAATGGTACTGGTTCTAATCAAATTGAAGTAAATAGACAAGGAGCCATCCCTGTACCTGCACCTATGAACATTAATGGTGGTGGTGGTGGCAAGATTTACTGGAAGACGAGGTTATGCATGAAGTTTGAGATCACGGGTCAATGTACTTTTGGCGATAACTGTAATTTTGCTCATGGCCAAGCAGGTATGTTATATGCTATAATACGACTGGTTAACTTGTGTCCTTGGGAACATATATATTTGCTATTATGACCTTACGTTATAATTTTTTGTATAGATTTGATACTATCTTTAACTGATACTTGTGGATTGTGTCTGATCTTGTGTTCTCTACCAAAGAGGTGATTAGTTCTGATTTGGTTGTTGATTACAAAATTGCAGAATTGCATAACTCTGTTGGAAAGGTTGAAGGAGAAGCTGTGAACGCAGTAGCGTCTGTGAGTAAACAAACGTTGGTGCCTGCAAATGAAGCATTTGCAATGAAACCGACTGCACAAATAACAGCAGATTCTTCTGGTCTTAACGATGAAGGACGACGAAAGAAGTGTTTGCTCAAGTGGAGCGACTCCAAGAAGATTAACCGAATCTATGGAGACTGGATCGATGATTTACCGGTGGGTCAAAAGTCGACGAAACCAGTAGAGAGCTGAGTCTTCTAGCCTGGTTCCATTTGTCTTAGTCTTTGATGATCAAAGGTGAATAAAAAGCTTTGGTCGAAAATTTTGAACAGTAGAATAATCTTTGATCTGGTTTCATTAGCAATTCTTTGATTCGCTATTAGATTAGGATTTCCCTTTTGTTATAATCTTTGATTACATAAGTGGCTTGGGTCACTAATAGCATTATCCTCATTTGTTTTCTTTTGGCTTCTCATTTGGTCAAAATATATGGATAGGTTTCGTTTGTCTTCTAATCTTCTAAACTAATCCGAAGAGATATTCAACCTTTAGAGCTTTTGTTTTTGTTTTAATGAAACATTTAGCTATTAAAAATCAAAGTGGTTTACCGATCAATACACCCAAGCGTCAAGCTCATTAAAAATCAAAGTAGCTTTTAGAGTGACGATTATAGATTCTATTTTTGTAGTCCGTTGATATACATAGCTGTTAAGAAGATATGAGTGCTTGTGATTGTGGTTAGGTTCATCGCATGTTCATCGCATGCAAACAAAATCATCGAATTATATATCAATTTTAATATTTATTTATAATATACGAATAATGCATAATAAATCACTTTTTGGATAATTTCGACGAAACCGACTAATCTCACGAATATGCAAATTCGTGATACAAATGCACACCATATTAAACATCCGGGCCGAAGAACCGAAATCTCTGTCACCGTGCTAGTGGGACTCCGCATCACTCACACAAAACCTAAACCTTACTAACTCAGAAACAACGATCCAAATTTCGAGTAAAAATCGAATCTAAATCTCTGCGAATCTACGCCTTACCACCTAAGCTGTCATCCTACCATCCTGTCATCGTCGCTAAATTAAGAAAAAAATTAATATGTTTATTGTCAGAAAGACTCGAACCTAAAGCTGTCAAACGCAAACGCAAGAGTATCAGTAAAAAACTCACAAATTTTATTTTGCATCTGGCTTTAAATGTGCGGCTGGCTTTGTATGTTTACTAGTCTATCTATAATAACAATCTTAGAAAATGAATCCTAGGGTTGTGTCCTTTCATATTCTAGGGTTGCGTCTTTTCGAGGGGTTGTGTCCTTTCGTATTCAAGATTTGTGTTCTTTTGTATCCTATATTCTGGGGTTGCGTCTTTTCGAAGGGTTGCGACTTTTCGAAGGGTTGTGTCTTTTCGTATTATGGATTTGTGTTCTTTTGTATCCTAGGGTTGTGTCCTTTCGTATTCTGGATTTGTGTTTTTTTTTATCCTAGGATTGTGTCCTTTCGTATTCTATGGTTGCGTCTTATCTATAATAACAATCCTAGAAAATGAATTCTAGGGTTGTGTCCTTTCATATCCTAGGGTTGCGTCTTTTCGAGGGGTTGTGTCCTTTCGTATTCAAGATTTCTGTTTTTTTGTATCCTATATTCTAGGGTTGCGTCTTTTCGAAGGGTTGTGTCTTTTCGTATTATGGATTTGTGTCCTTCGGTATCTTAGGGTTGTGTCCTTTCATATTCTGGATTTGTGTCTTTTTTTATCCTAGGGTTGTGTCCTTTCATATTCTATGGTTGCGTCTTATCTATAACAACAATCCTAGAAAATGAATCCTAGGGTTGTGTCCTTTCATATCCTAGGGTTGCGTCTTTTCGAGGGGTTGTGTCTTTTCGTATTCAAGATTTCTGTTTTTTTGTATCCTATATTCTAGGGTTGCGTCTTTTCGAAGGGTTGTGTCTTTTCGTATTATGGATTTGTGTCTTTCTGTATCCTAGGGTTGTGTCTTTTCGTATTCTGGATTTGTGTCTTTTTTTATCATAGGGTTGTGTCCTTTCGTATTCTATGATTGCGTCTTATCTATAATAACAATCCTAGAAAATGAATCCTAGGGTTGTGTCCTTTCATATCCTAGGGTTGCGTCTTTTCGAGGGGTTGTGTCCTTTCGTATTCAAGATTTTTGTTCTTTTGTATCCTATATTCTAGGGTTGCATCTTTTCGAAGGGTTGTGTCTTTTCGTATTATGGATTTGTGTCCTTTTGTATCCTAGGGTTGTGTCCTTTCGTATTCTGGATTTGTGTCCTTTTTTATCCTAGGGCTGTGTCCTTTCATACAAGTTCCATTTCTAATATAATTCTAACGGTTCAGATTTTCTTTAAATCGAAAAGAAACACGGATGGAAAGAAACGCGTTCTTTCTTCCCCAAATAGGCGCGATTCTAAAACTAAAACCCCTTTTCAGTTCAATATCTTCGATTCATTCCCTCTCCAATTGTCTAAATCACCAATTTCGTCCAGAATCGCCGATTCAGAAGCCTCTCCACTTGTTTGCAAATCTTTGATTCTTCTGAATTTTGTTTTCCTATTGAATACCCACCGAGAATCTCCCTTCTAAATTACCAACTAACCAATAATGATTCGCTACGATAATGGAGGGATAATCGGAGAGGGAAGCAAAGGAAGAACTGGTTCCAGAAACAAAGACTCATGTTGAAATCTACAATTAAATTTGAGAGTAGAAACGTTTAGAATTCCTACATATTGTACGTGTTTCTCACTCTGATTTTGTTTACCATTGCCGACTTGTCTTCGATTCCTCTGTTTTTTAGAACCAATAACCATTTGCTCCGGAACTTACTTTACTTCTCATAATCATTCTCTTCAAAATTTCCCAAATCAAAAAGGCTTTTCTTACAAATTGTATCGGTTCGCCGGAATCTCATCGCCGTAAAGTCCCTGTATTTATCTCCGTTAAGTCATCGTCCTTGTATTATGTAAGTCATTTTCCAAATATATATTATTTTATTAGTTCATTTTTTGTTGAAATCTCATATCTTTAGCATTAGCAATTACGAATCTTGTACGTCTTGTTGTTTGTGCTTTATGTCTAAATTGGAGTCTCATCGTGAATAGACACGATCGTGTCCTTAGTTAATTCGTGTTTTGCTATCTTTAGATTGTTAATCTCAGTTTCATGTCTTGGTTGCAATCGTACTCAAATTTTTGTGATGATTAGCAATCGATGGTTCCAGATAACAATTTCTCACAAATTTTAGATTGGTTGTACTATGCCCATGGACGAATATGTCTTTTTTTAAAGAATCCGTCATTTTCGTCATTTTCTTTCTTCACTTATGACTTATATTCTTTGATTTTAAAACATGCGTTACACCATATAAATATTTTTCTCTAATATAGTTGATCCTTATTTAGATGTCTGTGCTTCATATTCATGAGTTTTAGCAGGTTTCTGTATTTAGAATTTCAAAAACGACCAACTCATATTTAGTTTTATATGCTTTTTTAATTTGCGTGCGGTGAGTTTTAGTGGGTTTTTGTTATTATCGAATTTTATAAAATGTACAGGATATTATGTTTTTAAAATGGGAATCTCAAATCAGTCTTTTGTGAGTGAAGATATGTTTGCTTTACTTGTAGAAGATTGTTGTGATCAAAGCTAAATTGCCACCCATGCTTTAAAAATGGGTGGTCTCTTAGTGATGGTAAATAGACCCAAATATGGTATAAAAACCCGTTGTCTGATTTTATATGTTGAGATTTTGTTTTTGTATTACACTCTGATCGAATCCTTTTGTCTATTTCCTGTATTGTATTGTTTTATATGAATCTTTTAGTGTTGAGTATCAAGTGATCACAAGCATATAAATAGAGGCATGAGAATTTTTGCAGATTTTTTTAGTTTACTCTTATGCTTTGTTTAGACTTGTAACTAGCATTTTCTTCTCTAAATTTAATGTCATGCCAATGATTGGTTTAAATCTACTTATACTTTCTTTTATCATTCGATGTGTGCATTATACTTGCAACGGAATAGTTACTTCTCAAAACTATTCACAATAGTTTTTTTTTTCATAGAGTAAGATGTTCAGTATAACCATTTTTTGAATCTGCTGACGTCAGGATTTTTTTTGTAGAAAAAATTCATCCAACGGTTTTCAATATTCTTTTTTAGTCCGAGTTTCTGACTTTTTTTCTTAGTTTCATTGGAACAAAGGTATTCCTACTTTTCAAGATAGGTATCTCTTCAACTACAACCTTTTGTAATACACACAAAATTGTGACTCTTCTGTTAATATATTTCGTTGTTAAAATATATATATTTTTGTCTTCTAAATTCTCAATTCATAAACCGTCAACAAAGAGCATTCATATATTATATTGTCTCCTACATTTTATGCATATGTCTTGTTTATTCCAGGCAGGGCCGTGCCTATGTGGAAGAATTAGAGGCATTGGCCTCTGGCCCTTTTTTTTAATGAAAATTCAACCGGCCCTTTTTGTAAAAAATTCAAGGTTTTAATTTTTTTTTTAAAAATATTTGACACATACATGCTGTCAAGAAAACCGAAAACAAATTAGTAATTAAAATTATAAACTAAAACAAAATATTAGGATAATTAACTAGTTTTAACCACCTTTTCATCTTCTTATAACTTCGGCCACTTCTTCTCCATCAAACCAAACAATTTTTTTTT
The DNA here is from genome assembly GCA_900406555.1 of Pseudoturritis turrita. Classification (NCBI taxonomy): domain Eukaryota; kingdom Viridiplantae; phylum Streptophyta; class Magnoliopsida; order Brassicales; family Brassicaceae; genus Pseudoturritis; species Pseudoturritis turrita. The sequence continues at coordinate 220,455 of OVBL01000758.1, forward strand.
CTTTTACTTAGAAGCAACAATAACAATTCACAAGTAAACTTCTTTTATATTATAGTCTTGTTATTATGAATTTTTAAAAATGTTTGATTTGGGATTTGGATTATATTAGATAAAAATTGTAAAGTTTTTATGCATAATTGATTGGCTTTTAATATTAAGGTTTTTTTATTGTGAATTATAGTACCTTTATCAAAAAAATTTTATGCATAATCCTTTATAAAATGATGCATAACATGATTATTTACTAAATTTTTATTTTATATAAATCGAAGCCCTTTTTTGTTGTTTCGCCTCTGGCCTTTGTAACCCTAGGAACGGCTCTGATTCCAGGGGCTTTGTAAATGTTAAACTGGAGGAAAGTTGGAAGGTGTTCATTTTCATAATTTGATAAACTTTTGATTAGATACCTATTTAAAGTATCATGATGATTAACGATCATTGACTGGTATCGATGGACTTCTTTTTTCCCGAGTAAGACGTCTTTTTTTCTAAAGTCTTTGTGGTTTGACCCCTCAAAAAATATCTTTGTTGTTTCCAAAAAAATTAATTTATTCAATATTTTATTTTCGTCTTTCAACAGTTTAGACATTAACGTTGCTTAGTTTCTCAATCTAAAGTGTGGTTGTTAAATCATTTTTTATTTTTGTAACCTTTTGGTTTCTAATTGTATCAGACAATCGTTGCTTCTTCTTGTATCTCATTAATTTTGGCCATCAACATCATTGACAATGAATCTTATTGTTTCAAACTTTCGACATATCTCTGTTTTCTTTTAATTATTAGTAATTGTGATAGTTTACAGAATCTTAACGACATTCTCATCTTTTTGATATGATGTTATCAAGTTGATGATGCTATCTTTGGTTTTTATGATTGACATTTATTCGGAGACAATTTAGTTAAATGTGTGTATATATGTTCTTCATGCATATTTGTGTTTGGCATACAAAGTTTTGTCTATTGATACATCAATTTTTTTTTTCATTGTAATGTATCATCTGCCTTTTTTTATATAGTTTATTGAATCTCTAACGGAAAAAAAAATTGCAAAGAGAAAGCCAGATAAAGAGGTTCTTATTTGATTCAATTCGGTTTTGATTGTTTTCCTTGAACCAGTTGATCGTTGTCTCATATCTATATTCTATCGTCCTTTTACTTGATAATATTTTTAAAAAGAGGCTAGCATTATCAATATATCAGATTTAACACACTATATCAGATTTAATCTCCATCAAAAAAAATCTGAATATCAAAGCAAGAACATTTTTACTTGGTAATATATTTCATTGGTTATTTTATTTTGGACATGTATTCCACTTTTTTTGAAAATAGATATCGATTACAACTATAGTTATTGTACTATGACAGAGTCACCCGTAAATATCCATAATAAATATTTTTTTGTTTACTCAACAAAATAGAAACTTACTAAAATAATATTTTACCAAATATCATTTACCAAATGGCTCATGGATCTCTGAGAATTAAAAGGCAAGCATCAGATTGATGTTTTTTAATCATAAGGGTAGGAAGATCATGAAAGGATCCACCTCTATAGAGCCAACATATTCAATAAGGACTGAAGCTTTTTCTCTACGAGAAGCTATCTTACCGATTAAACGATATGGTTATCAAAATATCGCTTGGTGTGGAGATTCAAAAATGATGTATGATACACTTAGTAGCTATTAGAAACGAGACTAGACTGGAAGAATCAAAGCAATTACCATATATTGTGAGAATTTCCTACACTTAATAGCTCCAACGAATGGATAAAGGTTTCAAACCATCACAATGTCTTACATAAACAAAGAAGGAAATTAACTATCTATCCTACAACTATCACACGTGAAGTAGTGGGATAACAATAACAATCCCATTAAGTTAGGAGAAACCCTAGGGCCACATCTCTTATATTTTGACTGATAAACCGATATGATTTTCAATATAATTGTGATGTCGGTTACTCAGTTAACCAATTGATTCTAATAAAAAAATATGTGTTGTGTATAGCAAAAAAAAATAATTAATAAAACCTACTTTTCCGCGCGGAACGCGCTGATTCGTTTCCTAGTTTTTCTAATATATAATCTAAAAAAAAAAATAGTATTCTTCTAGAATAAAAAAATACATTAGAGAAAAAATAGATGAATGTTATTACTCTATTAGAAAATAGAAAAATACATTGGAAATGGTATTAGGTTCATCGCATGCAAAACAAAATTATCGAATTATATCATCAAATTTAATATATATTTCTAAAATACGAATAATGCATAATAAATCTTTTTTTTCTTTTTTTATAATTTGGACGAATCCAACTAATTTCACGTATTTGCAAACTCGTGATACAAATGCATACCATATTAAACATCCGGGCCGAAGAACCAAAATCTCTGTCACCATACTAGTGGACTCCGCATCATTCACACAAAATCTTAAACCTAAAGCTTACTAACTCAAAAACAACGTTCCAAATTGCTAATAAAAATCGAACCTAAATCTCTGCAAATTTAAGTCTTACCACCTAAGTTGTCATCCTACCATCATCGCTAAATTAAAAATATTTTTAATATATTTGTTGTCAAGAAGACTCGAACCGAAAGCTGTCAAACGTAAACGTAAGAGTATCAATAAAAATTTCACAAAATTTATGGGCCCTCGAATCCATTTAACAAATCATAATGATTCTTTAATGCCAAGCGATCATTTTGGTTTCTTCTTTCCCTACAAAACAATTAAAAACAATATTAAGAAATATATCGTTCTAACGGCTTAAAGCGAAAATCATATACAGCCTATATACTTATATCTTTGATAATTTCTTCATAGTTTTATAATCGTAGCTTTATTCTTTTTATAGAAATCACACAAATTATATGGGGCCTCAAATTAACATTTTCGTAACGTCTCCTCTCCTTTACTATTCCCCACTTCTCCAATTTTTATTAACTTTTTTGCTATTATTTTGTATTCTTTTCAACATGACATGATGGGTAATAAAGAGTTGTTGTTCTTCTAGTAGTAAAAACTGTCGGTGGAGACTGGAGAGCACTTAGAATCCTATGGCCCTCCCAAAAAAGAAAATTAAACAGAAAAAAAAGTAAAGACAAAAATAATACTTGTCTTGTTAGTGACTTAGTGGATTGTCTAACCATGATTAATTATATATTTTCCTCACAAATAATGAAAGTAGGTAGAATCACTTTCTAAGCCTAACATTTTTCATATATTTTGGTCAACTCTTCCATATCTGGTTGATCAGTAATCAAAATTGTTGAATACTAACGTTGGAAATGGTTTTTTTTTTTTTTTTTTTTGGGCATCCATTGAATTTTTATGTATTTTTATTATCATCTAAATATATAATTTACTTGTTAGAAAACTATGAAAAAGGAGACGAAAAAATAAAGAAAACCACGAAAAGAAGAGATGGCAAAAGTAATTATCAAAGAAAAGAAGCTACAAGACGAATGTCATTGTCATTAGGTAAAACACTAAATGTCTTGTGGACTTAATTTAATGCCTTAATTAATTTGCAATTACTCTTTCTCTCCCTTTCATTCAAGGGTAGATATTAGTCTAATGCAAAATAAATTGATGGTTAATTGTTTAAATTGGTATTATTAATGGGTTGAAAAAAAAACATTGATGATTAATGGTACGCTCCTTTAGTAAAAAATATGAAAAGCAAAGTTTTAAAACAGTTTCTTCATAAAAACTTTATACTATAATTTCAGCATACAGAACAATTTATTAACGCCTCTAGTTACTTTAATGTTTTATTTATAAGTTGAAACGTAAACAATTAATATCAGTCACTTGATGCCTCTCTCTACCTTATTTACTTGTAAAGATTCATCTCTCTCTTCTTCATCTTCTTCTTCTTCTTTTGTTGCAGAGATAGTCAGACACTTGTTCATGCTGTGTAAGAATCTTGCATCCAAACCTTCCTTTGAACATTTATATATCTTCTTATTGGGTCTTGTTCTTTGATTATTCTCAGTCATATATAAAAATTTGATCTTTTAGTTTATGCTCCATCCCCTTTTGGCTTTGTTGCAGAAGACAATTTTACAGAATCAATGGAAACAAACCAGTGGCGATCGAAGAAAAAGATAGAATCTGCAGCAGAAACACTCCAAGGTGGGGCTTCTAGAAGAATCAGAGGACAGGTAATGAGTTTTTTTGCAGAAATAGCCAAATTTTGCTCTAAATGTTCTCTGTTTTCTTGAGTGAAGCTTGATATCGTTATCAGCTCATGTTCTGTCTAAGTATGCTTTTCAACTTCAAAATAGCTTTAGCAAATAGTAATTGTCTTTAAAGTGATGATCTTGTGATTTAATTTTGGTCTTTAGGCACGTATGGTTCCTCCGGGAAATGGAATTAGGCCCGAGAGAGCTCGAAAAAGTCTAAACGAGAAGCTAGAAACTGCGGCCTTAAACTCTCCCAAGAAAGATTCTCGTGTGAATCTTTATGGTGAAAAAGGTGTAGCAGATGAGATTTTCCTGAAAGATGAGAAAATGGGTCTTGAAATTGGGTTGGGGAATGGAGATTCATCGCCTTTTTGTGGTGTATCGGATAAGCTTCTGCAGCGAATCGAGCTTCTTGGGAGAGATCATGGGTCAAAGAGACTCGATAACATCAATTTCAGGTCAACTGAAAATAAGAAAGAGATACAAGGAGAATATGCAGATGATGATGTCACCGAGATGAAGAGAAAGATTCAGACTTTAGCCGCCGAAAACTCTCAGCTTAAGAAGTCGCTTGTGGCGAAAGAAGAGCTCGCGGTAAGCCTACAAGAGCGTAAATCTCAGGTGGAATCAGAATTCGAAGTGTTGTTGACTAGATTAGATTCGACTGAGAAAGAAAACGCGTTCTTGAGATATGAGTATACTGTTCTTGAGAAGGATCTTGGGGTAAAAACAGAGGAAACAGAGTATACTCGCAGGTCTATGGAGCTAACGCATAAACAGCAACTTAGAAATGTGAACAAGATTGTTGAGCTTGAAGCTGAATGCCAAAGGTTAAGACTTCTGTTTCGAAAGAAGTTTCCGGAGAGGTCTATATCGATGAGGAATGAAGGGGAAGAAAGGAAGATGGAGATGAGAAGAAGAAGCGCGAATAAGAGCGATTTGATGATGAGAGATGAAGTTCAGAGCCGGAAGCTTAAGTATGAGTTATTGATGGAGCAGATTGGGAATGTTAGGGCAGAGAACAAGAACCTAATGGACATAATTATGAGGAAAAACATGGAGATTAAAGATCTTAGCCGTGGGCAGAAACCGTTAGATGTTTCAAGTTTCGATATTAGAAGCGAAAATAGTGTGATTAGCCCTTCTGGTTCGAAGGAGATGAAGCTACTGATGGATGATTTTAATGAGATGGAGAAGTTAGCCATTGTGTGTACTGAGAAAGATCCAAGAGAGGATGATGAAAAAGAAAAGGACGGATCTTTTGATTGGATTCAAGTTGTTTTGAGCGCTATATCGAAGCAAGAGAGGATATCGAAACGCGGTGTTAAAGAGCTATTACAAGACATCAAGATTGCTTTAGGATGTATGGATAATGATGCAAAGAACAAGAAAGCTGAAGAAGATCCTCTCTGCATCACATGGAAATCTCCTATAGAATCAGGTCCAATGACTAAGGATGAGATCAAGAGACATTTGGGTCTCAATACGCCGAAACTGATAACAGAAGATGATAAAATGGAGAAGATAGAGTGTGATGAGAAGCTAGAACTGAGAGATAAGCTTGAGGAAGCAGAGGAGAAGATCAGAAGCTTAGAAGCAGATATCAAAGCGTTGAAGGAGAGTAAGGAAACGGTAGAGGCAGAGATGGAAACAGAGAAATCGATGAAGGAAGATCTTGATACAAAGCTGAACTTAACCAGAGCTAAACTCAACGAGACACAGAAGAATTTGTCTTCTCTTGAAGTAGAGCTTGATTACAGAAAAAGCTGTTGTGAAGAACTCGAAGGGACTTGCATCGAGCTTCAACTTCAGTTAGAAAGGTAATTAAAACCATAACCTAATCTAAAGTCTCAACATTTCTTCCTTTTGTTACATAAAATTCATCATTTTTTCTATGTGTTTTTGCAGTGTTGAAACGAAGAAACCAATGCAGAGAAACAAAAACGTGAGTAGAGAATCAGAATTCACATACTAAAGGATCAAATTTTTTGGATTCATGAGTGTTTGATGATGATGATGATGGAGTTTTGTTTGCAGGGATGGGATATAGCAGCAGCTTCTGTGAAGTTATCAGAGTGTCAAGAGACGATTACCAATTTACGGAAGCAACTAAGAGCGTTATCTACAACAGAAACAAGCAGCACAATGAAGTTTCTTCACAAAAGATCTTCTCTCAGGGACAATATAGAAGACTCGAGGGCAAAAGACTCATCTTACAAAACAGAGGATGACAATAACAGAGTTACTCATGATGATGATGATGATGGTAAAAATTACAATGCCTTGATCATGTACGAACCAGTGAAGAAGAAAAGTGAGAGGAAGGAGATGATACCAAGAAAGAAGCAAGGATTAGGGTTCTTGAAGAAGCTGTTGTTCAGGAAGAAAAGAGTGAGCAGCAAGAAATGTCTTGCCTTGACTATGTGATGATACAAAATTAAAAGGGTTTTAAAAGGGCTTTTGTTTGTGTTGTGCATTGGGTGAATAGTGAACTGTTTGTGTGTATGTTTGTGTCTATGAGATAGTGAGATGTGATGAGTTTATGCTCTTTTCTGATTTGATATATATAACAATAAAACGAAATGTGTTCAAACCAAATGCGTCTTGTTCTAGTGGTTCTTGAGTAAACTAAAGGTCACTACTTAGGAGTGATTTACACCTTAATAACGGTAGGCTCCAGACACCAAAAAATATTATGGACAAAGGTCTGGAATTTCCACGATTTATAGAAAAAAAAAAAAGAATGGAATGAGTTTCAATCCACGTAAACCTGGAAATCAAACTGAGTTTCCTCGAAGACTACTTTATTAGGCTGGAGATATATAAGCCACGGCCCATATCTAAGCCCAATTTGTTTTTTTTGTTTGTTTCATAATGAAACAAACAATGTATGTTTTGGTCAAACTGCATTGAATCTTTGTGAGTTTGACCATGTAGCCGAATCAATGATTTCAAACAATAAAGTGTTTTTGGGTCCATAAAATAAGTGTATAGCAAATGCTATAAACCCTTTCAGCAAGAAAAAAGAGGCTAGAAACACTATATAAAGAAGATAAATGAACAAGAGCTCTCCATAAAGTATAAAGTACTATCATGACATTTCATTAGAAACTTATGGCACTCAATAGGTCGATACCAAAATTGTCAATATAATAACTAATTTTAATTTATTTTTTTCAGTGTTCTAATGCAAAAAAAGTTGACTCACCTTTAGACTAAAAAAGAAAAACAAAAGGATGGCTTTAGAGGACTTTAAAAGCTTTAGCATATCTTCCATTTTGCTCTTTTTTTTTTTTTAAACAACTTTTCCCAACTCAAAAAGCCAATCAATAAGAAGAGAAAATTAGTTCCATTCCATACAATTTTTTTTAATACTATACCAAAAAACCTAATTTGTAGTCTCATCAAAGCTTCTGTATTTTCTTTTTCTTAATTCACATTTTTTTCCATCAAATACACAAAAAAATGACCTTGAAATTTCCTTCTAATTAAAAAAAAAAACATATAAAAGACTAAAAATAATAATTACTGTGAAAAATACAATTTAAAAAAAAAAAAAAAAATCAAAAGGGGACCACTTCGCTGCAACCGAAATCATCGGAGTTAGCGAAGGAGTAATCAGGCCATGAGTCTCTGAGAAGCTTCAGTAGCTTCTGTGCCTTCTTCTTCGCTCTCTCCGTACACTCACTCTGCACCATCAGCAACAACTGCACCACCACTCCCGCCGCCGCCGCCTCTTCTCTCCACCTTTCCTCCGCCGTGCAAAGCGCTAGCAACGCCCCCGCCGCGTACTCCGTCGCACGATCCGAAACCCTCAGAATCGTTTTCACCAGAAGCGGCACCGTCAGAGCGTGCTCTCCGAACGCAGCGCAACCCTCCGGCGATCGGCAGAGTAGCTCCACCGTCGCGAGAGCTCGTTCCGTGTCGCATCTGTCGAAATCCGCCGCGAGTCTGTCGATTAGAATCTCCGGCGCACCGGAGGAGACGGCGATGTGTCGCGTGTTTTTCGATAAGCAGAGCGCGAAAAGGGTTTTGATTCCGATTTTCAGAGCTCGTCGTGACGAAATCGGATTTCGTAGAAGATCGAGGACTCCTTCGAAAACAGATTCCGAATTCGAAATCGTTTCTTTCAGATCAGGCGATTTCGATCCCGTCAACACCATCTCGATCATCGCGGCGGCGTTAACGCGTGTTTCGATCGACGAATCGAACAGCAACCGGGTTAAAAACTCGACCCGACCCGGATCCGACGCGATCGATTCGGGATCCGTCATCGGAAACATAACGAGAAGAGCTAGAGACTCGGAGAGCAATTCCGACGACGGAGAGTCGACGACGACGTCATCGGAGAACAAAATCCTAACCAGAATCTCTCCGGCGTTATGAGCTGCGATCAAAACTCTGTTCTTATCGGAATCACGTGCGAATCCACGGAGACGGCGGAGAGCGGCGGCGCGTGAGCGAACAGAGACGTGAGCTCCCGATGTAGCGGAGGCTTGGCTAAGGAGAGCTCGAACGGAAGTCGGATCAGCTGGTTGTTTGGGAGTAGGGATTCGCTCGACGCCATTGGAGCGATTAGCGACGCACCATTCCTGGATTAGACGACGGAGAGTGTGGTTGGGAATGAGTGTGAAGTCGGACAAAGGAGCGCGTGTGACTGGACAAGTCGTGTTGTTTCCGATGGAGACCCATGACTCGATGCTGGCTCGGTCGTAGGTTTGGCCGGTGCAGACCGTGACTGGGTCACGCATCAGCTCTAGTGAGATTGGACACCTGAAATGGTACGGTATCTGGATTCCCAGATCCAACGGCTCTAAATTCGCCGGCATTGAAACAAAATTAGAAAGAACAAAAAAACTGAGACGAAGAGAGAGAGAGAGAGAGAGAGGCTGAGGTAGAAGAAGGAGGACCTTATCTGGGTATGAGCCCACACGTGTGCCATTTATAACTTTGTAATCTGCTGGAATTTTTAATTAATTAAATGTGTTTTAATCGTAATGTTAAATTTTAATTAGAAGTTAAACTGTACATCATTAGAAGTGAAGTTTAAGATTTATGTGAATGATATACAATTATACATTCCGTTATGATTCTCTTACAAGTATATTTATGTTCTATTTTACGTCCAAAACATTATAGTCACAAAAGAAACAACTTATGTTGATTTATTATTTTTTGTTAAAGATTAAATATTAATTATTAGGAAAATTTTGAAATTTTATCTAGCTATTCCAAATCCATTGAATTGTACGTTTACTTTTGAAAATGTTTATAGGTAACAAAAAAAGAAAAAAACTCTCTACAATATCATTTCTCTTGTCCTTACAAAACATGTTGCAACAAAATTCATCAACGAAAATATTTAAACATTTTGAAAAAACAAAATCGTAAATACTTGTTTCTTAATTTTCCCATAAATCACAAGCTTAACGCATCAGCTATTCGATAAATCTACGAACCACAATTATGAATAATCATGACATTCAAACTTTTTTTCAATCGCAAGCTTCAAGTTACAATCGCTTTTAATCACTACCCACAACCACCAAAACATTGATGTGTATATATATACAATCAAAAATCAAATCTAGATTTATTGTGGTGTCGTAGATTTTGTTTCTATAAATAATGGAATTTGGTCAAACTAAATCAGTGAATTGCGAAGGACTAGGAACAAAGTGGGGCCCAGAAGACAACTTCCACTTACTTGTGTTAACATCAAAGCCTGTGATGATAATCTCAGCCATAATAATACAACCAAATCTAAAAGCTTGACTGTTTTTTTCTTTTACGGCAATAACTTTGACTCGTTTCAATTCACGTATACTAAGATAAAACCACTTCTTTTTGCACGCATCTTTCAATGCTTTCATTTTCTTTTTCTTTAAAACGATTTTCATTGATCTAAATCGTAATACAACTTTTAACTTATCAACCCTAGCTAACAAAATACTCTACCCGGTTTAGCACTATCGAACATAACTTAGAAATTAGAATCATACATTAATGTATTGGCAAATTAAAAGAGGAGTTCGCCATAATTGTTTCTCTATCAGGCCCGAGCTTCGAGGCAGTCGTGCAATGATTTTTTAGATAAGTCTCACCTTCCAACGATCTTTTTTCCGACCGGATCTCCACATGATCGATTGCTCTTTTCTCTCAGGTTCACCCAAACTTTTTCCAAAGAATCGCTCTATCCTTCCATCGACGATTGCTCTTCCGCCTTGTTTTTCTCCACTTCGCTTGAGTTTGTGCCAATGTTTATCCTCCATATTTAACCCTCCACAACGACGGCCTGCTCAAGACTCTCTCCCACCATCCGGTGTTGATCTCTCCGGCACAGCCGAACGGCCTTCTTCCACTGGAGCCGTCGGATCCAGCTCCACATCTCACCTATTGGTTTCAACCTCTGCTCTACCGGCTGAAAGACGCACTCCTTCGCCGAGTTCCTCCCTCTCCGCATATGCCGAGCTCCTTCTCACCGGCCAAGTGTGTTGCTCTAGCGAAGTTTTCACCACTATCCGACCAACCTCCTCTCGCATTATAAAACTGTGGGCTTGGCCCAATATAACTTTTGTGTTTCAACCCTATCTTTTCATGGCCCGTATTCTAGACCATTTCGGCCCTTGCTTGCCGATGATCATGGGTGTTCCCTTGTCGAGCTTGACTCGGGTCCTTCTGATTTGGGGATGGATACTCTAATAATTTTCTCTTTTATTAGGGAGAGATCAACTCTAATTTTCTTTTTTTGAGGGGAGATATTGCTTCCATTTTCCTCTCTTCGCGGGGAGAGAACTGTTTCATCATGTTTCCTTTTTATGAAAGTTGATTCTTGTTCGGATTCAATGCCGGGAAAAAATTCTAACACACTCACCGATTTATCTTCTTGCGTAGCGGTCTTCACGGGGCCAAAAGAGGCAACCGAGTTCATTTCGACAAAACTCGGAGGTGGGAATTGATATTCAACGTCACATCTTAAAGTGACAAAGTCTCAACATTCTGGCTATGCTATAAAGTTTCTATCGACGCATTCGAGCCTTGTCTCAAATTCGTTGTCAATCTTCTATGAATATTTATCTGCTTTCTCTATTGTAGTTTAACTATCTTATGGTAGCAATCAAAGAGGATGTATCCGAGCTTTGTCTCAAGTTCCCTCTTTTCGATATATCCCAAAAATTTAAGTTAATGAAATTAAGGTAGCCATTTTTATCTAGCAATCGAGACACCAACTTAATTAGACTCCTTAAATTGATGTAAGAGGTCTTTCACATTAAGGCACACATTAGAAGCATCGTCCAACAACGGTCATCTCGGGTAAAATCAATGATAAGTACTTTAGAATCCGAAAACAAAATAACTAGCTATACACTAAATAGATAATATAGATGTAGTTAATTATATTTCCAACTATACACTCACATTATAGCTAACTATACACTAATATAGTTGATTATATTTACATGTAATTTACCTATATTTCAAAAGTATTTAGCTAAATATTCACGTAGTTGATTATATATACATATAGTTAGCTATATTTTAAACTATATACCCACATTATAGCTAACTATACATTAATACAATTATTATATTTACATGTAGTTACCTATATTTTTTTATCTAAAATGCATGTAGACGTAAATAACTCTTTATATATCTAGTATAAGTTAACTTTATAGTCAACTATGTTATGAAATCAGTAGAGTAGATAATTATGCTATGAATATAGTTAACTATGTTTTTAAATATGTAGCTATTTTTTGAAAATAGGTAACTATGTTTAGATAGTTACAGAAATATTGCGATGTAGTTAACTATGTTTTGAGATCAATAGAATATGTAACTATATTCCAAAAATAGTTAATGTAGAGGCAATTTCGTCAATTTTTTTTCTCTTTGCTAGTTACCTAAATTATTTTTTCCACATGTTATTTTCTAAATTATTTCTCACAAATGTGTTATTCTACTAATTAACCCTTTGTTAATATAGTTCATCTCACGATTTTTGTCGACCTTAATCGAGCACATATCCATTTCATTGCATCATTTATATCCATGAGAATCCAATCAATGCCTCATTTGTGTCCATCATTTGGCAACCTCCATCCACATTATATTTCAACCAATAAGCCTGCCAAGATATCCTATTAGCAACCATAAGAGCAGTATGGATCTCGATTATCACTGATCATTCCAACACTTGGGATCCTCCAAAACTTTGGCTATTGTATCCTGTGCAAAATACTATTTTTCAGTAAAGAGTAACTCATTCATGTTCTTCCACAATCTCCAAGGGAAGAGCATTATTGTCTCTACTTCTCATGCGTGCTCCTCTGGTATGTACTGTCATCGAAATTTTCTTTATCAAATCGTTATTTTCAAGATCTGGAACATCCACATGATCCCATCTTCAGGTGATCTAGTTCTTTTAGCTCTTCAATGAAGGTTTTTTTTTTGCTTTTTCCAAAGTCGATTCATACTAGGGAATTAAGAAGTTGTACTGATATTAACAAACTTGGAAAGTTCAGCCAAAATTGGACATTAGAGACAGATCATCGCTCCGTAGAGAGTAGGAGCAAATCTAAGAGAATGAAGCCATGTATGCCTAATCTTTAAGGAGATCGCCTACAAATGAAAATCTAGGGTTTTCACGTCGAAATCGTCAAAAAAATCGTCGCTTTAGGAAGATATATTCTCACATAGATCCATTTTTGATGAGAAGGTCAATTTTGGTGGATAGTGTCTATTATCTTAGATCTATTTTTCGTAAAATTATCTAGAAACTCTATTGGATTTTGAAATTTTGTAGAATATACTCAACCAATAACTATTACTGAAAATTTATTAAATCTCTAGATTTAGGATATTCTAAAAGATTTTTATATTTTCAAAAAATATTCCAAGAGATCCACTAAAACCTTAGATCCCTATAAATTTCAATATCAATCGTCTTCGAACTTGTATAAATAAAATTGCAACAAGTTTGTGACATTATGCTTTACCCACCCCATAACCGAAAACATAATTCGAATTACATATATCGTATGGAAAGCCTAAATAAATTTTAAGGAGAAGATCGAATTTTGTGTATACTGTCTAATACCCTATATCCATTTTGTCATAGAGATTATCTAGAAAATTATATTGGATTTTAAGATCTTTAGAATATACTAAACCAATAAATATTACCACAAATCTACTAAATCTCTAAATTTAAGATATTCTCAAAGATTATTTTTTCAATAATTATTTTTTTCAAAAATCCACTAAAATCCTATATTACCTTAAATCTTCAATATCAATCGTCTTCGCGAACTTGTATAAACAAAATTACAACAAGTTTGTGACAATATGCTTACCAACCCCATAACTGAAGCATAATTAGAGTTATATATATCGTGTGGAAAGCCTAGTTCAATTTTCGATGAGAAGGTCAAATTTTGTAAGTAATATATAATACCCTAGATCCATTTTTCATAGAGATGATCTAAAAAATTCTATTTGATTTTGAAGATCGTTAGAATATACTCAACCAATAAATATTACCACAAATCTACTAAATATCTAAATTTAAGATATTCTCAAAGGTTATATATTCAATAAAATATTATTAGAGATCCACTAAAGTCCTATATAATGTTAAATCTTCAATATCAATCGTCTTTGTGAACTTAAATAAATAAAATTAATGCAAGAAGTTTGTGAAAATATGCTTATCAACCCCATAACTGAAGCATAATTGGAGTTACATATATGATATTCTCATATTTTACACCATTTTTATATAGTGGTAATCATATTTTCATCCCACATTTGCATATCATTTAGGTATTTTTAGGTGCATTTGCATTCTTTTTTGTGTTTTATAGGTTTGGAGATGGTGTTTCCACTTCGAGGCATTTTGGAGAGCAATTGGGATGCAAAATGATGAGGATTCAAGAGAAAAAAATAATGGATCAAATGGATGCAAGAAGGGGTCAAGAAGAAGGCAAAGAAGTGAAGAAAATGAAAAAATGACAGCCCCCATACCGTGGCTCAATACCGGAGTCATGACCTCGGTATGGGGTATTTTGGAGCAAAATGACAGCCCCCATACCGTGGCTCAATACCGGAGTCATGACCTCGGTATGGGATGTTGAGTATTTTGGAGCAAAATGGCAGAGGCCATACCGTGGCTCAATACCGGAGTCATGACCTCGGTATGGCCTCATCTCAAGTGCAGTTTTTGAGATCCGATCCAAGTGTTTCGGGTCGACCCGGTTCCGTTTTAGACCTCTATAAATACAATTTTTAGCTTGTAATAACCTAAGTTTTCTTCTCTCTAGAGTTGGATGTGATCCAAACTCTCCTCTTGATGATTTGGATTGATCTTCATCTTTCCATGCCACTCTAGTGAAGGATTCTTCATCTCTATCTCTTATCTTTATGTTTATATCTTTTGCTTCATCTTTTATCATGTTTAGCACTTAGTTTTCTCATGGATTATGTGCTAGATAGATTAGGTTGATTTATGATTTATTGATGATGCTTAGAATTAGTTTCATGTGATTTCTAAGGTTTAGGATGTGTTTAATGCTAGATTAGATTTAGCTAATCAAAATCTTGATCATGATTATTTCATGCCCGGAAGGTGTTCGATAAAATGTCTAGGAGAATTCTAAACTTGCTTTTCATACTTAACCAATGTGAATTGATGTTTAAAGTGATTAGTTGACATTAGGGACTTGAACTTAATGATTATTGATCACTAAATTGCAATTGAAAGATTAGCTTAATTAGGTGATCAATAAATGGATTAATATCATGAGAGTGAATTAGTCTATTGTGAGTGATCCTTGTCATGGAATTGAGCATGTTTGTTTGTTCTAGCATCATTAATTAGTCACTAGTCATTCCAAATCAATTACCTTTGTCCATGATCCATGTTTTTGTTGAACCATGAGTTGTGCTAGATTATGATGTTTTGATAGTTAGATGATGATTATTATGGTTGATCCTTGTTAGATCTTTCACTTAGGTTGTTCTTAATGTTAGTTTTGACTTGATCACTCAAAATCTAGATCTTTAGGCATTTTCACACCGAGAGGTGTTTGTGGAAATGTTTGAACCAAACTTTTTGTGAGCTTGAGTCACATAGCTACTTGATCGTGGTTCTATGAACTCTTGTGACGAAAATGGGAGTATATTAATGCTTGTCTAATCATTGAGATGGTATACCTAACCGCGGATCTTGAATGTGATTAGAGAAAGGGGTTTTTACCATTGGCGTGGATTAATCTAAAGAATGAATATTCCATTGTCTAGGATAGTGCTTGATTAAACCTTTTGCATCATTGTTTGATTGTTAATCACTGAGAAGGTTAAATTTCGTAATCACTGAGAAGGTTAAATTTCGTAATCACTGAGAAGGTTAAACCATATATCTATAATCACTGAGAAGGTTAAATTTCGTAAGTAATATCTAATACCCTATATCCATTTTTAGAGATTATCTAGAAAATTCTATCGGATTTTTAAATTGTTTAGAATGAACTCAACCAATAAATATTACCACAAATCTACTAAATCTCTAAATTTAAGATATTCTCAAAGATTATATTTTCAATAAAATATTGATAAAGATCCACTAAAATTCTATATCACTTTAAATCTTCAATATTAATCGTCTTCGTGAACTTGTATAAACAAATTTGTGATAGTATGCTTACTGGCCCCAATAACTGAAAGCAAAGTTTGAGTTACATATATTGTATAAAAATCCTAAATCCATTTTAAAGAGAAAGTTGAATTTTGTGGATAGTGTCTCATATCCTAATTTCATTTTTTTCATAGAGATTTCCAAAAAATTCTATTGGATTTTGAATATCTTTACAATATATAATCAACCAATAAATATTATTGGAAATGTACTAAATCTCTAAATTTAAGATATTCTAAACGATTATTCCTACAGATTTACTAAAATCATAGATCACTCTAAATCTTCAATATCTATCGTTTTCGTGAACCTATATAAATAAAATTGCAACAAATTTGTGATAATATGCTTAACGACCACATAAATGAAAGCAAAATTCGAGTTACATATATCGTATGGAAACATTATATCCATTTTAATAGAATGTCGAATTTTGTGGGTAGTGTTTAACACCCTAGATTCTTTTTGTCATAAAGATTATCTGATAATTTTATTGGATTTTGAAGATCTTTAGAATATACTCAACCAATAAATATTACTGGAAGTTTTTAGGATATTCTCAAAGATTATCTTTCCAATAAAATAATTTTCTAGAGATACACTAAAACCCTAAATCCCTCTAAATATCTCAATCGTCTTCGCGAATTTGTATAAATAAAATTGCAACAAGTGTGCGACAATGTGCCTACCAACTCCATAACTGAATGGAGAATTAGATTTTCATACATCGTATGGAAACCTAGATCTATTTTCAATGAGAATGTGGAATTTTATGGGTAGTGTCTAATAACACAGATTCATTTTGTCAAAGAGATTATTTAGAAAATTCTATTGGATTTAAAAAAAAAAAATACACTCAACCAATAAATAATACTGAAAATCTACCAAATATGTAGATTTAGAATATTCTAAAAAATTATGTTTCTAATAAAACATTTCTAGAAATACTCTAAACCATAGATCACTCTAAATCTTTTGTATTAGTCGTCTTCGTGAACTTGTATAAATAAAATTACAACAGATTTGTGACAATATGCTTACCGGCCCTATAACTCAAACGAGAATTGGAGTTACAAAGCAGTGCTTTCATTTACTACCACTTTAATCTTACAGTTTGATTATATTTACCTAAATTATACTATTTTCGTCTTAAATCTAATATTTTGAATTTTTCATACATTAACAATATTTTTACAATTACAAATCTACTATTTTACTTCAATTAATTATTACAAATATATATTAGCTAGCAACCCTCACCGACTATTTCGAAAGGTGAACATTCATTTTTTGACATGAGTTTTCTGCAAATCCACTATTGGGGATAAAATAATTTTCTTTGGGTTAAGCGAATTGTCTGATGTCTTGTATCCCAAAGCTCAGGCGGATCCCTTAGCCCTATTGGTGGAGCTTATCCTTGGACCAAACCCTGAAGATATTTGGGTCTGGATCAACAATGGCCCAAATAACTTAATGGGTAAGGCCACTAGGGACTGATCCCTGCCTAGGGTATCGCATCCTGTTATCCGGGATGATCTGGGTTTGGAACTAAGTGGCCATACGAACATGTATCCCTTGTCAGCATCCGGAGATAGCACACGAGCCCGAGTTCCCGTATCAGGAACTCGGGTTAGGTATGAAATATATTTTTTAGGCGTTAAATTCAAATAATTTCTAATAGACTAGTTTGAATCTTCAGTCAAAGGGTAACAACTTTCACCTTATGCGTGCAAGGGTAAAAAACAGGTGGTCCATGCTCGTAAAATGATTAAAGTGTGGAGGAGCTGATTCCGAGGGAGCACCCCGGCTGCAGACCCGCCGCATCAGACACTGCAAATGGTACAAAATGGTCAGACTCAGTGATACAGAACCGTATTATCGGTAAAGTGGTGCAAGGAGACAAAGAAATTAGATGAAAAGCACTCGAGTGCTCTGTACCGAGTCAAACCCGGAAATCCAAACCCGACCCAACTAAGGACGCGGAACCCGGTATCCGAACTCGGATAGATAAAAGTCAATAAATACAACTCTATCTCCTTCTTAAAACAAATCTGAATCTTCTCCTAAAAATCATACACATAACCCATTTCTCTAGAGACTAAGGCACATTCCCTGGAGTCTTAGTCTCATTCAAGGTGATTGGGGCCATTCTATCCGGTTTTCTTCCAGGACTCCTTGTCTTCTCCGGTCGTCCTTCGGTCGGATTCCCTGTAAAACACTATGTTTCCTCTTTCTGTCTCACCTTAAATTTCTTACCACCAAACGTTCAAATATTGCGCAGACCATCCCTTGTTCGGCCCGGAGTCACTTTTTTCTTTTCTTTCTAGTTTTCCGACCATCTTTCTCTTACTCTCCACGACTCCATGTGGTCCCTTCTCTTCTCTCTCTTTTGCTCTTTTCTGATTTGAGCGTGAGAGAGTCGTCGGAAAACATCTTCTAATCGTATTTTCTCCGGCATTTACGTATTTGTTGATTGCGCAGGAACAGATCCCCCAATAATTATTTTAAAAAATTAAAAATCTCCGAAACACCCACCACACATTAAACATCTGGGTTGAAGTCCACAAATTCAAATGGTCTAAACAAGCGACTCAGTTCACAATGAAAATCCAACTTATGTCCACTAAAATCAAAGGGATGTAATCCTCTTTTATTAGATCTTGACCCAACTACTACTGCGTAATCTTGCTTAGATTAAATACTATCTTTTTACTTATCTATCTCAGTTTTTTTTTTGTTTTTTTTTTCTATAATTGAACAATATTTTTGATTAATTTCGAAGTCATAAAGTATAAATGGTATCAACTAAATTTGGCTGAATTTTTGGTGAGTTTTTGCGAAATATGGCGACTGGATTTTTTGCGAAATTTTTTGGTGATTTTTTGCTTAGATTAAAACTTAAATGGTAACGGTTGAATCTGCCTGAATTTTTTTTAAAATAAAATTAATTAAATAAAATTATGAAAAATTAGTTAAAGCAATTTTTTTCCAAGAAACTTAGATAAATAAACTAATTAAATATTAAATTTTACATTTGATATATTTAATAATTTTATTAAATATAAAATAACAATATTATTCGTAATTACCTAAAATATACGAATACGATCTGATCTTTATCTATTTGGTAATTTATTTATTAAATTATCTCTCACACCTAATTTACTTCATCAATATTTTTTCGTTTTTTATTTGTTTTCGGCAAAATTTATCCGTATTTTTATTATTTACCATTCAAATTAATAAAAACATCAAATTTATTTATTTATAATATTAGTAATTTATTAAAAACAGTAAATAAAAATTACACATTTAAACTTAAAAACATTATAAAATACATTATTCTTAAATATATATTAGTAATTCACTAATGATTTGTATACTTGTAAATTATATTTGTAAATATATATTACAAATTTGGTCTATATACTTGTATGTGTTTTTTGGAAAAAAAAAAAAAAAACTTCCAAATTCTTTAACATTTCTCCAAATTTCTCAAAACTCCATATAGTGTTTGGACGATTTTTTCTCCCAAAAATTTCTCCATATTCTTCTCAATTCCTCAATTATATTGGCGCCATTTAAGATCATAGTAACACATACTTAGACAAAACTAGGACAAAAGTTGTCATAGATTAGCTTGTCTATCTATAGACGCGATAAATGTGTAACTTTTATCCCGTCTCCTTCAAGCATTGATCAATAAGTCAATGACTATATATATATATATATATATATATATATAATATTTTAGTAGACTAGTAGTCAAGACTCGAAACCATAGACCGATTTTGATATGGCGCTTGAAAATTTAGACTTCACTCAATTATTTCGTTTAAGAAATACAAACATTCAAAGTTTGAAATTTAAGATAAGATGATGTGTTGGCGTTAAGTAGGATCAAAACTTCGACAATAACTTTTTATAGACTTTTGACAAAGTTGTCGTCTACAAAAATTACTGCCATAAATTTAAATGAAACTATACATAGTAATATTTTGAAAAAACTGTCTATTTTTCCACGAAAAATATGATATATCGATATATAGAGTCCAAACTTTGATATCTTTACATGTATTCCTGAGAAAATAGTTCGAAGCATATATCTCCGCCAATTGAAAGTTCCAAACATATTTACCCATCAAATCAAAATTCGAAACATATTTACCCACATAGATGGTTTAAATTGGTTTACTGTTTCGAAATCATCATTGAACCATTAAAATTATTCTTAACCGGGTTAATACCGGATTATGATTCGATTAAGATCCGATTAAAACAAAAACCGAACCCATTTTATTTTATCCCCAAATCGAAAATCCCTAACCCTAGAAAAAACCTCAAATTTAACAATACATTTTGTCTCCATGGATGATGTTTGATTTAGATATTGCTCCTTTTGTTTCTCAGATCCGCTTATCATAAGATCTGGATTAATTCAAAATATTTCTGTGCTACTTAGAAAGTTTCAGAGATTCGTGCGCCATGGGACATCAAAGAGGAAGAACACGAGATCAAGATGCGTTTCGACATGTCTGGTCTCTCCAAAGAAGATGTTAAAGTCTCTGTCGAAGATAACCTCCTTATGATCAGAGGAGAACAGGAAGGAAGACGATAATGATTCTTGGTCTGGAAGAAGTTTTAGCTCTTACGGAACACGGCTTCAGCTCCCAAACAACTGCGAGAAATACAAGATCAAAGTTGAGCTCAAGAACGAAGTACTGTTTATTTCCATTCCTAAAACCAAAGTCGAACACAAAGTCATCGATGTCCAGATTCAGTAGGGATCTATTAATGTTCTGTTTTCCCCTATTTTCCTGGAGCTGTTTGTTGTACATAAGCCTATGCTTCTCTATGTAATTTAAAGTGAGTAAAAGAATAACAAAGAGAAGCTATGAATAAACGGTTAAACTGAGTAAAATTTTGACAAGCTTTTCGGAAGATATTGCTCCTTTTGTTTCTTCAATCTCTCTTTCCTCCACGATCGAGAATTGACTAGTGTTTCATCACCTCATCAAAAGCCCAACGCGTATCATAGATCCGACAAACCTCGAAGCCGATTTCATGATCCAATATCAGATCTGGGAATCCGAAATTAAGAAACAAATAATATTACAAGGAATTCAATCGAATTAAACGAATCAATTAATAGATCCAACTACGAGAGGACATGATTACCAGCTCTTTAACCGATCGTCGGAGATCTCGACCGCAACGATCCATTTTCTTCCTGGAGCCACTAGATCGGGTTTGTATTTCAATCGGTTTCCGATTCGGTTTCGGTTTACTTTCGGTTTTGTCGGTTTGGTGTCGGGTTAACACTGAAACCGATCCAAATCGGAATTGAAGGATAAATATGTTTGGAACATTCAATTGGGGGAGATATATGTTTCGAACTAGTTTCTCAGGGATATATATAACCGAATAAATCACATGTTTTATCCGGCTATTATCCGTATTATCCGAGTATAACACATGTTTTATCTGACTATTATTTGTATCATTCGAATATTATCTAAATTTCACCCACTTTACAATTACATCGATGCTGCTTAATACTGAAGGTATTCATCAAACATTGGAATTATAGTCATCTCACATTTTTTTCATTATAACCATTGTTAACAATTCGTTCACATCTTTATCCAAGTTACGACCTTAAAAGCCAACATATGTGGTTACAAACACAAATATAAGTATTACATGGGGACCGACTGTATTTGAAGTATCCATCTAAATTTGAAATCAATCATCTAAACTTAAATATCTCCGACTAACACTGTTATTAACCGAATAAGTCACATGTTTTATCCGATTATTATCTGTATTATCCGAGTATAACACATATTTTATCCGACTATTATTTGTATTATCTGAATATTTTCTAACTTTACCCACTTTACAATTTCACTTATTTGCTTAACATTGTATGGGAAGCAACCAACATTCTAATTATAATCATCTTACCGTATTTTTGTTAAAACCATTGGTAATCAATCACATCTTTATAAAGGTTCTTATAACCTTAAAATACATCCTCTTTGGTTACACACATAAATAGCTGGAACCAATAATCTAAATTCAAATATATCCAACTAATATTATTGTTAACCGAGTAAGACACATTTTTTATCAGGCTATAATGTCTTTCTTCATCGGTTAGCAGAAATATTACCCTGATAATATCTTTTCACGGTTAACATATTAGAAACAGTTTCAAATACATGTGTGGTGCATTTAATGCTTATCAATGAGTCAGCTTTTTGTGTGGTTCAAATTAAACAATGTAGACTCCCTAGGATTATGTAGCTTCATAAGATCTAATGAGATTTTCTTCTTTCCACCTAAATAACACATCACGTGTTATTATCTAAAAGTAATATCGATTACTCACACATGAGATCAATACATTTTATCTATGTGATAGTCAATTTAGTCACTTTTCTAATTTGGCTCAATTTTTTGGTTATGTTGCTAATTGACTCTAAGTGTTATCTGAAAGGAAATTATCGAACAAAGACAAATATTCCACGACAAATACATCGAAATCAAAATAAATTCGGGAGGTGGACTTGGACCTTAATATTTCTGATATATTTCTTCTAATTTTAATTTATTTTTTATTTGTAGACATTAAAGTGATGAACAACAAAAGTGCAGAAACTGCCTGTCATTGCATTGTCCTCATGGGAACAACTACGAAGCTTTTTATGTGTATTTTTGTTTCTGGTTCTGTTTTTTTGTTTTTTGTCTGATGTTTTGACAGTTTGATGCCTTTGTCCAATCCTTTCCAGGTGAAAAAGTATCTATTACCGCAAAATAAAACTAAAAATATAATTGTTTTGATGTAATGAAATAAGTACGTTGCATTTAGGAATGCTGGAAATTACTTTACCTGGAAGAAAAATGATATCACTTGTTGTCAGAATTTGGTGTAAATATATAATCAGTTCACTCGATTCTGAAATAAATAAATAAAATTAATACAAATAATATCGTTTAAAAAAAAAAAAATTCTTTAAAATATCACTAAAATATGTTTTTGTTCCAAATTATCATCATTAATTTTTTTTTCCAAAAATACCACTAAAAATTTTGTTTTTCCAAAAATAACATAAACACTATAAATGATTTTTAAGGGCTTAAAATTTAAAATTTTGGGTTTGAGTTTAGTATTTTAGGTTTAGGGTTTAAGGTTTAGTTTTTATGGTTTATGGTTTAGTTTTAGGGTTTAGGGTTTAGTTTTGAGGGTTTAAAGTTTAGTTTTAAATTTGCAGTTTTTTTATAAAATAAAACTATTTGGAACAAAAACTTAATTTTGTGGTATTTTTGAGAATTGCCCTAACAAAATTCAATATAAAATTATATTATATTGTTTTATTAAAAATGTTATCAAATAAACATTATATTTTTGTTTGGGGATCATCTTTTGAAATTATAATTTTTTTTGTTTTTGTTTGTGCTCCGACATCGGATTGGAAGAAGCACAATTTAACTTGTTTTGCAAGGATCATGCCAACACAACCATCTAACATCACATATAAACCCCAATTAATTCTATGGTGAACTGACTCAGCGAAAAATAGTCCACCAGATTAATCCTGGGTCAAAACCCAATTTTACCTACCATAATTTTCATAATTTTGTTTCTAGTGAAAATCGAACTTAGGACAAAAGGATCCATACTCCACTAGACCATAACAAATCTGGCATGGAGTTATAATTTACATTTCAAAGTAATGTCGTTTTATATATGTATATATGAGAAAATATTATGGCTAAGATTTCTATGGCTAGACCCAACATGTTCTTTATGAGAAAATATAAATCTCAGCCAAACAAAACAAAAAAACTACTTGATATGTCAACAACTACTTGAGTAGTTGATTTATATATATATAGAGGATGAAAATAATACTAATAAACAATAACCTAAATTTTAAAAACAAAATTCCAAACTAGAATCATGTGCACATATTTTAACTTCTTAAGAATGAGATCTAGCCATGAAAATGACATTAACAATTGATGAAAAACTTAATTAAAGGCAATTATTAGATTGAGCGTGACAAATTAAAGGCAAATAATTAGAGAAATGAATAATTGATGACAAGTAAAAGAAAACAATGAAGATGCGGCAGTGTACTAGTGTTTGGTCTAATAAGACGTGTTGTTATATTATTTGATACCAAATTAAAGTTTTGGTGATATTATTATTAAACCGTACGTAGTTTCGTCCAAAACAGATGAATAAATAGATGTGATCAAAATAATTGTGATAGTCATGCATGTGGTAATGGAGCGAGTCAAAGGTCAAAGAATCAAGACAAGAGTGTTTCAAAGCTGGTCCAGCTTCGTCCTCTCCTCCCTCGTCTTAACACTCCATTTTTGTTTTCTTACTCTTCTTTTCTTTATTTTTTGTATCTTTCGTTTTGCAGGCTAAACCGAATAGGATGTTTTTATTGTACGACCGGTTTGATTTCTAAAAACATATAGTGATAATATTTTATTTTCACCTATTTAAAAAGAGCGGTTGGCTTCATTATTAATACTATATTATTTTGATAACTCATTGCAAATCTCGATTTTTCCACTTCTAACATTACATATGTATATATGACATTTCTCTTTTAGCCCTTGGTACATATACATATAGTACGTCTGTACGTAGCTGTATAGTGTTTTTAAAGAGAAAAGCTGTATAGTGTTATGAGAATCAATTAGGTAATGCTTGATTATAAAAATCTTATATTCCATGGTAAGCCATGGAGAATTTCTTCAATTGCTCGACACGTATCCTCCATTATCTCATAGTGAAGAAATGAGTGTAAACACAAGAGTTTCAATTCACTTTTTAAAAGATAAAAGGTTTTTAATATTCTATTCGTTTAACGTTTTTCATGCTGCCAATCACAATGTCAATAAATTGACAGTGGGAATTAGCAGTTGAGAAAGGTTAATTTTTGTTTTTTTTGATTATTGTCGCAAATCAACCTTTTTCTATTTAATCTTTGATATTTCACAAAAGAAAACGCTTGGCAAAAATATATTTTGGTAATTTATTTTCTCATGGTAAAAACACTAAAAACGACGTCGTGTAAGAGTGAGGTACACGCGTGTGTAGAGAACAGTGCGCCTACACGACCCACACGACCCAACTGTCTCCAGTCAACCCTGCACTGTCGTTGTTACACGTGCTTCTCTCTTCTCCCGCACGTGCTTCCCAGCTCATTCTCTCTCTGTCTCTTCGTTTTTTAATTTTAAAATCAAAAATTATTCCACAAACAACAACAAATGTAAACAAACAAAAACAATATTCGAAAAACATTACAATATCTTTTTCCATTATAGAATTGATTTGATTCCCAAATTCCTAACAATTACTGCCACTCTCGGATAAGTTCAGAGGTTCTTTTGTTTCGATGTGGAGCTTTTATCCAATGGTTTTTTCTTTCTTTCTATCCTTTGTACTTTTATTCTTTATTCTCTATCTAGATATATATATATTGGACAGAAAGAAACTAGACGATGCATGCATGTTAAACTTGTACGTTTTATATAATCTATCATACTGATCTAGTGATAACATGTTTTGGATCGTCCAATGCAAACGTACTTATAGATGGATTTGCGAAGAATCCTCGCAAATATTGACATATCACCTATATTTATGTATAGACTTTGAGGTGGATTTGCCAAGAATCTTGAATTATTCCCTAGTTGACAATGGATTTGCGTTAGATATTTTTTCCCCACAAGGAAAGTTTATGTTTTTTGAAAATGTAATAGCAAATCAAATTTGTCATATATGGATCTACTCAAATATTATCACCTTTTTCATTTTATATAGTAAAAACTTAAATTGATATACGATAACTTATCATCAAAAATCTTTCTTATTTCTCACTTTATTTATTTGCATGTTAATACTTATTTTTCAGTTTTACATTGAGTTTTATTCATAGTTTTCAATCATATATACATCATGTTTTGAGGAACTATCACATATGTAATATCATCGACTTGTCTCATATCTATATACCTTTTTTTTGCTAAAGGTTAGATCTAGATATGGAATAGAGTTTCAGAAATTTTCAATATATAAAAATACATGACTTACTATTTTCAAGCAGTTACATATCAAGCACAACATTTATGGTCTAATTGCTTCAAACATAAAAGATATATTTGTGTTTTTTCATTAGTTTTTTTTATAAAGTTTTTTCATTAGTTAAGATACGAAATTTAACTAATAAAAAAGTAATCGCCAACGTTTGATAAAAACACTAAAATGATGTATTCTAATTTTAAATCAAACACTACAATTTAACATGTAAATGTAATACAAACAAAACAAAGCAATGGACCCCTAATACCTATGCGATCGCCATGTTAGCGATAGAACTTAGAATCAAAGTATAAGAAAGAAGTATTGGCCCAATATGTAGAAGTGGCCAATTATAGTCCATGAGATAATACAACGTATATTAACTGGGTCAAGTATTTTGCAATTGGGCTCATGGAATAAGATAAGACTTTAAAAGCCTCTCTCATACGAAAAAATAAAATTTGCCCTTTTAATGTCTTGGAAAAGGGGATCAATTTGAGGATAATGTTAAATGTTATTACAAGTAGTTTCAATTAACATTACTTCTTCTTTTTTGATAACCAATTTTTAACAATTAACACTACTTTATGTGAATGATTATCCTTTTTTATTTTGTTTGGTACGGCCATTAGATAAAGACGAGTCATCGTTTAGCTTAATAATTTAAAAGTTAATTAAATCGGTACGATAGTTAATAATTTATTGCACGTTGTCCGGCCGTTTATCAACGTTGCCTATGATCTTATCTAACCACCCTTTTCTCTTCTTTGCTTATACAACATTCAATAAGAACGGTTCAAATTAATTAGAATTACATTTTCTTGGAGACAAAATAGTATAATTTAATTATTATAGTTAAATACTCGAAGACATAATAATAACATAAGCAAAGCCGGTGAGTTCGTGTTTGACTTTCCGGAAAAATGAAAAGATAGTTGCCTTGCTCGTCTGATCGACGAAGGTGCGGTGATGGTGCAGCATGTGACATGATCGATGCTCGAGGAAGGCAAAGAGAGAGAGAGTTTTTTTTTTCTTTTCTAAAATGACAGTTGACTAAATAATATATAAAACTTGGGAAGAACATCGAAAGTTTATTATTTTCCCCCAAATTATTGAGCAACTAGTATTTAAAATATTTAGATGAACACACCTCTGCGCAATCTTAAAAATAATTAACAAAGAATTGGAGCTATATAATTAGTTTAGAGCTTTACCATACTTTACGACATCATATAGCATGGATCATTGTGTTCGAACCAAAATACGAACCAATCGAATATCGTAAATTCGTAATTACAAACATATATAAACTAGATTAACTACAAAAAAACATATATAAACTGAAAGAATACATATTCAGTTGAAAGTTATTAAAATTTGAAACCCTTAATTAAGTTATTTTTAATACAATCTAACCATCAAAGAATCAAAATATATATTAACTTAAAATTTTCCATTTTGCGTCTAATATGAGACATGTAGTTAAAACATATTAAACCAAAGACGCTAAAAGTATGTGACCGGTGAGATATAAAAAAAAGAATGTTAACCCCAAAATCATATCGCTTTCCACTATTTTACGTCTTGAAGAACCTAATTAATAAGAAATGCATAATAGTAATTTGAAGATAGTGTCAGCAACACATATGATGATATATTGTCTTTAGGAACGAGGATTACATAATAGAGATCTAAAGTCTTAGGGACGAAGAGTTCTCGTTTTACCTTTTAATTGATAATAATTAGCATATTATAAGAGTTCTTAAGAGGCAAGCAACACAAAAATAATCTAAAAATGGACTATTTCATTGGACATTGGTTACTATAACATGACATATAATAGTAATACCGTGTATGACCACGACATCAAATAAAAAATATGATATAGTAAATGTGTTATTATATAGTTTCCAAAGTGCGTGTAACATATGGGTTCCTAGTACCTACCGGGAAAGGTTAGAGTCTTCAAGAAACTACTCTGTGAAAGGTTAGAATTAGGTTTTCCAAACTAAGAAAC
The DNA here is from genome assembly GCA_900406555.1 of Pseudoturritis turrita. Classification (NCBI taxonomy): domain Eukaryota; kingdom Viridiplantae; phylum Streptophyta; class Magnoliopsida; order Brassicales; family Brassicaceae; genus Pseudoturritis; species Pseudoturritis turrita. The sequence goes on from OVBL01000758.1 coordinate 248,474, forward strand.
ATGCTGTAAATATAAAATAAAATGAAATAAAAACCGATTTCATCATCTAATTATATATTTATAATTTTCATATTTACTACGAAAACATATGACGTTAAAGTTTTATCTAAAATCTAGTATATCTTATTATCTAGATAATACAAAAAAAATCAAATAAATTATCACATTAATGAATTTTATCTAGATTTTAGTTCGATAATTATCAATTTCAAGTTTTAACTTTATAAGCTAAAGTTTTATCCAAAAAAAAAAAAATTATCAAAAAAACTTTATAAGCTAAAGTTTAAACAATAGGTGATTTATACAAAACAAAAAAAAAAGGATAATCACGTTGAATCAAATATGAATTATCCATTCTCTTTAAACAGAAAGAAAAAAAAATTGAAATTTCTTGGAACTATCCCATGTTGTGACTTTTTTTAATATAAAAAATGGTTTTGAGGATAAATTATATAAAAAAAATAAAAAAATGATGACACGTCAGAGCCAATACGAAGAACACAACCTCTCTCGCTCTCCACTTCTCTCGACGACAAAAATTTCCATCTCTATATATACTTCGACGCAACAGTTGCAGAAACATCACTGAAACAAAAAAAGCAATGGCTACTCCAATCAAATTTATAACCCTAGCTCTCTTGATCCTCTCTGTAACACTACTTTCCCTTTCTCTCGGCGTCACGGCGACGCGGAACGAGGCGGAGGCGCGGCGGATGTACGAGCGGTGGCTAGTGGAGAATCGGAAGAACTACAATGGTCTAGGCGAGAAGGAGAGACGGTTCGAGATCTTCAAAGACAACTTGAGGTTCGTCGAAGAACACAATTCGGTCCCGGATCGGACTTACGAAGTCGGGTTGACCCGGTTCGCCGATCTGACCAACGATGAGTTTCGAGCGATTTACTTGAGGAGGAAGATGGAGAGGACAAGAGATTCGGTGAAAGGAGAGAGGTATTTGTATAAAGTTGGAGATAGTTTGCCTGATGAAATCGATTGGAGATCGAAAGGAGCAGTTGTTCCAGTCAAAAACCAAGGAAGCTGTGGTATTAATCTCTTTTTGTGTGTTTAGAATTGCGTTTGCGGTTTAATCGCTGTTTTTTGACGTTTGCAATGAAGTTGATGAGAGATTGTTGACAAATAACAGGAAGTTGTTGGGCGTTTTCGGCGATTGGAGCGGTTGAAGGGATAAACCAGATCAAGACAGGGGAATTGATATCTTTGTCGGAGCAAGAACTTGTTGATTGTGACACTAGCTACAATGGTGGATGTGGTGGTGGTCTCATGGACTATGCTTTTCAGTTTATCATTAAGAATGGTGGTATTGATACAGAGGAAGATTATCCTTATACCGCTACTGATGTTACCATGTGCAATTCCGACAAGGTTTTAAAAAACAGCTGATCTTAAATGTTTGATTTGTTGGTTTTAATTGTCGTTTATACTTATGTTTTTTCTTTCGTATATGTTTTGTCTTGCAGAAGAACACTCGTGTTGTTACCATTGATGGTTATGAGGATGTTCCTCAAAACGATGAGAAGTCATTGAAGAAAGCTCTTTCTAATCAGCCAATTAGTGTTGCCATTGAAGCCGGTGGCCAAGCTTTCCAGCTTTACAAATCTGTAATTTCAACGAACCACCTTGATCCTCTTTATCCAAGATTGGTTTCTTGAAAACCCGATTCATTAAAAATGTTTGTTTTCAGGGTGTGTTTACAGGAACATGTGGAACATCTTTGGACCATGGTGTGGTAGCTGTGGGATACGGATCATCAGGTGGTCAAGACTATTGGATCATTCGTAACTCATGGGGATCAAACTGGGGAGAAAGCGGATACGTTAAGCTCGAACGTAACATCAAAGATTCATCAGGGAAATGTGGAGTTGCAATGATGGCTTCTTACCCTACCAAATCATCGAGCTCAAACCCACCAAAACCGCCACCGCCTTCACCTGTTGTTTGTGACAAGTCTTACAATTGTCCAGCTAAGTCCACTTGTTGTTGTCTCTATGAGTACAAAGGCAAATGCTATAGCTGGGGATGTTGTCCGCTCGAATCAGCCACTTGCTGCGAGGACGGCTCTAGCTGCTGCCCTCAGTCATACCCTGTATGCGATTTGAAGGCCGGTACTTGTAGAATGGTTAGTTTCTTGTTCTCTCTCTGTTATGTCTTAAAAGACGCCAAATTTGGAAATTTCAACAAGTGAAAACATTGCTCTTTTTGGCTTTCTTTTTGTTTGTTTACTTGACTGATTCTTTTGTGAAATTTGGTGTGGACAGAAGGGAAACAGTCCGTTAAGCGTAAAAGCCTTGACACGAGGACCAGCGATTGCGACCACCAAGGCTACAAACGTGCTTGTAAGCAGTGCTTGAGGAGAGATGAAACTGAACGAAGAATCGATTTGTTTTCATCCCACGTTATCAAGATTCAGTCTTTTGTCTTTAGACGCTTCCAAGTCCGGATTATAGTTTGATTACTCTCGTCGATTTCAGTATGTTTATGTTGGATTTGCTGTAAATGTTTAAGAAGTAATCTGATGTTTACTCCATATCATTATTGTCAATCTTCCTTGTGAACAATAAACTTTTAACCCAATCGAAGTTTAACCACTCTCTTCCACGTTTGATTTATTAAATGATTTTTTTAAATATTTTTTTGGCGGAATGTGAAAATTTTGTAATATAATTTTAAGAACTAATCGATCTCCCTTTTCTTGTCTCGACGTCAACTCTTGCAAACAATCTCACTGAGACAACACAAAAAGCAGAACCAATGGCTACTCCGATCAGATTTATAACCATAGCTCTCGTGATCCTCTCAGTGTCACTACTCTCCTCATCTCTCGGCGTCGTCACGGCAACAGAAACGCAGCGGAATGAGGCGGAGGTGCGGCTGATGTACGAGCGATGGCTAGTGGAGAATCGGAAGAGCTATAATGGTCTTGGAGAGAAAGAGAAACGGTTCGAGATCTTCAAAGACAACTTGAAGTTCGTCGAAGAACACAATTCGATCCCGGATCGGAGTTACGAAGCCGGGTTGACCCGGTTCGCAGATCTAACGAACGAGGAGTTTCGAGCTATTTACTTGAGGAGAAAAATGGAGAGGACTAGAAGAGATTCAGTGAAAGGAGAGAGATATTTGTACAAAGAAGGAGACGTTTTGCCTGATGAAGTCGATTGGAGGGAGAAAGGTGCGGTTGTTCCAATCAAAGATCAAGGAAACTGTGGTATGATTTCGATTTTCTTAGCTTTTGATCTTGGTGGATTGCGATTGCCGATTGAGATTGAGATTTCTTGATAAAAATAGGAAGTTGTTGGGCGTTTTCGGCGATTGGAGCGGTTGAAGGTATAAACCAGATCAAGACCGGAGAGTTGAAATCTCTGTCGGAACAAGAACTCGTTGACTGTGACAGAGGATTTGTCAACGCTGGATGTGATGGAGGTATCATGAACTATGCTTTTGAGTTTATCATCAAAAACGATGGTATTGAGACAGATGAAGATTATCCTTATACCGCCACTGATGGTACCTTCTGCAATGCCAATAAGGTTGTTTAATAAACCAAACATAATGAGAGTTTTTTCTAGTTTGATTATGGTTTCAATTTGGTAACTTTATGTTTTCTTTCCTTCTGCAGAAGAACAACACTCGTGTTGTTACCATTGATGGTTACGAAGATGTTCCTAGAGACGATGAGAAGTCTTTGAAGAAAGCCGTTGCCCACCAACCTGTTAGTGTTGCCATTGAAGCTAGTAGCCAAGCTTTCCAGCTTTACAAATCTGTAATTTTTCTACAAACCCATATATCACTATTCTTCTTCATTTGATCTTGGTTTTCTTGAAACTCAATTTCTATGTTTTGTGTTCGTCCTTAGGGTGTGTTGACAGGAACATGTGGAATATCTTTGGATCATGGTGTGGTAGTCATTGGGTATGGATCTTCAAGTGGTCAAGATTACTGGATCATTCGTAATTCTTGGGGATCGAATTGGGGAGAAAGCGGATACGTTAAGCTCCAACGTAACATTGATGATTCAATGGGAAAATGTGGAGTCGCAATGATGGCTTCTTATCCGACCAAGTCGATTTCGTCATTTGATTTGTTGTCTGAGATTTGATTTGATTTTCTTGTAAAATGTTTAAGAACTAATCTGATATTTATTCCATAATCCAATAAGTTTCCACCTCAAGGCATTTAAAAGTCTCACAATTTGTTAACGTTACTAATCTGGGGAGAAAACGGATATGTTAAGCTCGAATGTTGAGTTGCGATGATAGCTTCTTATCCTACCAAATCATCGAGCTCAAACCCATCAAAACCGCCGCCACCTTCACCTTTGTTTGTGACAAGTCTTACACTTGTCAGCTATGTAAAGTTTTCTATGAAAGGATATTGTGTTTTGTGTTATTCAATATAGAAGACGGCTACATGTATTTATACAAAACTAATTAACCCTAATCTAAAACCCTAGTTTAATATAAGGCTTTATATCAATAACCCAATATTTAATCTACCTATACATAATATATGGCCCTACATCTTATATGGTCCAATACCCTCCCTCAAGTTGGAGCATGACGGCACAAATGCCCAACTTGCAAAATAGATAGTGAAATTCACGTCGTCCTAACGCTTCCGTGAAGATCTTTTCCAACTCTACAACGTTGGAACATGAGACCGTGAGAACATAAGAAAAATTGTTAAACTGTTCTTCTTAACAGGATTCTTCTTCTGGCTCTGTCTCAGTCACCTCTGCTGGCTCAATCTCAGTCACTGATGTATAAAAAAACAAGAGAAAAATTGTTCAATTGTTCCACTTAACAGGATTCTTCTCTGTCTCAGTCATCATTGTGTCGCAGTCACTCATGTGGCTGCTTCTGTTTCTATCGCACTCACTCCTGTGATTGCTTCTATTTCCGTCGCAGGCACTCCTTGTGGTTGCTTCTGTTTCCATCACAGTTACTCATGTGGCTGTTTCTGTATCTGTCACAGTCACTCGTGTGGCTGCTTCAAACATCGTAATCGGCTGTAACACCCCACCGCAGGGTCATCATCTATGTTTATACTCGGTAGAAGGGTCATAATCGGCTGCAAAACCTCGCCGCAAGGTAATCATCAACGTTTATACCCGATCGTGGGGTCGGTAATTGGATGCAACACCCCTCTGTTGGGTCATCATTGACGCCGGAGAGTCAAATGTTGTTGTATCCGTTACAGTCCCTTGTCTCCACAACCAACCAACATAAGCTTGTTGTTCATCCGAGACATCCTTGTCTCCACAACATTCCAATGTCAGCTTGTTGTTCATCCGAGACATCCTTGTCTCCACAACATTTTAACGTCGGCTTGTTGTTCATCCGAGACATCCTTGTCTCCACAACAAAATCTTCCAACAAAAGCTTGTTGTTCATCCGAGACATCCTTGTCTCCACAATATTCCAATGTCAGCTTGTTGTTCATCCGAGACATCTTTCTTCTTCTTCTTCCGTCCCTGCTGCTAATGCAGTCACAAATCCAACAACCATCATCTTGGCTCAGACAACGTGAACACTACACGTCCAATGCTCTCTTGCTCATTTATGCCAGAGTTATATTGCATCACAACCATAATCAGTAGTTGTCTCTGCATCAGCCCCTGTGACAGTTCCTGCAACTGTCTCTGTCTCTGTCACTGTAGTTATCTCTGCATCGACCTATGTGACAGCATATATCTCTGTCTCTGTGATAGTTCTTGCACGTGTCTCTGTAGCTGTCTCTGCATCAACCTCTGCAACAGCTCTGTAAACATTTCTGATTTAGATTTTCTACATTTGAACAATTTCTTTGCCAGAAAGAAAGGTTCATAACTTCTGGAATTCATATCAGAATCGAGCTCCGTTTGCTTCTATGGAAAGCTAGATGAGAAATCTTCGCAGCGGTACCAAGATCTTCTCATGACTCTTTCTGAATAGATGGAAAACTAGCCCGCAAGTTGGTTCATCCCACAACCACATCATCTTCTTTCTTCACTTTCTTCTTCTTTCCCTCTCTTTCTTCTCTCCTCTGCTCTGACCAGACCACACCACTATCTTCTTCTTCTTCCTCATTCCTTCCCTTTTCTTTCTCCTTCTTCTTCTTCTTCAACCGGCTCCACCGGAACGGATCTGCTTGCCATCTTCATCACCATCCTCATCTTCTTCGTCGTCTTCATCTTCATCACCATCATCGTCTTCATCGTCGTCTTCAATGCTTATCGACTCCATGATTTTTCTTGAACACAAAACTTGCAAAAGCTTAATTTCTATCCCTTCGAATCGAAGGCTCTGATACCATGTAAAGTTTTCTATGAAAGGATATTGTTTTTTGTGTTATTCAATATAGAAGACGGCTACATGTATTTATACAAAACTAATTAACCCTAATCTAAAACCCTAGTTTAATATAAGGATTTATATCAATAACCCAATATTTAATCTATCCATACATAATATATGGCCCTACATCTTATATGGCCCAATAAGCTAAGTCCACTTGTTGTCTCTAGAGTACAGAGGTAAATGCTATAGTTGGATATGTGTCCGCTCGAGTCAGCCACTTACCGCGAGGACGGCTCCAGCTGCTGCCCTCAGCCATACCATGTATGCGATTTGAAGGCCGATACATGTAAAATGGTTAGTTTTATTAGAGCAAAGCTTCTAATACAACTAGAGACTCTTCCATCAGCCCCAATGACAAAACCAAATTCAAGCTCTGATACCATGGTTCTGTCCATGGTATTAGAGCCATGGACAGACCATAGACCTTTACTCTCATCCAGTTCTAAATATTTCAAACTGTGTTACCATTAAGTTCACAGAGAGAAATTATCTTCTTTGGAAGTCACAATTCGAAACATTCCTCTCAGGCCAATTGACTTGCTTGGCTTCGTCACTGGTGCCACAAGCTCACCCTCGCCCACCATTCATGTTCCTAACATCGAAGGTTTCACCGGTGAAGCACAAAATTCTGACTACCTTGCTTGGACCAGATCAGATCAAGTAGTTAAGGCATGACTGCTCGGTTCTCTCTCTAAAAATATTATGAGTGTCGTGGTTGGCTCCCTTGTCGTGAAGCACATTCCGATTCATCATCAAGTTGCAGATATTTTCACAAAGTCCCTACCTCAAGGTGCATTATGCTTCTTATGATTCAAACTCAGACTTGATGTTCCACCCAGCAAAACCTCTGATACAACAAAGAGACTCTTCCATCATATTCAAAACCAAGTTTGAATCCCACTACACTCAAGCTCAGCCCAGTCAGAATATCAAGCCCAACATCACTCACCAACGGTCATCTCTTCCTCAGAAACAAAAGACAAAAGCAGAAAAAGAACAGAGGAAGCTACAAAGAAAAATGCCGCAAATAGAAAAGCAAAAGCACCCCTAATGGCAGTCATCAAATCAAAACAAAAACCATGACGTCATAGATTGAAAATAAACCTAGTGTCTTTACTATAAATAGAAAACTCAATGTAACCGAAAACCTTGAGTGAAATAAAAATCAAAACTTTAAGTTTTCATTGTTTTCTCCATTTTACTCCATAAAGGTTTGTGCTTTCAAGTTTCTTGTTCTCTCTCTCTATTATGTCGTAAAGACAAACAAATTTGGGAGTGAAAACATTGCTTTTTTAACTTTCTTTTTGATTGTTACTTGACTAATTCGTTTATGAAACTTGGTGTGGACAGAAGGGAAACAGTCCGTTAAGCGTAAAAGCCTTGACACGAGGACTAGCGATTGCGATCACAAATGCCACAAACGTGCTTGAAAGCAGCGCTTGAGGAGGAGAATAACCGATTTGTTTTCATCCCACGTTATCAATATTCAGTCTTTTGTCTTTGATACTTCAAATTCGGATCATAGTTTGATTACTCTCGTCGATTTTAATATGGTTATCTTGGATTTGATTTGATTTGCTGTAAATGTTTTTAAACTAATTAATGTTTACTCCCTAGCATTGTTGTCATGATGTCATCTTCCTTGAATAATAAACTTTAACCCAATTGAAGTTGCAGTCCCTTTCATAAAGGTTCAACGAAGTTTACCACTCCTTGCTAAGCTTGCTGTGGTTTAGTGGTGAATTCACTTAGGAATGAACCTTTTACTCTGAGTTTAAACCTTCTGAGCTGAAAATAATGTCATAATACATTCTGCTAGTCGGAATTAATATATAACGTGTTATTAGGTTTATGCAAAAGCATATTGAACCTTGGACCAAACTTGGTATACAAAGTTTGCTCGATAGATATATCTACCTTTGAGATAGTCGGACGGCTTAGATCGTTGGAATTAGATCAAATATCATCTAAGTCCTAAACCCTTAGTTCGTTGCAGATATAAACCACCCACGGTTACAAAAAAAAGTTTGCTAGTTTTTTTCCACGTTAGATTTATTAACCAAAAATATTATATAAAATTAAAAAATTTCCTAAAATTATACATGTGATATGATTTTTTTTTTCATTTAGTGTTTTTTTTTCTAAAGAAATTTACAACCGCGTGCAGAATATGCCAATTGATCTGCGGAGACACAAATTCAAACGAGAGAAACACAATTCAAACGAGAGAAATATACATAAGCGAAAATAAGATACAACAAGCTAAATTTAGAAATAAAAACAAAATCAAACGATAAGAACAACGACCTAATCTAAGGATCCATGATATTTAGACAATCACATTGTGTTATTTGTCTGAAGGTTTGAAAGCGGATGAAAATCTATTATATTGCTTCCCCCACAATTTTTTGGATCAGGATGAGCCAAGAGCATACGTAACCAAGCCAAAACCTTCCCCAAGAAACTGGTTTAATCGAACTGTTTTTAAGACCGGTTTCCAACGATATAATGGTTGCCTGAAACTCAAATCAGAGATTCTTTCGAAGACCTTAAACCTTGGGTATGACTCGTATTAAGATAGAGTAAAAATGTGGAAATAATAAAGTGGAAAAGAGAGGAAAGACAAAAAATAAATCCAGTGTAAATTTTTCATTAGTTTAAAGCAATGTTCGAAAACTCGTTAGGTGCTAATTGGCCGGTCGAGTTGGGCCTAGCACCTACTGGCAAAATCGGAGATTAAATGAGAATTAATCGGGGACTAGTTTTTAGATTTTTAATATCTTCTAAATCTATGAATCTATCGTAAATTTATAATTTTGACGTAATATTTGTTCAAGTTTTATAAAACACATATAAATGAAGTTAGAATATTCATTATGTCATTGCATATAATAGCTAATTCCAATTTACATCATATACAAAATACAAAATCAAGTTTTCAATAACATGACACGCAATAGTGAAAAAAATTGAAATTAAAAAATATTTTCGTGTCACCTGACCAAAAAACGAATCAGTTATTAAAATTTTAATAGATTTTAGTTGGTCATCATCTAATTATATCTCTAATTTTAATTTTAATTATAAGTGTAATATATTAAGCAAATAAATCATATTTTTTAGTAAATAATCGGAGGAGGAATAATTTGCTAGCCGACAATTTTTAGAACATGAAATTAAAGTAGAAAGATATTTTACACTGCTTTTACCCTTTTTCAACGTAATTTTGCTAAAATTTCTTTTTTTCTATTTTCATTATAATTGGTTGAAATTAAAGGGATTGATCAGAATTTTTTTGTAGCTACATTTTTTTACTCTTAACAATAACAAACCGACCCATTATCAGCCAAAAGACACATAGTAAACATGTGATATGAATCATATGATGTGGTTTAATTTTTTGTATATAATACAATGTTTGTCAGAATAAAATATACAAATATAATTTAAAAAAAAATTGATACGTCACATCCCCAATCTCCAAAACACAACTAATCCATCTCTCTCTTCAAAAAGTCTCACTGAAACAAGAAGAAAAAGAAAAACAAGCAATAGCAATGACTGCATCTCCAATCAGATTTATAACCATAAATCTCGTGATCCTCTCGGTACTATTATTTTCCTCATCTCGTGACGCCGAACGAGGCGGAGGTACGGCTGATGTACGAGCGGTGGCTGGTGGAGAATGGGAAGAACTATAATGGTCTAAATGAGAAAGAGAAACGGTTCGAGATCTTCAAAGACAACTTGAAGTTCGTCGAAGAGCACAATTCGGTCCCGAATCGGACTTACGAAGTCGGGTTGACCCGGTTCGCAGATCTAACGAACGAGGAGTTTCGAGCTATTTACTTGAGGAGAAAAATGGAGAGGACTAGAAGAGATTCAGTGAAAGGAGAGAGATATTCGTACAAGGAAGGAGATGTTTTGCCTGATGAAGTCGATTGGAGGGAGAAAGGTGCGGTTGTTCCAATCAAAGATCAAGGAAAATGTGGTATGATCAAGGAAAATGTGGTTTTGGATGATTACACGTTTTAGAACAAGAAACGATTATGATTGAGATTTCTTGATAAGTAGGAAGTTGTTGGGCGTTTTCGGCGATTGGAGCGGTGGAAGGTATAAACCAGATCAAGACAGGAGAGCTGATATCTCTGTCGGAACAAGAACTCATTGACTGTGACAGAGGATTCGTCAACGCTGGATGTGATGGAGGTATCATGAACTATGCTTTTGAGTTCATTATCTACATCGGTGGTGTTGAGTCAGATAAAGATTATCCTTATACCGCCACTGATGGTACCTTCTGCAATGCCGATAAGGTCTTTAACTAATAAACTAACATAATGTCCGAGTTTTGAAGTTTCATTATGGCTCAAATTTGGTATATCTATGTGTTATTTCATTCTGCAGGAGAACAACACTCGTCTTGTTACCATCGATGGTTATGAGACTGTTCCTCAAAACGATGAGAAGTCATTGAAGAAAGCTGTTGCTCATCAACCTGTTAGTGTTTCCATTGAAGCGTATAACCCTGCTTTCAAGCTTTACAAATCTGTAATTTTTCAACAAACCCATATATCACTCAAAGCCTTTGATTCTTTTTCATTTGATCTTGATTTTCTTGGAAACCAAATTTTATCATGTTTTTGTCTTCTTCCTCAGGGTGTGTTTACAGGAACATGTGGAACATATTTGGACCATGGTGTGGTAGTTGTTGGTTATGGATCCTCAAATGGTGAGGATTATTGGATCATTCGTAACGCATGGGGATCGAATTGGGGAGAAAGCGGTTACGCTAAGCTCCAACGTAACATGGATGATCCAACCGGGAAATGTGGAGTCGCAATGATGCCTTCTTACCCAACCAAGTCGATTTCGTCATTAGATTTGTTGTCTGAGATTTGATTTGATTTTCTTGTAAAATGATTAATAACTAATCTGATATTTTACTCCATAATCCAATGAGTTTCCACCTCAAAGCATCACAATTTGTTAACATTACTAATCTGACAAGTTTTTCTTCCATAAATAGGCAAAGGTATTAACTTTGTTTCTTTGTAAATCAATGGAAAATTCGTACAAAACGGCACGTGCAACGTAGGATTCAGATCCAAAACAATCGAAACTTGTTTAGATCTAACGGCAGTGATTTATTGTTGACCGCAACTCGCACGTGACTTGATCTCCAATACTGTGTTTGCCCCAATCTATCTCTCTCTCTCTCGAATATCTAAATCCTCGAGCCCTAGCTCCTCCTCAATCTCGCGCGCGTCAAATTTCTACTTGTTCGGGTTCGATTTTCATCGACGGAGCTTTTTTTCATTGGATATGATTCTCGATCTATGAGCTTTTGCTTAGCTCTTATGCTTTGGATGTTTTGGATTTGGTCATGATTCTGTGATTTTCTATGATTCCAATTTTCTGATCTGGTTTCGAGATTTTAAAACTTTTGATTTTTTGTTCTCTGGATTCGCTTGGTTGCTTGGATTTAACCTGATTTTTCTGCTTCTTTGTTATGAGCTTTATGTCGTGCTCGCCCTATAATTGTTGTTTTATAGCTTTGATTAGCTCGTCGAATCTGCATGTTCTTGCCAAAAGCTGAAAATGGGGGGGTTAAATTGGGATTTACATTTTCTGATTCAGAACGAGACAATGGTCTTGTTAAGGGACTTGGAACACGGAAATGATGATTTAGGGTAAAAGATTTGAAACATTTATGCAAAATCAGACATTTTAGCTTTGATTTTTTGATGTTGAAGTCTCTGTTATTCTGACTTTGTTGATTAGATTTATAAAATTATCTTACTCAATGTATTTTGTTGAATGTGATGTCTGCAGAGAAGGGGATTTGCAACTTTGATAATTCACATTTTGGGTTATAGATCAAGCTTTATTGTTCCTTTTGGGGACTCTAGGAGAGATAGAAACCATGTCATCTGATTCACCAAATTTGCCTGCTACGGGAACACCGGATGTTCAGCCTCCTGCTGCGGGAACACGGGATGGTCAGCCTCCTGCTGCTGTAGAAGCTGGAAGCGATGATTCACCTAAAGGGGTAGCATCAAAACTATCTGCCTCTGGGATATCAACATGGGCCAAAAGTTTAAAAGTTCCCCAGCCATTTTCTTCCACACGAAGCGACTCTGATGTTGAAAATACTGAAAAGTCTGCCTTTGCGAAATTTACAAGTGGGTTAGGGATTCGTTTATCTCCCAAATCTCCTCAATCAGATGAGACCACAGAAGGAAGTTCAACTGCTACACAACCCGGTTTCATTGGGACAATTACGAAAGGTTTGGTAGATACATCAAAGAATGCTGTCAAGGCAGTACAGGTCAAGGCTCGACATGCTGTATCCCAGAACAAAAGAAGATATCAGGTGCAATTAATTTATATAATTCATAAATTTTGTGTCATCTGTTTTGCTACCCAGGTACTTCCATGCTAGCTTGCTTCCTCATCTGAAATTTTATACATTTCTTTTGCTCGACTTGTGGTTCAGGAAGGTGGGTTTGATTTGGATTTGACGTACATAACAGAGAACATAATTGCAATGGGGTTTCCTGCTGGTGATATGAGTTCTGGCTTTTTTGGATATGTTGAGGTAAGTCAATTAGTATCTTGTAATCAATGCCCCTGGATCTGCTCTATTTTAGCTTTAGTTTATCTGCCAGATTCGTTTTAAGTTAATCTGGAAAATGTTCGTTCAAAACATCAATGCAGGGTTTCTACCGCAACCAGATGGAAGAAGTTATTAACTTTCTTGAAACTCAACACAAGGTAGTACTACTAATTTCTTAGCAAAATCTAGTTGGCAATTCGATGTTCATATGTCAAAAATAGCTAATGTATCTCAAATAAAATTAAAAATGTGTTAGCCACGCAATTTTGCCATCTAACTTTTGGAAATTAACATATATATGATGCGTTGTGCAGTTAGCTACAGCCTTTATAATTGCTTTCTTTAACTGAGAATACAATTGCTTTCTTTTGTGCTATTCTTATAATTGCTTTCTTTTTGTAGGGAAAATACAAGGTTTACAATCTTTGTTCAGAGAGGTTGTATGATGTATCACTATTTGAAGGGAAGGTATGTTATCAACATATAACTTCCTCATTTCCTTGCATTTGATCAACATATAACTTCCTCGAGTAATAGTGCCTTAGTCAAAATTAAGGAAATTTGCTCCATAGATCACCCTCTGCTCTATTTCAAGTTACTTTAACTCCGAGGTACTTATGAAACAGTTAGCAATTATAAAAATTCTGTACTTTGTGACATATGTACAAGATTGTGATAATTTGCTCATTTCTTACCTGGATTGCTGGACGTTATCATGTAAAAAACCTGGCGCAGTGAAGTGGCTCAGTTTTCTGTTGCATATGGTTTATCCACTTCTTTCTCTACCACATGATCTCTGTTTCGTTGATAGCTATGTTAGTATGTGCACAATTGTAAAGTATTTGGCCGCCTCCTTTTGTCAGTTTAATGTCCCTAAACATCTATTTTTGCACTTATTATTTTGCCTCCAGGTGGCCAGTTTCCCATTTGATGATCATAATTGCCCACCAATCCATTTGATTACCTCATTTTGCCAAAGTGCATATTCATGGTTGAAGGAGGACATAGAGAATGTTGTGGTTGTTCACTGTAAGGCTGGAATGGCGAGGACAGGGCTTATGATATGTAGTCTTCTGCTGTATCTGAAGGTAAAGCATTATCCTAACCTTGTATAAAACTTAATCAAACACAGGGAACCAATCATGTTTCCTTTTCTTGTTTAGTTCTTTCCCACTGCCGAAGAGTGCATGGACTTCTACAATCAGAAACGATGTGTGGATGGAAAAGGGCTTGTGCTACCTAGCCAAATTGTAAGTCTACTTTTGCAATTTATATAATTAATCCGCTTATAAAAACGTTTTTGCTCTTCTGCTGACTAGTGAGTCTGTTTACTCATTATTTTGTAGAGATATGTAAAATACTTTGAACGAATATTGACCTACTTCAACGGGGAAAACCAACCAGGCCGCAAGTAAGCTGCTTATTCATATACCTTAATATAGTCTACACTTGTGTATTGACATTGTACAATTCCTTTTATCTAGGTGTATGCTTAGGGGATTTCGGCTCCATAGGTGTCCCTATTGGATCAGGCCATCCATCACCATTTCGGATCACAATGGTGAGTTGGTCGATCATTGTTTCATGACAACATATAAAGGTAGTATCATGCTGAGCTAATATCTTCTTGTAACATATATGCAGGTGTTCTCTTTACCACGAAAAAGCATTCTCGGACCAAGGATCTATCGGTAGGCCACTGTTATTACTCTATTGCTATCAAGTTTTTTTTTGTTAAAGCCTTTGTGAATCGCATTTAAATTTCATGTTTTTGCAGCCTGAAGACTTTTGGTTCAGTGCACCAAAGAAAGGGGTTATGGTCTTTGCCCTACCCGGAGAGCCTGGTCTAACAGAATTGGCTGGGGACTTGAAAATCCATTTTCACGACCGGCAAGGAGATTTTTACTGGTTGGGAAGCTAGTTCCTCGTTATCCAAATCCATTACCAATATAGCTTTGCTTTTCTGCTTTTCTCACGAATTAGCTTTTCTGTATTCTTATTCTCAGCTGGTTAAACACAACAATGATGGAAAACAGAGTGATTCTAAAAACCAGTGAGCTCGATGGGTTTGACAAGGTAATTACTGAATGCTTGACTTTGTGAGTGAAGTCGAGGTTGGGCTCTTTCTCCATCAATCTTCCGGTTTGAAATGATATATCTTTGTGTTTGGCCTTTGCTCCAATACAGAGGAAGCTACCTTCACCTGGATTTATGGTCGAAGTTGTTCTTGCTGATATTAACCCAACAATCCCTGCAAACCCTAGTTCTGAAACAGCATCCAAGACACCCGAAGAAACTTCAGCAGCTAATTCTTCCCCTGTAGAGGGTGTCACACCGGTTCCCGGACCCATTAAAGAAACAGAGAACCCTGATAAGGACGATGTGTTCTCTGATAACGAAGCAGAATCAACTAGCCCGACCAAAACCTCAACATGGGCTTCTTCTCAAACCCCAGAAGCCAAAAAGAGCACGGATGAAACCTCTGGTCTGACTCGTGCGACCGATAAACTTTCTATTTCTGGAAACAAGGGATCATCAGAGCCGGTGCAAGGAATGGTTAGCAAGGCTGAAGCGACAGAGAAACCCACTGGGTCTGGAGTCAACGCGTCAAGCACAGAGAGTAGTGAGTTCAAGGTTATGGCGGCTGATGCGTCTGTGTTTTCGTTTGGAGATGAAGACGACTTTGAAAGCGATTGAAGAATGATGATAAAAAAAAAAAAAAAAGGAAGATGTGTACATATAAAAAAAAGAAGGAAGATGTGTAATCAGAATCAGATGATGGAATCCATTCATTGTCTTGTGTTGTTGAATCCTAAGGGCCTTTCTGGCTTTACATGGCTTTGTTCTTTTTATACGTTGGTTGGTTGTCTTTGTATTTTGACTTTTTTATTATTTGGAATCATAAAACAATTCATGCCACATCAATAATTTCATAGGCTTTGGCTTTGACAATCATTGTATTTGGTTAATAATCTCTAGTTTATTGTTACATGTCCAATAAAGCTCCCAAGGAAAGAATTGCTGTTCAATAAAGTTCATTTCTATTTCTAAATTTTCCATATCCATCAGTTGATGCACTAATAAGTATCTATTTTATTTTGATGCGTTGCATACTACTATATGTTTTGAATATAAATGCAAAAATTAAAAAATTATCCTTTTTGTTTCAAAAAAAAACATAATTTCATATTTAATTAAAAACAATTCAACCATTCATAAAAAATCATGCATAATACAAACGGTTATCAAATACATTTATTTATTGCATACAAATGTGATAAAATCTTATATATTAGAACAAAACAAAATCTCTAAAACAACCTATATTTTGAAAAGAAAAATTATCTGATTTTTAAGTTATTTAAAGCAAACGAAGAAGAAATCAATATAAATTCACATTTCAATAAATTCAAGAAAAATAAAAATATATTTATATCATTACATATTTCCTTTCTTGATGATTTTATTGTTATAGATTTTTTTTTAAACCATTTTACATATTTTTCAAGTTATAGTATTAATATTGTGGTTACCATATTGTATAATGGTAGTACATAGTTGATAAAAATCAGGAGTGTCTCTATTTCTTGCAGACCACTCCCTTGCCACGCCACTGACACAACTTTAGACTTAAAAGAATCAAGTTATGTAACTGGTCATATCATAAACAAGAGAATTAAGTCTTCTGCTTTCTAAATCATCTTTCGGAAGTGATTAATTACAATGCTTAGAGTGAGTCGGTTATGTTCGTCCTCCAGTGGTACTCCTCTCGTCTTCCTCAGTGCTCCGCATGGAAGGTTGCCGAAAAAGTGGAGAAGCTGATTGTTGTCATGGAGTGCAAAATTGATACAAAACACACATTGTTCGTCTCTTGGCCGGAAATATCATAATCTCTGCAATCTCGTCTGTTCATAAACACATCAATAGTGGTCTTCGAAAGAAGATAAAGAAGAAGAGTCAGCAGGAGCAGCAGAAGAGTGACATGGGCGGATAGATCCTTGAAGCTTGAAGTATTTTAATTTTGCTAAGTATTTTAATTTTGTCCGAACCTGCTAGTTAACTATTTGGTGGTAATTTGGATAGGTACTTGAACCATTTTAATTTTGTATGAGTTGATTCTAGTTAATTTGATGGTATTTATCGAAGGTAAAAAAAAAAAAAAAAAGAGCGAGGCACTTTTTTATCAAGTGAATCAGTGATCCGCATACAACGTTTATGTGGTAGCACATTTCCTTGGATTGTATATCCAAAATTACTAATTAAATGTATCATTTTGTTTTTGAGTTTGAAAATGAGATGACAATAATTGATACATTCCGTTCACTTTTTAAAATTCAAATCATTGCAAAATGCGGAATTTTCTTCTAATTTTTTTATATAGATGAGGAAATGAATTTTTATCAAAAGAACAAAAAATTGATACATGTAATCACGATTTTACTGTCTGTGTTTCCTAAGATTTTTTTTTTCCTTTTCATTGCAGTATATTCTTTTGGTCAAGGTTCATTTCAGTATTTTATAATATATAAAATTTGATATTTCAAGTTAATATAACGCACGGACAACCAAATCGGATTATACAGACTATATCCATAAAGGAGAGAGGTTGACCACACCAAAGTCGCTATTAAGGTCACTACCCCGACGAAGTAAAAAGCAAATCGTGCCCTTTCGCTTGGCCGGAGTTCGTCTTATCGGAGAATGCTAGTTTTTGATATCGAGTTATCGTCAAAAATGGTATAAGCTCATCTTGATTGTGTGGAAATTTCTTTTGGTGGTCATTTGCTCGACTTGAATCAATGTTATGTTGGCATCATCAATGTGTGCTTGATATAGTCCATCCTCTTCTAGTTGTAGGATTGGAAAAATCATTATTTTTTCTGTGCAGAACCGGCCTTGAAAAAATATGGGCTTCAAATTGAAAAATATTATGGGCCACTAGTTAACAAACTTAAAAATAAAATACAAACATA
This sequence comes from Pseudoturritis turrita, assembly GCA_900406555.1. Lineage (NCBI taxonomy): Eukaryota > Viridiplantae > Streptophyta > Magnoliopsida > Brassicales > Brassicaceae > Pseudoturritis > Pseudoturritis turrita. Next base: position 266,417 of record OVBL01000758.1, read on the forward strand.
TTAGTTTTTAGGGATTCAAACTCCCCAACTCAAACCTTACACTTATAAGCTTTAAACTAATTCGACTGATGAATACTTTTGAAAAAATAGGACCAAAAATTTACTCATTATCTAAGAGGCCGCAAACATATGCTTGCCTTGCTTCTCTTCAAGCTCGGCTCTGTCTTTTCGTGGTTTGTTTATCGGTTCTCTTACGTTTTGTAATATTTTCCAACTCAATATCAATCAATATCATTCAGAATAAAAAAAAATTTATATAATGCACAGCTTTCAAATACGCGGACATGGATAAGAAGATACCAGTTTACAAAAAAAAAAGATACCAGCTTTGATGCAATGACAAGTATCTACTTTTATTTTGATACGTTACATTTTATAACCTTTTCTTTAATTTGTTGTCATGATATTTTACATTTTGATTTTTTTTAAGTTATTTAAAGCAAAACAGGGTACACTACGTTTTCAGACTACGTGAACGCAATAAATGTGACAATCTTTTGGCAAAAGAATCAAGGAAACAAGAAAGAAGAAGCATTATATCTATAAGGATTAACTGTCTTTACTTCTTGCTTTTCTTTGTAAACAATGATAAAGATTAACTGTTTCTAGTGATTAAATGACGTAAAAACAATATTAAAAATGCAAAAAAGGGAAGAAAATTATAAATTCACATTTCAATAGTAAATTACATTTATATCATTACATGTTTCCTTTCTCAATGATTTTATTGTTACAGAAAAAAAAAACAACCGTGTTACACATTTATAATTAAGTTATAATATTGTAGTTTACCATATTAATTAGTGGTAATAGTAATCAAGTGAGTGCAAAGCAACGTCTATCTCTTGCAGACAGCTCCATTGCCACCTACGCCACTGGCACAACTCATTTCAGGGAGCTCCATTTTGCTCTGACCACCGTTGCTGCCTCCGTTACCGGTGAATCTTGTGGCTAAGCAATCAGGTGCAAAAAGTCCGGTGGTCTGGAATTCTCTGTCACCACCCATCACAGGCATGTGAACTCCGATCTTGACTCGGCTAACGTAGTTAGACCTATAAGTCTGTCCCAAAACACCATCGACATTGTCGCTAAGGTCTTGGAATTTGAAGCCTAGGTCGAGATGAACTAGACAATCGTCTTCCTTCACGTCGTATCCATGGATTCTTGAATCTTCCATTGTTATTGGCACCACTCTTGCTGTGATCTTAAGCAACCCCTCTACTTCAACCTGAATAAAATGTATATTATATGTAGACCAAGTTATTAATTGATTACCATTAGGGATTTAAGTTTAATTAGAAAAATACCTTAAAATTACAAGTTTTCGTTGCGATTGTTATTTGAAAAAAACTAACAAGATTGGCAATTATTCACACAAATATCCTTGAATATGTAAATTTTTTCTGTAATTTGATTTTGTTCCTTGTGGCTAAAGTAATATTTTCTTAGGTCGTACCTCGAGGTTGTTAGTGTCTACGTTGACTCGTTTGACCGAGACCTGAGGAGAAACTCCAGGGGAAGAAGTCCACTTCGCACCGTCTAACTGAGGAAGTGAGATGACATTTCCGTCGAAAGAGACAGAGATCCGGTCAACGGAATCGTCCCACGTGGCGGTTTTGAGGGCTCCGACGTAGAGACGGTGAGTGCCGAAGAGGATGGCAATGGATTGGACCCATGTGAAGTCACGTGCCATACCAGACCTTCGTTTACCGATGAAATGTGCGTTTATGTGAAGGTTAGGATCGGAGATAAGGCAGAAGTTGGAGTCTTTCTTGCCGTGGAAGTAAAAGGTGAGACCGTCTCCTCCGATGAAACGTGGGTCTTGGCAAACGGATCCTGGCTTGTCGCAATCTGCATCATAACGTATATCATGATTTAACATATATTAAACAACTGAGTATACGGAATTACGAGGAGGAGATTGATGGATGCAGAGGACATACTGCAAAGAGGTTTGCAAGTGACGCAATCGACTTGACAAGAACGGGGACAAGCGGCGGGGCAAGGATACTCAACTCCGTAACAAGGAGAGTCATTCTTCTTACACCTGGCCCTTATGACTCCTGCTGCTTCCTCTCCGTCTGATGGAGGGGTTGGAGTAGGTGAGGATGGGGGAACGTAAGGAGGAGAGTTTGGAGCACTTGGAACAGGGACTGAAGGAGAAGGAGTAGAGCCAGGAGGAGTTGGGACGGAGGGAGAAGGAGTCGCGGGAGTAGAGCCAGGAGGAGTTGGGACGGAGGGAGAAGGAGTCGCGGGAGTAGAGCCAGGAGGAGTTGGGGTCAAAGGAGGTGTAGGAGTGGGACTTGGAACGGAGGGTGTAGGGGTTGCAGGTGGGGAATATGGAGGGACTGGCGCTGTGGGAGTACCAGGAGGACTTGGCACGGATGGTGTAGAAGGAGTGGGAGTAACATCAGGAGGGCTTGGAACGGCTGGTGTAGGAGTAGGAGGTGGTGGTGAAACAGGGGGAACAGGAGCAGGAGGCAGAGGATCAGTAGGAGTAGGAGTAGGATAAGGAGGAGTTGGCATGGTTGGAGGCGATGGCTTATGGTTATCATCATCGCCTTTACCATCATCTTTGTCATCATCGCCTTTACCATCGCCTTTGTCATCATCGCCTTTGCCATCACCTTTGTCATCGTCTTTGCCATCACCTTTGTCATCACCTTTACCACTGCCTTTACCATCGCCTTTGTCATCACCTTTGTCATCGCCTTTGCCATTACCTTTGTCATCATCTTCACTGGAAGGAGGGTTTGGCTTAGGATCAGTTGGAGTAGGAGCCGGAGGAGTGTATCCACCGTCATCATCACCACCGTCATCGCCAGGGGAAGGAGGGCCACATATAGGTTTGCAAGAAGCACATTCGACATGGCAAGAGTCGGGACAGAACTTGGGACAAACATGTTCCAAATTGTAGCAATGTTTGTACTTCTTGATCTTACATGTTGCATGGCTTGGATTCTTGGCTATGCCCGGTGGTGTATCAGCCATTGTTAGTGCAAGTGATGCAAAGAGTATGCATCCCAATATTTGGAGTCTTGTGTGTTTGGCTAGATCCATTGCCAAACAAAACAAATAAGATAAAGAGTGTTTCTTTTTTAAGTTGTTGTGTGCTTGAGGATTTGATGATTTGATGGTATGAATGATGATGTGGTTCTTGTGTTGTGATATGGTTTATATAGATAAATATGCTCGACTTTTTAATATCAAGTTGAGGTCTTTTTAATCTTTTAAATAAGGGTTCCTATTTCTATGGATGCTTACGTTTTAAGATAGCTACTTACGGGTTGATTGGTTTACCCGCTACCATCCGTAAACGCTATGTTTGCAAGCGGTTGCGGTTGGTAGCGTTTGACAACAATCACAGAAACTGTTCCGTACCACTTTATATCGTTTGGAATCGCTCTAAATCAAAAGTTCCTTCTCATGAGTGTTTGCAGTTGCGGGTGGTTGAAAAAATATATTTTTAAGAAAATATTATCTTAAATAATAAACTAAAATTTACAAAAAAAAAGTTATTTAAAAAAATTTACTTTTTATATCGAATATTATCATATAAAATTATATACACTTGATATATATATATTTTAATTAAACTAAAATAAACTTGTAATTATAAAAAAGTTATTGTAAAAATACTATTTAATTATGCTATGATTTATTTAAAATATATAATTTTAATTTTTTATAATAATATATTTTGGTTTCAATTTCAATTTTAATAATTATAAAAAAATATTATTGTATATATAAAAAATGTTCCAAACATCTTTAAATTTTTTTATTTAATTATTCTATGATTTATTTAAAATATATCATTTTAATTTTTTATAATAATATATTTTTTATTTTTATATAAATGATATATTATGTGTATTTTGATAGTTTTATATAAATCCGCTATCACACCGCTGTAAATCAGTCATAAACGTTCCGCAAATGCATCCGTTTCCAACCGCTTTACCAGTCGTATAAATTATCCAATAACGCTAGAAACTGCTACCGCCCACTTCCACAAACTCCAACAACTACATCCGCATCCGCTGCGTTTAAACCAATAAAACCTTTAATTTTAACATATATTAACATCTTTATAGTTGCACAAAAGAAAAACATATGTATACATAACAAAACAACATTATACTCTATATATATACACAGAGCCAGCCCTGAGCCCAAACTGATCAAGCATGGACTTGCGGCCCTAAAAAAATAAAGATCGGTTCTATATATAAAACGGTCCATTTTTTAATGAAAATTTACAAAACGACCCATTTTTCTTTTTCTAACTTGCGGTCTTTCTAAATTCAGAGCCGGCTCTGTAATAATATGCATGCTTCAAGTTTTTTATCGATCACAACAAGGTTTATAAAATGCTAACTACGTAGTAGCCTAGTAGGTATAAAACTTTCGCAATATAACTGGGATTTATTGAAGATTCCTAATAAAGCCTTGACCAGTGAGAGACGTCTTTTCACATTTGTAAGTGGAGCAGTTATATTATTCATCTGGTTAAATTTTAGAAATTTTTTAAATACGATGGTATGATCATTAATTTGGTTCGAAATTTTGATTTAAGAAATCAGAAAAATGGTTTTGTTAAAATGTTAAAGATTATTACTAGTAATTTTTTGATCTCCCTTTTCACTTTAATTATTATCAAAATTATGCATGTTACAAGTAGAGAAATTACTATAAAAACTTCAAACTTTTTATTTTTTTTCCAATTTAAATATCTATTTTTTTGCGTTTCCAGAACAAAACTTCCAATTTTTCAATTTTTTCCAACTTAAACATCCAATTTTGCGTTTTCAGAACAAATTTTCAACTCGATTATTTTTCTGAAATAAATTTTTAAGTGACCAAAAATGTATGCGTTCAAAGGTTGACCAACGGTCCACAACAACTCCGTTAAATACCAATAACGTCCGTTATAGCTCTTGATTATTTTTGTAAAGTTTATGGTCTTGATTTGTTATTTTTTATTGTTTTGTTTGTATATTATAATAAAAAAAAATTATAATCACATCCATAATTCGTAAGTCAATTAAAAAGTGACTGTCCTTAATTTTTTTTCAACGAATGTTAAGAGTGTTTAATAGAATTGTTGTTGACCGTTGGTCAATTTTCGACCGCGCACATTTTTTAATTGGTTTTAGATTTGTTTCGAAAAAATAATTAAGTTGGAGGTTTGTTTTGAAAATGCAAAAAATTAAATGTTTAAATTGAAAAAAAAAAGAAAAAAGTTGAAGGTTTTTTATGGTGATTTTTCTTACAAATATTATGACCTAATTTTTATTTAGAACAGAGTATCCGAAGAAAGAAAAAACAGCCTTTTATGTGTAAATCATGACCTTAGTTGATATGTAAACAATGTTAGCGTAAAGTCAACCATCATATTAAACTCAACAATCGATACAATTAAGTATATGAACGTCTACCAAACTTGTTAGAAAGAATTTCGATTCCACTTTATGCAATTCTAAGTAATACATTAATGGGTATATAAATGTGATCGATATTAATTATCTGTATCGCTCCAAGGAAGTTTACGGGGGAATCACTTTGCTATTAAGTGATCCGCATGCTACTTTTGTGTGGTAGCACATATTTTGCTGAAATATTTCAAATCATTTAAATTAAATTAAATTAAATTTAATAGTAATTTGAAACATTGATATACATAATTTTAATCTTAAAATATCACTGCAAGTGAACAACAAATAAAGTAGTTTTTAGGGATCGAATCCACGAAAACCAAGTGAAACGCTACGAATCTATATAAGTGAAATTAAGCTACGATGACAATATAGTTGTTTGTTGAAAAGTGAAATCAATAAAAAGTAAGCGTTAAGTCTAGGGCAATTCGCAGGAATTCAGAGATCATGAACCAGACAATTATTCAGAGAATAATAAGCGCAGTCTTAAACTCAAACATGAATGTTTAACCAATCCACTATCGTGGTATCAATTACTTTATCTAGTAACCTAAGAATCTAAACTGTCGTTTGATCTTAGAATTCTAAACAAGCATTAACGAGCATGTTTGATATGTTCACAAATTGCCTTAACATCAGCTTTCGTTGGCTAAGGACAATTTGCTCACCTATGTTCTATCAAGCAATCTATAACACTTTTGATGAATAGATTAAACCTAAAATCAGAGATTAAGTGATCAATTTAATCTAAGCAATGAGAACAACGATAAGTGAAGACAAGATGATAAAATCCTATCTATGTCTGATTCAATGATTCATAAATTCCTTTGAAATCCTAAACCAAACTATGAAACTACTCAGACATGGATGCAGGGAAACAAGAAGGAGATGAAGAAAAACTTATGATCAAATAAATAGAAATCCAAAGGGGTTCAGAAATCTTCTCAAAAATGTAGAGTCAGAGATTCATCTCCCAAAAGCTTACAAACTCCAAAAGCCAAAAGTCTGAATAGAAAAAAAAGTGTGTGTAAAAACTTGTGTAGAAAATAAAAGTGTAGCCTAAACAATGGCTAAAAATAACATATAAATAAGTTTAATAATGTTCTGGTCAAAATCTCTGGCAAAACCAAGCCCAATAAGGAAAAACTGAAATTTTTTTTTTTCTGCACATGTTTCTTTTGCTCGTCAGACGGACATGTCTTCACTAAAACTTGCATAACTTTTGATCGCACCGTTGGAATGACCTCAATTACTTCCAAACGAAATATAACTCGACGCTCTATCCTGTGTCAAAATTTTAGGTCGAGCCATTGGTGGAAACGTATTCAACGAGTGCCGAATTTCTGACTTTTTCGCAAGATCATGTATCTTCACATATCAGTTTGCAACCATTCCTTACTCCTTATGCCTTATACTCTATCCAAACATGTTTCAACCTGAAAAGACTCTAAAACATAGGAAAGACTCGATAAAACGATGAATATCATGGTTGAAAACCGGTAAAAACCATGATATATCAACTCCCCCATACTTAGCCTTTGCTTGTCCTCAAGCAAAACAAAGAACTTAGTTTGTGAAAGAAGTTTGAAAACGCGGAAACTCACATTCTCTTTAGAGTGTTGTAATGACCATTCATCTCATAATCCACACACTGCAAAACCAATCTCAATCGAACCACTATGTACTTTTCCGTAGACATTCGCAGCTTTCCAAATTCAACCCAAAATTTCACAACGTCGTCCATAAGCCTTTCATTGCTGGGTCTCATCAGTGATCTCAATGCCAAGAACCTTAGGCTCATTCCCGTCCTTTGCCATGACAACTATCCATACAGTCTTTGGTACTCTTTCTCCCCCAGACTTATTCTTTGTTCTCATCTTTTTTTTTTTTTTTTTTTAATTTCAAAGGTGTAGGCGAATAATGGTATCACGGGAAATTTTTCTAACCTCGCTTCCAACCTTTGTGTGATCATTCCTCTCAAAGTAAAATAATGGGATCACAGGAAATTTTCCTAGCCCTTTACTCGAAAGAAAATCCTCTCATCTTTTCTGCTTTTATTTAACTTAGAATAAGGTAGAGGAGTACCATTATGTTTCACACATGATGCATTTTTCAGGCAACGAACGAGGAGTCAAGCCCTATGAACATCAATAACGTCTGATGAGGTAAAAGGAAGAGCTAAGAAATTAGCTCAGGCTTAGTGGATTCTGTTGGAAATCTGGATGGATTCTGCAATAATGGTCACTAAGATAGAAAAATCAGACAACAAACCAAGAGAAAAGTCATCATTCCCAACAAATTTGACTCAATAAATCGACAAACTGACTCAAAGAGAAAACAAAAGAAAATAGTGTTAGTAAACGATGAACACCCTCCCCCAGACTTACTTCACACCGTTCCGGTGTGAAAATAAATCAAGAGAAAACTAAAATAGACTCAAAAGATGAAAATAAAAGAAAAGAATTTTTTTTTTTCGAAAAAAACCTGAAACACTTAGAACCAAAACCAAAAGTTAGAAAATAACTGAAAACAAAGTATGTACACTTACCGGTGGGTTGTCTCCCACCAAGCGCTTGTTTTAAGTCTTTAGTTTGACTTATGAACACATAGGTTAATCATGAGAATCAAAAGGTTGGGCCAATGGACATTTGGTCCTTCTCCTATGAGGAAAATGAACAAAATATGCAAAAGGACACATCCATGGTAAAGAGATAAAACTCTCATCAAGGAACTTTACTACAGATGTAGCATATATCTTGAAATCTTCCTTGGTTAAATGCTCATGAGAATCAAATGCATTTAATGGAAAGATAAAGTCTACTTCAGGTTTAAACGAGTTTATCACAAAATAGTTAACTTCATCCCCATCAATCATGTATAACACAATATTCTCATTACTAGAATCTATCTCAACCTCAGGGTCCTCTGTCTCATTCAAGAGATCATCTATATCAACCACATCCCCTAGGTAAGATTTTTCAAGAAACGATCTAGATTCCTCTAGCATTGAAAACTTAAACTCGAGATCATGAACACTTAAAGCACACAGATAATTGATATCAAAACATACTTCATGGTAATCCCTAGCAAGCTTTTCTACACTTAGAGTATCTAGTCTTTGAGTCTCACATATTAAATCATAACAATCATCAATGAGCTTGAGAGTATGCAAACTAGAAGCTACATCTTCACTGCAAGGCATATGACTATCCTCATTATTATGAAATTCAAAAGTTGAATCACATGTACCTTCTAGTTGGCATGGTGGAACCCAATCTATTACCTCTTCAAGTGCATGAGCTACAATTATCTCATAATATGTGAGCTCCCTTCCTTCAGGTGATGCCCGGTGTGAGATGAGGTTCAAGCAGATAATAGCTGCTAGGTCACTCTTTGTCAATGTTGGATTTTCTTTGTAAAGCTCTTCCAACTTCACTTTCTGTTCTGGTGTAAGCACGCTCTCATCAAATGGTGGCTCCACATCTGGCTCATTTTGAATGTGTTCTTCAATTGTATCTTCCTCCTTTTGTGGCCAATCATTGTAATCCATGGCCATCACTATAAGAAACTATACAAAAAATAAATTAAAAAAAGCTAGTGTCTTAGACTAAATTTCAAACTTAAATTCAAAGGTACTGCAATTGGTCCCCGGCAACGGCGCCAAAAACTTGATACACAGAGTTTTAACCCTAAAATATCACTGCAAGTGCACAGCAAACGAAGTAGTATTTAGGGATCGAATCCACGAGAACCAAGTGAAATGCTACGAATCTATATGAGTGAAATTAAGTTAAGATGACAATATGGTTGTTTGTTGAAAAGTGAAATCAATTAAAAGCAAGCGTTAAGTTTAGGGCAATTCGCAGGAATTCAGAGATCATGAATCAGACAATTATTTAGGAAACGATAAAGCACAGTCTCAAACTCAAACATGAATGTTTAACCAATCCACTATCGTGGTATCAATTACTTTATCTAGTAACCTAAGAATCTAAACTGTCGTTTGATCTTAGAATTCTAAACAAGCATTAACGAGCAGGTTTGATATGTAACAACAAATTGCCTTAACATCAGCTTTCGTTGGCTAAGGACAATTCACTCACCTATGTTCTATCAAGAAATCTATAGCACTTTTGATGAATAGATTAAACCTAAAATCAGAGATTAAGTGATCAATTTAATCTAAGCAATGAGAACAACGATATGTGAAGACAAGATGATAAGACCCTATCTATGTCTGATTCAATGATTCATAAATTCCCTTGAAACCCTAAACCTAACTATAAAATTATTCAGACATGGGTGCAGGGAAACAAGAAGAAGATGAAGAAAAACTCATGATCAAATAAATAGAAATCCAAAGGGGTTCAGAAATCTTCTCAAAGATGTAGAGTCAGAGATTCGTCTCCCCAAAGCTTACAAACTCCAAAAGCCAAAAGTCTGAATAGAAAAGAAAGTGTGTGTAAAAACTTGTGTAGAAAATAAAAGTGTAGCCTAAACAATGGCTAAAAATAACATATAAATAGGTCTAATAATGTTATGGTCGAAATCTCTGGCAAAGCCGAGCCCAATAAGAAAAAACTGAAATTTCTTTTTTGTCTGCACATGTTTCTTTTGCTCGCTAGACGGATATGTCTTCACTAAAACTTGCATAACTTTCGATCGCACCGTTGCAATGACCTCAATTACTTCCAAGCGAAATATAACTCGACGCTCTATCATGTGTCAAAATTTCAGGTCGATCCATTGGTGGAAACGTATTCAACGAGCACCGAACTTCTGAAATTTCCACAAGATCATGCATCTTCACATATCAGTTTGTAACCATTCCTTACTCCTTAGGCCTTATACTCTATCCAAACATGTTTCAACCTGAAAAGACTCTAAAACATAGAAAAAAATCGATAAAACAATGAATATCATGATTGAAAACGGTAAAAACCATGATATATCAAACATTTCTTTGCTAATGAAATATATAACAATTTTCAATTTATATTCAGTATATGCACCAAACTGAAACCATAATTCGTTTTGTTCACTTTAATCCAGTTTCATTTTTTCTCTAACAATTTTTTTTTAATTTAGTTAGAGAAAATTAGACTAATTCGATTTTAGTTCATTTTTGGTTTTGATTTACTCAATTATAAAAACTAAACCAAATAATAACTGAAGTTAAAGTTTGGTTCAATTTTCCAATAGAATTCGATTCTATTTGAGTAAACTTAATTAACTTCCCTGCCCCTTTTTTTGGTGGATTCCCTACTTTAAATCCTGTAAAACTTATATTTAATTTATATTTTGTTGGTTTTATCCCTCTTAATAAATCTATTAAGATTTAAATGGTATATTAAACGGAAAATTTCAAAATATCTTCTTTACGATATTTCTTTTCAAAAATATCTCTTGTTGTTGTCTATTTTTACAAATATCCATTTATACATTTTCATAAAATCATATATAAAGATTTAAAATTTTAAACATTCATAATAAAATAATTATGGTAATAAAGAATGTTTAAAATATTTATAAGTCATGTTTTAACATGAAATTTTTTTATAAACGTTTATATGCTAAGTTTAAAAAATGTATTTTTGAAAATATTTTTAAACATGGATATTTTTGAAAAGGCCTATCACAAAACTAGTACTTTTCAAAATTTCTCATATCCTATCTATATTAATAGAGGAGACATTCACAAAAAAAAATCATAGGTGTCAAAAAATGAGTAATTTAAGGGACACATCATTTAATTTTAACCAATTAGAACATTTCAATTAAAAATATATGCTATGGTGGAAATTTCTACATATTCTCATTAATTTTATAACATAAGTCCATTAATACATGTTTTACAAATTTAAGCCCAACTAAATATAATATTTTAGACTTACCGTATCTATTTTAAAATTTAATAATATATTAACAAGTTTTTTATTATTATGAAGATCAATTTAGACGGAAAAATGAAGATCAATTTTATATTTAAAAGATATTGAAATAAATAACATTTGCATATTTTTAATCAATTTTACTCATAAAAATATTAAAAATTAATGACATTAACATATATTTGATCAAAAATATTTAACTTATTACATTTATGCACAATATATATTTTGTATGTTTATAGATATTAGAAATAATATGTTTTGTTATACATGTTTAAATATTAAAAAATTGTATATGTTAAAATCGATTTGTTAACCTATTTAATCATTTAATCTCGGACTTGATCAAAATCTAGTTAAACTTTAATTAACTATTCGTCCAGATACGAAGGACATGCGCACATTAGAGAGGAGAACCTTTGACTTTTTTGGGGGTCACAGTCACATGATGAAAACAACTATGATAATTGATAAGTTGAGCCATGGTCACACCTTTACAGCTATGTTTTCATTTTTCTACTTTGTCTTCTATTTGAAGAAAGATAGAGATACTGCTGTGGAAATTGGGCCTCAGTCAAGTTTCTTCTTTGAGCCCAATCTTAGACATAATTATTTTGGGCCATGATGCATCTCAGCCCATATTCCATAGCAAAACTAATAATACAAGTCGGCGGTGGTTTGTAGCGATGTTGTCGTGGGTGAAAAAATTCAATCCTATCCGAACCTGAAAAAAACCTGCCCAGAAAAAATTATGATATAGAAAATTCGAAAAAATCTTTGTATTAATCGGGTAATTCGAAAAAATCCTGTAATTTTCGAGTTACCCGCGAGTATCCTATTTTTTTTTTGGAAAAAACACAAATTTTTTTTGTTTATGATTAATTATCATTAAATATTTTATATTAATTTTATTTTAAATTTGTATATAACATAAATAATTTTGTTACGTTTGTGATAAATAATCATGTTTTTAACGAGAAAACGAAAAAAATACAACTTTTTCTTTTCGACAGAAAAACGGAATTTTCCATTTTGACGGAAAATGAAATTTTAGGTTTTTGACGGAAAAACAGAATTTTACGTTTTTGGCAGGAAAACGAAATTTTACGTTTTTGGCGGAAAAACGAGATTTTATATTTTTGGCGGACAGCGAGATTTAACTTTTTTGGTGGGAAAACGGGATTTTACGTTTTTGGCGAAAAAATTTACGTTTTTGGCGGGAAATTTAAGTTTTTGGTGGACTACGAGATTTTATGTTTTTTTACGGGAAAACGGGATTTTATGTTTTTGGCGGAAAAACGGGATTTTACGTTTTTGGCGGAAAAACGGTATTTTACGTTTTTGGTGAGGAAACAGGATTTTACGTTTTTGGCGAAAAAATTTAAGTTTTTGGCGGGAAATTTAATTTTTTGGTGGACAACGAGATTTTACGTTTTTTTACGGGAAAACGGGATTTTATGTTTTTGGCGGGAAAACGGGATTTTACGTTCTTGGTGAGGAAACATGATTTTACGTTTTTGGCTAAAAAATTTACGTTTTTGGTGAACGAGATTTTACGTTTTTGGCAGGAAAATGGGATTTTATGTTTTTGGTGAGGAAACAGGATTTTACGTTTTTGGCGGAAAAATTTACCGTTTTGACATTAAAATAATTAATCCAATATTATTTTTGAAATAAACATAACTAAAACGTTTCTTCGATGATTTTTTAAATTATAAAATAAAATTGATAAATAATTCATTATAAAATTATTTTAAGAGTATTAATTTATTAAAACCGTTGGTTTGTTTCTTAAGATTCCTTATAAAAGGCAGAAGACATTCAAAGAAGAACTAACCTAAGAAAGACAACAAAGACAAAAGTGAGAGAGTTCATAGAGAGATGGGAAGAGAAGAAACCTAGGGCAAAGCAAAGTTCAAGTCATGTTTTGCGAGATAGAGTTTCTTTGATCTTTCTTCTTCTTTGTTGTGTCTTCCTTTTGCTTATACCTGAAACACAAAGAAAATGCCGGTTAGAGCATTGTGTAAACCTTTGATTGATAGTGGATGACTGTGGAAGAAGGTTCCCACACGAGATGTACCCTTGTGGAAGGAAACTCATTAAATCTTGATGTCAATTTATTTTTATATTTGTGTTTGATCCTTGAAGAATCAACTTGGTTTAAGTGTGATTCGAGATTAAGATCCTAACAAGTGATATCAGAGTTCAGGCTAAGGATTTCACGACATCAAGGAGGTACTACAAGCTAGAGGAAGAAAGAAGGGTTCTGTTGTTCTTATTTAAAGAGGATGGAGTTGAGAAGCATCAGATTGAAGAAGGTTTTTCAATATATGTTCTTCCTGTCTAGACAATGAGACTATTATGTGATGGAGGATATCACAAGGATTAGGTTGAATTCTGATATAGAAAGGCAGGAGTCAGATGTTCTTTAGATAAAGGACGAGTTTTCAGAATCAATCATTATCTTCGTGGCTCAAATCTGGAAGGCAAGTTTTTTTTTGTCAAGTTTCCGCTGCAATCACAAAGATACGTCTGTGATGATATTGTTGATGGTTACTAGTCACACTGGATCTGCAATTCTCAGAAGGTTAAAATCTGGTTGGAACACAAGTTTTGTATGCAAGTTTTACATAAGAATTGGTCAAGATTCAGTGCTGGTTTCTTAGTGAAATATGGCTGTAAAGGATTGATACAGTTGGTGTTTAAGCATGTCAAAAGAAACTCAGCAAGTCGAATTGAGTGATAAGGACTAGGGGACGCCTTACAACAAACCCTATATTTCTTTATCGTCAACATGAGAACCAGAAACTGTTTTGCGGCTTTATCGAAGTGCTTTCTTGCGAATCTCCAATCATCTTTGAATATACTGCTCCATCGTTTGCAAGTAGATTGTAACCGTTTCAAAGATATGGTCGGAACGCGACAGAGTATCTCCTCTACCAAATCCCCTGGAAGGTCCGACATCGTCATTGTGATCTCTCAAGGAAGAAAGCGACGGTGTCTTAGCTTTTGGTTGTTATTTATTAGGGTTTTTCGTATATCACTCTTCTTTAATATACACGAACTCTTTACTTTTTGGAGTGACCATTTTCATAAAAAAAAAACTCAGGCCTACAACATGAACCGGTAAAACTCTGGAAAACTCGCTCAAACCCGGTTTCCGGTTTGAACCATTAAACGTCTTACGTGCTATGGAGGCAAGTGGAGTTGACTCTAGAACAAGTCAGAAGCAACTTGAAGACTTACTACGAGAAGAAGGTCCGACATAGTAATTATAAACTGTTCCATAGTTGCCAAGTAGATCGTAATTGCTTCAGATTTGATTTTTTTTTTAAATTAATTAAAACATGGATCGAACCATTTTTATTGTCCGGCTTGTCCAGTGGACGGACGAGCTCCGGGATGCGTTTGTGGAGCTTTAATGTTCGTGTAACATACTCGGTATACTCACATTTTGAAACAAGTCAAATATCAATTAAGTACACGATCTAATTGTTTCAAATTACAATATTTGTTTCAAGTGTTTCTAATGTTTTGCTGTGTTTTTTCTACAGCAACACCGTATCATGCTGGCGAACGAAGCTGTATATGTCTTTTTTCTAATGTTTTGGTGGATCTTGGATTGCCCTATTTTCATATGGATTTTTGTCACATATGTTTTCTATGAGACTGATATGATAATGAATGGGGGGAAAAAAAACAGCATATACTTTGTATTTAAAGAAGCTCTTATGTCTTTTTCTGGTCTCATTCATGCTCATATTTCATTTGGCTTAAGCAGTATAATTTGAAGAGTGGTGATTTCTAGCTGTATTGACCTGTAAGATATGTGATCTAATTCACTAATGCAGAAAAAGGAGGTCAACACGTTGCAGTTGAAGATACAAGAAGCTTCAAGTATATTTTCATGTTATTCATTGAAATTTGGTCAAGTAGTTTTGCTCGCAAAGAAGCATGCGAAAAGTTAACTTAGTCTTCTTTTCCTATTTCTGCTTCAATTTCACCTTGTAGCAATGTGTGAATTACGATCAAGCAATTCAAGTTTATCCTCACAAAGTGAACATTTCATTTTGGCCAGACACCTAATCAATGGCAAACAAAGTAAGATGTTGTTGAACTCCAATATAAATATATGGTTGCTTGGGACTCATTCGATGCTATCTGATTCACAGTTGTTTGTTCTGCGGTTTTTGACATACTTTTCACCTCTTATCGAATGCCTATACTATAAAGCACTCATGGGCTTCCACAAAATGAATATGGAGAAAATAGATAAGAATACATTTAGATTCTGAAGGTGCAGGAACCCGTCTTGTAGCTACATAAATGACACATGCTTTACCATGTGGTCACCCTTAGGCCTAAGCATTGCGGTTAGCTGTTGGTTTGTTATGGAGACAGGTGATACAGAATTTGAAATGAGAGGAATTAAGATGCAGCGCTGGTCAAAATCTAATGGCGCTTTGGCTGCGGCAGAGACAATTCAAAGAGTGTTTCATGAGTGAACATCTTGTGTTTCAACTTTTGAAAAAAAGCAAACAAAGTTGTGGTTTCAAGTAATTTGGATGGCTTAGTGGTAGAACTTGAAGGGTGAATAGGTGATGATTTGTAGCTGTACAACTTGTAACCTGTAAGGGAGTGAGTTGGGTGACAGAAAACTCTGAGCAAAGACAATGATGAGAGAGCTTTGAACATGTTTTATGAATCATAACTCTCTCTTCTTTAGACATGTGCTGAACAAGACATGATTAATTGTAGTCACCTCTTTTCCTTTTGCCTTTAGCTCGCTCGATTTGAACCAAACTTGGAACATAACTAATAAGAATAACCGGCCAACAGTAATCCAATGTATCTACTCCAAAATCCACGTGTGTGACTTTATTATCCTCTCCAACCATGTATAACACGTCTTCGTAGAATATCCATGTCTCCCAACACACAACGACTTTCTTCTCCTCGTCGAGCAAGAATCTTTGAAGGAAAGTATGAAAATCAGGGCTCAAATCCAATGCTAAGACCTTGCTCCACGACACGGCTTTGATCTCACCAATCTTATTTGTCACCCATACCTCAGTCTTGGATGTCTTATTGCGCTGTAATAACACCGAAAGCTTCTCTTCTCTAACAACGGAAAGAAGATGAACTCGATAACGAGGACACTGATAAGGAAGAGGCACAGGTTCAGATTTCTCCGTGGAGAAATCAAATCTGAGCAAGTATATGCATGGTTGATCCGAAGCAAACCAGTAAGCATTTCCCTTAAAAGACACAATGTGAGTAGGGTATGCAATGATCAAGCCTGGAGCGATATCATAATCAAGAATCCTCCATGAATCAGAGCTAAACTCGTAGATTTCCGAATCTTTGCTGCCATAACTATAAAGGCTCAGAATTTTGTAGCTCTTAACGCAGGATTTCTTGTCTTGGCAGTATCCGAGAACAAAGATGCGGCCTTTCTTGTGACGTTTGATGGTATCGATCCACTTGGTTTGACCAGTACAAGGGTTCCAAACCACGATTCTAGATTCGTCTTCGGAGGTGCATAACAATAAGCCGTCGCAGTGAAAGACGTGAGATATATCGAATTGAGCTGAATTATTAGAATGCCGATCGAATAGGCTAAGCTCACTTTCTACCTCTAGAGATGGAATCATTCCATGGAAATTGACTCTCAACGGACAAATCTTGATTTGCCAGGTAAATATGAGAACCATAAACTGCTTTGCGGCTTTATCAGAGTGTTTTGTTGCGAATCTCCTATCATCTTTGAATAAGCTGTTCCATCGTTTGCAAGTTGATCGTAATCCTTTCAGATTTTTCGCCGGAACGCGGCATAGTATCTCCTCTACCAAATCTCCTGGAAGTTCCGACATCGTCATTAGTTGTGATCTCCCAAGAAAGAACCGTTTAGGGTTTTTTTGATAAGGAGAAGAAACCCTTTCGTTTTATTTGTCTTTTTATTTTGTATTTTAATAAAATTAAAACATAATTTTTTTGATTATCTATTTATTTTTCAAAAATACATATTTAAATAAAACAAATCGAACACGACATTTTCGTGTATCGAATACTACGGAGAAAGATTTGAGAATCATAAAAATCAACTTAACCGACCTTATCTCGTATAATGATATATAACATATAACTTCTTCCATATTTATATGTAGTTGCAAATAATATGGATCTAATTGACTAAAAAAAGAGATTGAAAATATAGATATATAACTTTTGCGTAAACACCATATTTTAGAATAAAAATACTAAAATATAACTAAAAAAAAAAATAGAAATGAATAATTTATAAATAGAACTAACGAAAATTTCAATTCCATAAAATAACCAAAACTCAAAATCTTAGAGACTTTAAGATATTTTCTTATAAACCACATTCATTTTCTTCCATTCAAAACCACTCGTTTAAACAATACAATCCTATATATATTAATTAACGAGACATTACAAAAAAAAAATCATAGCTGTCGTTCAAAGAGAATTTTAGGGGACATGTCATTTAATTTAACCAATCAAAATAATTCAATTAAAACTATATGCCATGGTGGAAATCTCTACATATTCTCATTAATTTTATAACATAAGCTCATTAATACATGTTTTACAAATTTAAATCCAACTAAATGTAATATTTTAGACTTACCATATCATCTATTTTTAATTTTTTCTGATATATTAACAAACTTTTTATTCTTATATTTATAACAATATTATATATTGTGTATATATTGTGTATATATGTATTTAGATTAATATACTATACAAATATTTTTATTATGATGTAGTCTATTATACATATTTAATCACACTGGCATATATTTATACAATTTATTATTGGAAAATATTTTTTTTTCATTTGTTATGTCCCACAAATTCATATAAATCTAAAATTTATCTGATTTATCGCATGCTCTATAATTTACACGAATAATAAAGATCAATTTTACACTTGAAATATATTGAAATAAATAACATTTGCATATGTTTTGATCAATTTTACACATAAAATATTAAAAATAATGACATTAACAGATTCTTGATCAAAAGTATTCAACTTTATTACATTTATGCATAATACATATCATTTTTGTACGTTTATAAATATTAGAATTTATATGTTTTGTCATACACGTTTAAATATTAAAAATTTATATATATTAAAATGATTAGTCAACCTATTTAATCACTTAAGTATGAATCGTGTTAAATTTTGTATGGACGGATTTAAAGAATCGTTAGGACGTTTATAAAAAAAATCTAAAGTGTATTATTTTAAAATGTATATCTTTTGTTGTAAACAAAATTCACAATTAAATTAATGTTTTATGTTCCCATCGACGAATATCTGTGTTATCCCAAAATGATTCACACCAACTTATAGAGTTCAAAAATAATTTATTAACAATTTATTAAAAATAATCATTCACACCAAAATGATTCCTAGGAAAATGATGCCACTTATACCATTTTGAATTTATTATTCAATTTTTAATTTTTAGATCTAATTTTTAAAATCAGTATTTTAATTTTATAAGTAATTATTATTTTTATATATAATATTAAAAAAAAAAAATTTGAAGATAACCAATTTCATTATTTTTGATATTTTAAGTTTTTTTTTCTTATCATTGTTATCCTTTTTTTCCAGTGCCCACATTTATTATCTTTACTCAACGCAAATGTTTGTATTTATTTATATTTTTTATTAATATTTTTTTGAAGAGAACATTATAAAATTATTCATTAACATTGTTACATCAATTTATTTAAAAAAAATAAGGGGTACTAAACCCTAACATGGAAGTCTAAACCCTTATAAATGCACGTAAACATTGAAAATAATTCATAGATCCTAAATCCTAAATTCTAGCATCAAATCTTAAATTCAAATACAAACACGTATAAATTGATTTTTTATAGTAATCATATGCCATCAAATTCTTTGATCAGAGATGTTAAACCCAAGCATGGACGTCTAAACCTAACCATGCACACAATCATTGGAAATTATACATAGACTTATTTGATGGTTTACAGAAAATACATAGGCTAGGATTCAATTCCTCGATTCATCGTGATCCTCTATCAGCAATAAAATCTCCACATTATATCATTTCATAGAACAATTCGATCGATGAGTTTTAATTTGATTTTTTTGTTCTTGTTTTTACATAAAGTATTTGAAACACATGAGCTTACGTTCGGATTTAGATAATAAGAATTTTTTAATATATATATATATATATGTTTTGTCTTTTCTTTCGGTGGAGCGTCTGGTATTTCCCTCTTTAACGCTAATTGTTTGGATCAGATTTTGGGTCCTCCGTATGGAGTCGTAGATTTCTTGCATACAACCTTAGAGTGTCCTATGGAAATAGTCAGAGAGCTCCTGGTACGTTGGACTTCCGTCCTCTTGGGGGATGAGAGGTGCGTCCTCTCTGAGGTATAATTTGTTCTGATATTATCTCTACATTTACGACGTAGTTTATAATATTATATCTACATTTACTCTTTGAGGTAAAAAGAACAGGACATTCCTCATCAATGGAGGCTATGGCTACCATCATAAACGATAACTATAGTATAACAACAATTGTTTTAGTAAGAAAAAGTTATGATATATAGATTAAATAAAGAAGTATTAAAATAACAATTAGAAACACATAATGAAACTTTAAAGATTTAAAGATTAATAATAACCCAAGGACGAAGATAATATTTGACTGACGATCAAATTGATGAGACTTATAAATCAGAAAGCATATAAATTACGATCAAATTGATGAGACTTATAAATCAGAAAGCATATATTAATATCAATATCAACAACGATAATTGGGCCAGAAGTCAATAACATACAGAATAACACTATGTAGGGTTTCAATTTTCAACACAAACCTTGCTTAGAAAATGAAACATCTAATAGCATGGTATTTATAAGAAGATATAGAGACAATCTAGGGTTTTTTTAAAATCCACACATATATGGGTGAAGATAACAAATTAAATCGAAAGCCAAAAGCCCAATATAAAGCTTTAATTACGAAAAATCTGAAAAACATTAAAATATTAACGTACAAATGAAAATAATAGGGCAAATTCTATATGGTGCAAAACTCTAATGATATTTTAATAATCATTGTAATATAATATAAAAAAAATATTAACGTACGAATGAAAAATAGTAGGGCAAATTATATATAGTGCAAAACTCTGATGATATTTCAATAATCATTGTAATATAATGAAAAAATAAATCAATAAAATATAATGAAAAAATCCATTATTACGTGGGTTTCCCAACTTTAAATATCAATAATATGATAATATAATGAGTACTGTACATATTACAAGTTAATTATATGGGCCAAGATTAAAAGAAAAATCGAAACCCAGAAGCCCAATTTAGACGATGGTAGCATATGTAATTAAAACGATTCATTAATGGCATAAGAGTAAAAACAGGTCTGAGAGCGATTTTGGAGCCGCCACGTAGGATTTTGCACTTGCTAAATAATAGTATGATTTCCTTTTCTTATGTGTTTTCCATTTTAAAAAATTTGGGTTAATTTTCTACTACTCAAGTTTATAATATGGATTGACGACTATATATATAATATATTTTTTTGTTTTTTTTAAACGAGAGCTAAGTTTATATAATTAGTGTGGTCTAATAATATGTATCGTTAGTTACCTAAGACAGTTAGAGCTAGGCATGGGCAAAAGCAAGCAAAGTTGTGATTTTAACTCTGATTATGTTGTGCCAAATTCTCGAATCAGTTTTCTCTCGGTTTATCGATCTAGTTCAATGAAGAATCTAATTTCACAATCTATTAGGATTGTTGTAATCAGCTTTCAAATATAAAAAATTGTGTGTTGATGATCTGAAATAGTCCTGTGGTTTTGAACATTTATAAATTATATAAGACAAAGAAGAGAATCAGATATTTTGAGTTCGCCACATTGGTCTAGCTCTACAACTTGTATAACTTGTAAGGGAGTGAATTTGGTGAAAAATAAAATAAAAAATAAGAGCAGAGACAAGGAGAATGCTCTATACATGTTTTATGAACCATTTGTCATTGAATTAGAAAATATTAAAATTTTACACATAACTCTCTCTTTTCTTTAGGCATCTGCTGAACAAGACGTGATTATTCTAGTCACCTCTTTTCCTTTTGC
This sequence comes from Pseudoturritis turrita, assembly GCA_900406555.1. NCBI lineage: Eukaryota > Viridiplantae > Streptophyta > Magnoliopsida > Brassicales > Brassicaceae > Pseudoturritis > Pseudoturritis turrita. Next base: position 287,940 of record OVBL01000758.1, read on the forward strand.
CTTTAGCTTGCTCGATTTGAGCCAAACTTGGAACATAATTAAGAATAGTTGGCCAACGTAAATCCCTTCTATCTACTCCCAAATCTACTGGTGTGACTTTATTATCCTCTCCAACAATGTGTACCACCTTTTCGCCGTGCACCCATGTGTTACAACACACAACGAATTTCTTCTCCTCGTCGAGCAAGAATCTTCCACGGTAAGTTTGAAAACCACGGCTCCAAATCCAATCCAATGCTAACACCTTGCTCCACGACATCGCTTTGGTCTCACCAATTTTATTTGTCACCCATATCTTAGTCTTGGATGTCTTTTCGCGCTGTAATAACACTGAAAGCTTCTCTTATCTAATAACGGAAAGAAGCAGAACTCGATAATTAGGACACTGGTTCAGATTTCTCCGTCGAAAAATCAAATTTGAGTATTCCAAGGGGCTTTTCGGTTCCTTGCGAAGCGGACCAGTAGGTATTTGCCTTCAAAGACATGCATTGACTTAAGTAGCTATATGTACCTGCTTGGAGCGATATCATGATCAAGAATCCTCCATGAATCAGAGCTAAACTCGTAGATTTCCGATTCATTTTTGGTATCATCAAAAGATCTCAGTATTTTTTAGCTCTTAGTGCAGGAATTGTTGTCTTGGTAGTATCCGAGGACAAAGCTGCTGGCTTTCTTGCGACCGGCTTTGATCCAACTTGTTTCACCAGTACACGGGTTCCAAACCACGAGTCTAGATAGGTCTACGGAAGTGCATAACAATAAGCCATCGCAGTGAAAGACTTGACATATATGGAATTGAGCTGAATTAGTATAATGCGGATCGAGTAGGCTAATCTCACTTTTAACCTCTACGGGTAGAATGATTCCATGGAGATTGACGATCACCGGATAAATCCTGAATTTACAGGTCAATATGAGAACCTGAAACTCCTTTCCGCCTTTATCGGAGTGTTTTCTTGCGAATCTCAGATTGTTGAATAAACGGTTCCATCGTTTGCAAGTTGATCGTAATCGTTTCAGATGTGTGGCCGGAACGTGACAGAGTATCTCCTCTACCAAATCTCCTGGAAGTCCCGACATCGTCATTAGTTGTGATCTCCCAAAGAAGAACCGTTTAGGGTTTTTGATAAGGAGAAGAGACCCTTTCGTTTTTTTACTTATATCTTATAATTTCCTTTTCCTATATGGTTTCCATTTAAATTTTTTTTTTTTTTTTTGATAAAATGGTTACTATTTTAAAAAGAGTTGTGCGGGCCCATTACAAAAAGAAACCATACTTAAACTAATTGTGAAACCTAACTGAACCAGGTTTGAGCCTAGTTCCAAATGGACCGGACTAGTTACAGACCAAACAGTAGAAAGAAACGGACCCAACCACCTCTTGGAAGATGAAACGGTGATCGAGATCCGATTTAGAGTTTTCGCAGGCAACAATGCAAGACACGTTGAGATTCAGATGGATGAAGGGATTCTTGTCGCAAACCAAGTCTGAAGAAGATTTGAAGCTCTGTTCCATTTTTAAAGTTATGGGTTAATTTCTAATATACTCAAGTTTATCATATGGTTCATTTCGGTGTAGATGTTAATAAGTAACTTTATATCTTTTTTTATTAAAAACGTGTAGAAGCAGATACCAAACTAACTTGCTTTATTCAATACACAGACATGTATTTATACACAAGAATCTCGACTTGAGATTAACTCTAAACTCCTACAATTTAGGAGATAAAGCTTATCATAACATAGTTTAATGATCTTTATCCTACTTGATATGGGAGTTATCCCAATATTCCCCTTTAGATTGGAGCGTGTAGATTTTGAACGTTCAATTTGGAGAGTAAGTTTTGAAATAGAGCACGCCCAAGTGTCTTTGTAAGGATGTCCGCGATTTGATCGTTGGTACGAATGTGTTCAGTATTAATTAGACCTTCTTGGACTGCATCTCTCACGGCACGACAATCGTTTTCAATGTGTTTTGTTCTCTCATGAAACACGGGTTAGCTGCTATATGAATGGCTGCCTTACTATCACAAAAAGACGTGTTGGTTGAGTCTGCTCAACTCCAAGTTCTTTTAACAAGCCACGAAGCCACTTGATTTCTCGAAGTGCAGCAGCCATTGATCAATACTCTGCTTCTGCCGACGAATGAGAAACTGTTTGTTGTTTCTTACGATATTGGTGAGCCACCAAAAAGCGATCGACGAGTTAAACGACATGAAGACCAGTCCGATTTTCACAATACACAGTAAGTGACAGATCCAGATCAGATTTTAGTAAAATACCTTGGCCCGGAGAACCTTTCAAAAACCGGACAACGCGAAGAGCAGCTTCCCAGTGAGATTCTTTAGGAGTTTGCATAAATTGGGACAAGACATGGACCCCGTAGCACAGCTCGGGTCTGGTATTGAGAAGATAAATCAACCGACCCAGGAGGCGACGATACTTCTTTGGATCGAGAAAAAATGGACTATCCACAGTGGCAAGTTGATGATGCTGCTCAAGGGGTGTAGCAGCTGGTTTGGAACAAAGATTACTTGTCTCGGCAATGATGTCCAGGGCATATTTGCGTTGGGAAAGGAAGATACCTTCAGGTCTTCGACTTACTTCTATACCCAAGAAGTATTTGACGCGTCCCAAATCTTTCATAGAGAAGCATCGACCTAGATAATCTTTGAATTTTTGCACTATGTAGTTATTATTACCCGTGATCAGAAAGTCATCGACATAGATGAGAACCCGTAGTTCGATGCCTTGACGAGTATATGAAAACAGTGAGTAGTCATCATATGCTTGAACAAAATCAAACTGAAGTAGCGAATCCGACAACTTCTTGAAACAACAACGAGGAGCTTGCTTAAGCCCGTACAAAGACTTTCTGAGACGACAAACTTTTCCCGGATGTGCATGTCTAAATCTAGGAGGTAGTTTCATGTAGACTTATTCGTCAAGATCGCCATGCAGAAAAGCATTATTGACATCCATTTGATAAACCTTCCACTTTTTAGCTGCAACAAGACGAAGAAGAGTACGAATTGTTGTCATTTTAACCACTGGAGCAAAGGTTTCATTGTAGTCTTCACCTTCTACTTGTTGATTGCCTTGCACTACAAGTCGTGCCTTATAAACGTTCAGTTGACCCATCTGCATGATGCTTTATTCGATAAACCCATTGACTCCCGAGAGCCTCTTTCCCTGGTGGTAGTGTCGTGATATCCCATGTTCGAGTTACCTCAAGTGCACTCACTTCCGTACCCATTGCGTTGTTCCATACTTTATGTTGTACGACTTCTTTAAAAATATTAGGCTCCTAATAGCGCCAAGAAAGCCCTATGCTTGGGAGAAAAATTGTCATCAGACACAAAATGTGACAACAGGTAAAGAGAGTTACCTTGGACCGATGAGGACTGAGCGGAGGGAGGAAGAACATGATGGGGGTCTTCTTTGCAAACAGTATTGTATGTGACATAATCACATAAGCGGACATACTGTGTACGATCATGGTGACCACGGCCAAGAGGTTCTACGGGAACTGCCTCTGCTACAATCGTATCCTCTGTTGGAGGTGCAATATCTAGATTGACAGGCATTGGCAAACTGACTTGTTCTATCGGTTCTGAGGCTGTCTCCATAATACGACTATCATCAGTGGGCATACTCCCCTTACTAAAGGTGGAGTAATTGGAGAAATAATCCAATCTCATCACTCACAGGTTGCCGAGCAATTTGTGGTTGCGACGAAGGAGAGACAGAGTAAGGAAACAATGTTTCCTTGAAGACGACATCCTGAGATACCAAAAACTGATTTCGCTCTACATCATAGACTTTCCATCCTTTTTTACCGAAAGGATATCCCAAGAAAATACAGAGACAGATTCTTTCACCAAATTTTTCCTTGTCTCTTGTCGTGCGATGAGCATAACACTCACAACCAAACACCCTGAGCTGATCATACGATGGTTTGACACCATATAAAATTTCATATGGTGAGCAACCATTATGTATTGCTGAAGGTGTGCGGTTAATGACATATGCAGCGGTGAGAAAAGCTTCTCCCCAAAATTTGATAGGTAAGCTTGCTTGAAACAACAGAGCATGAACAACATTGAGGATATGCATGTGCTTTCTCTCGACACGCCCATTCTGTTAAGGTGTGCCTACACACAAAGTTTGATGAACAATCCTTTTTTCTCGAAAAATACGATGAAAGGCACATAAATCATGTGCCATTATCACTTCTAACTGTCTGCACTGTTTTGTTAAACTGATGTTCAGTAAACGCAAAGAAATTTTGCAATGTACTACTAACTTCAGATTTCTCAAGGAGTAAGTACATTCAAACTACTCTAGAGAACCCGTCAACGATAGTGAAGAAATAAACTGCACTAGTAGAAGAAGGAACACGGTATGGACCCATACGTCACAATGTATTAATAAAAAACATTCTTTTGTTTGATTAACACTGCCTGAAAAAACCTCTCTAGTCTGCTTTGCTCTAAAACACAAGTCACATGGACTAGAACAAGCAGATTTTGAGCAACCAAACAACAATTGCAAAGAAGAAAGCACTAAAAAAGATGGCTATCCTAGCCGTTGGTGCCATAAAATAGAATCAAAAGTTGTGTCTGCTCGATGTATACTTGCTGCCATTACATCAGTAAAGTAGTAAACTTCATCACGTTCTTCACCGGCTCCAATCAGAGTCCTCGAAAAATGGTCATGTACAACGCATAGTGTGTCAGTAAACATAGCAATGTAGTTGGTTTGTTTGAGAAGCTTGCTAACTGATATCAATGTGCAATTCAAATTAGGCACATATAGAACATTGGACAACGGTAAGTTGTCTGAAAGAGGCAACACGCCTTTACTAAGGGACAATGTCTTTCCACTGTCCGGAAATCCAACCGAACAAGGAGGAGTACTCTCGGAAGTTGTAAGTAAAGAGAGTTTTTCTGTCATGTGGTGAGAAGTTCTTGTATCGAGAATTACATCACCATAACCTTTCTTACCCGACAATTTATTAGACCCGGATTCGGCTGATTTTTCATGAATCAATTTGGAAATAGCTTTCCATTGATCCGATGTAAACTCTGGGAATATGGATGAGTTTTAGCTAGTAGCGTGAGCCACATGTGCTTGACCTCTTCCACGACCACCATTGTTGTTGTTCTTGGTTCGATCAGATCGTTCATTCCACCAATCGGGAAATCCAACTATTTGTCAGCAATCTTTCTTCTCATGTCATGTTCTGTCACAGTGGGAATAGAGCATGCTTCGATCACGATTACGAATCAAGCTTGTGTTATCAGATCGGTTGATGAGATTTAGCTGCTTGTCTTGTCGTCCTCCGTGGAAAGATGATCCAAGGTTTGTTTCTTGACGAACATAAGTAGGTAAGTCATTTTGTCGAGTAACAAACCCCACAGCCGATGCCAATCTCTGTTCTTCACGGATTATTTTTGCATATATCTCACCCAAAGTTGGCAACGGATCAGTAGCTACGATTGTTGTGCATAGTCCTCCAAACCGAACATCGTCGAGTCCCATGACAAACTGATGTATCTTTTTCTCTTCTCTTTATTTTGCAAAATCAACAGCTGCACCACAAGAACAAACCAAAACAGGTTGATAAACCTGCAACTCTTCCCACAGCGAGCAAAGTCTTCCGTAGTATTCAAGGATTGTTTGTCCATCTTGTCTACAAGATGCTAACTGCGATTTGATTTGGTGAATACGGATCTTGTTACCCACCGAAAACCTATCCTTCAATTCTGTCAATAGCAGATGAGCATCAGATATGTATGTAGCTGTTGACTGCACCTTTGGCTCGATAGATGCTCGGATCCATCCCACGATCATGGAGTTCACGGTTAGCCAATTATCTAGGTTAGGGCTATCACTTGCGAGTTTCTTCAGAGTCCCATTAATGAATCCCATCTTTCTTTTGGCCTGCAACGCATTAAGCATATCTGATACCCAGTCATTATAATTTTCTCCATCCAACTGGATAGAGGTAATCATGGCTCATGGATTGTTAGAAGCGTACAACGAAAACGGTGACACCAACGAGGTGTCTGTAGCTGCAACACCGACCGGTGTTTGCTGTTGAATCGAAGAGACTTCTTCGACAGACATATCGAAACTAACCAACGAAAAAAACTTAAAAACTCAAAAGCAACGAAAAAATTTAGGTATTTTTAGATCTTAGTTCTGAAATCATGTAGAAGTAGATACCAAACTAACTTGCTTTATTCAATTCACAATCACATGTATTTATACACAAGAATCTCGACTTGAGATTAACTATAAACCCTTATAATTTAGGAGATAAAGCTTATCATAACATAGTTTAATGATCCTTATCCTACTTGATATGGGAGTTATCCCAATAAAACGAGAGCTAAGTTTATATAATTAGTGGTCTAGTAACATGTATCATTAGTTACCTAACACAGTTAGAGAGCTTTTTAACTCGGATTATGTTGTGCCAAATTCTCGAATCGGTTTTCTCTCGGTGCATCGATCTAATTCCATGAAGAATCTAGTTTCACAATCTATTAGGATTGTAATCAACTTTCAAATATCAAAAATTATATGTGTTGATGATCTGAAATGTCCTGTGATTTTGAACATTTATAAACTATACAAGACAGAGAAGAGAATCAGATATTTTGAGTTAGTCCCCCACTTTGGTCTATAGTGAAGAGTCAGATTATTTGACAGTAACTCATAAATTCACATTTTAGTTTAAATCTGAAGGAGTCCCCTGCTCCAACCCTTAAACCCTGATTCGAATTTTAGATCATTAAACCCTAAATGGCCAAATGGAGACTTGCGACTGCGACGCTCCGTTCATATCTCCGATCTCCATCGCCTACTATCTTTGCGGTCGGGAATCCGACCAGAGCCTTGTCTGGGTCTAATCGATGTCGTAGCATCAGTACAGGTCTCGCCGATGATCCGAGAGGGAAATGGCTAACTCTACCTCCTTTTTCTCCCACCATCGATGGCTCCGCACTAGGAAAAGAGCTCTTTTCCGACGGAGATTCCGTCAAAGGTTCAACGGATGGCTCAACGACGGCGCTTAGGTGGATTCTTCGTTGTCGTCCCGATTTACCCAGGAATCTCGTACTGAAACTCTTTCGTTTAAGACAGGTTCTAGTCTCTCTTCCAATCGTGCTTCAACTCCTAATTCCCTCCTCGTTTTAGTTGTCAATTTCGTACCATTGTAATTGGATTCAGGTTAGAAGAGAAATGTCTCTGAGCTGTGATGGTGATGAAATACAAAGAAGCCAACTTAAAAGGGTAAATTGTTCTTCTTTCATCTATTGATTGGAACACCAACTGTTTTTTTTAGAAGCTGATGGTCTTGATTCTGACCCTTGAAGGTGGCAGCTAAGGAATCCTTGAATGTAGGAGATAGAATTTACCTTCCTATGTCGGTAGACAATGATGCGCCGCCGCCTGCTAAGAAAGAAAGCTTCCATTGCAGTGAAGAAGAACGCAAATTCGTTTGCAGTTTGGTGTTGTACAAGGTTTTGAAACTCTATACACTTGGTTCGCTTCTTTTTGTTGTAGCGATGTTATATAGATTGATAGATCTTAACTGTGAGTTAATGTGCCAGGATCCAGCCATTATTGTTTTGAATAAACCTCATGGTATGGCTGTTCAAGTAAGTCATTTATACTACAAGCATTTTGATGGATCGTGTTTCATGTTATTGGAGTTTGTGAAAAACTGACATGACCTTTGCTCTAAAACAGGGTGGGACTGGAATCAAAACCAGTATCGATGAACTCGCTGCCACTTGCTTGACTTTTGATAGATCAGAATCTCCCCGGCTGGTTAGTCGAGAATCATAGTAATGCACCGATTAGAAATGTATCTAAAAGAAATTGTATGATTTATTAAGTTTTTTGTTGAACCTAGTTAATTTGTAAAGTATGTATCTTTTGGCTTATGCAAGGATGTTATATGTATTAGGTGCACAGGCTTGATAGAGACTGTAGTGGACTTTTGGTGTTGGCAAGAACACAGACGGCTGCAACAGTTCTTCATTCCATATTCCGCGAGAAAACAACTGGTGCATCCGCATATGTAAATCCTCTGCTTTCTCTCAGAACTTTCCCTTACTTGAGAAGCTTGCTGTCATGATTAGTGAGATATCCACATAAATTTCTCTTTCAACAACTGTTCTTTTATTTCTTAGGGTGTCAAAAAGAACATAAAATCCTTGAAAAGAAAATATCTGGCACTCGTGATCGGGTGTCCAAGACGTCAAAGGGGACAGATTTCAGCGCCACTCAGAAAGGTCAGTTTACACTCTGTTTTACCTAGAAAGTTTCACCCATCTGAGTTTTAGTCCATTTGGCTCGATCTAAGTGCTGATTTGTTTGTACACATTCAATCAATTGCTTTTGCTGCTTTACTGGAGTTTAAATTCTTATCTGAAACATATGCGGAATGTCTGAGTAGGTTGTTGTGGATGATGGAAAATCTGATCGTATCACAGTTAACGACAATGGAGAACTCGTTTCTACTCAGCATGCTATCACCGAATACCGAGTGATTGAAACTTCACCACGTGGTTTGTGTGACAAATAATTTCGTTTTCTTTTCAGTTAAACTTAAATCAAATGATTTGGCCTTGAGTTATTAGCACATTGTTGATTTGTAGGATATGCATGGCTTGAGCTTCGTCCTTTAACTGGGAGAAAACATCAGGTCTCTACAAATTTTCAGTTTCTGCCTCAACTACTTTCTCTCTTTTCTGTTCAATTAACAATCTGTTTTCAACTGTTCTTCGATTGCAACAGCTCCGTGTACACTGCGCAGAAGTACTAGGAACACCGATACTCGGAGACTATAAATACGGTTGGCAAGCTCATAAATCCCGAGAACCTTTTGTCTCTTCCGGAAACACCCCGACCAAGCCGTCATCGTCTCCTTTTGGCTTGGATCTGGAAGGTGGAGATGTATCTTCAAAACAGCCACACCTTCATCTCCATTCAAAGCAAATCGATCTGCCAAACATCTCTCAGCTCTTGGAAAAATTGCAGGTTTCTTCAGATTCTGATATTTCGGAACTCGATAGCCTTAAATTCGATGCTCCGTTGCCTACTCATATGCAGCTAAGCTTTAACTTGTTGAAATCTAGAGTCGAAACTTGTGACAAGTGTTAGATTTGTTATAACTTATAAGTCGTTTCTTTTTATTACCAACCTTTATTCTTTGTGTTCTTGAGGTCCCAAGAGTACTTGCTCTGTTTGTGTCCCCTTTGGACCTGAATATTCTCATACAAAGATAAAATCATTATATTTAAGTCATTTTCATATAGACTTGCATAAGTATTAATCTCGTTATTAACACAGTTATTGTGATGACTGATGACCAAAAAAAAAACACAATTAGTGTGATTTAGATTCGATTCCCTTTGTATTTTTACTTATCACCACTATAGTTGTTTGACTACAGATAAGCAGCTAACTTTTGTAGTCTAGTGGTAGATACTTTAATAAGAGACTTTTCCTATTTTATTATTAATCTAGTTGGATATAATCAAAATAGATAATGTTTTGGTTATTAACTAAAAAAAAATCTGTTTAGCCTCATGAAAGCGAAAGGGGGTGACGTCACCTATGAGTAATATCAGTAATTTTTTTTTTGAAAAAAAGAAAAAGAAAAAGAGAACAAATTGTGAATAATCCTGTCTGAAAGGTAGGTCGATGACGTGGCGCTATGTGATTGGATAGGTTTAAGAACAAAAGAGTAGCGTCGAATCTTTACCAACTACCCTTTACCTACTCCCCCCTTTGATCAAACGTCATTTTCCAACCATACAAATGTTTGCTCCATTATTTCTTCTATTTTATTTGGTCATTTAAATAAATAACTACTTACAAAAATAGCAATAATAATAATAAATTGAGAAATTAGTAATAATCAACAAAAAAAATTATAATTCAATAACTAATAAATTCATTAAAATTTAGTGGTTATGATTTTTTCACATATCCTAATTTTTATTAGATTGCTAATTAATAATACGTTGGTTATTCACCAAATTCACCGTAATAAATTCGGATTATTACAACAACAAATAATGATTAGTATTTATAATTATGTTTTATTGCATAAGAAGAAAAAGAATGTCAACCTAAATTGACGGTGTCATATCTCTTTCTCATCTAGTTTATATTAATTTTGTACGGTTATATAGATGGATATGTATCTATGCATGTCCAGAATTTGATTTGGCCGTCGATATCTTTTTTTTTTTTTTTTTTTTTTGGGAAAAAGTATTCTATTGAAACGCAGTTAATTATTACAGCATATAGTACAAACATATATAAGAACAAGCTTTATAGGCGAGACAATACAAACAGACTATAAATTACGCAAAGCATATAAAAAAATATATGTTACCGGGTCTTGATCAGGCGAACATCATGTTTCCCCAAAAAGATAGTTGTAACCCACACAATCAACCAACGTCCGATCGACAAAAAGAGAGTGTAACACGGACCAAACACTCTAAACCAACCAAGCGACCAAGCCGATAAGTCACTAAATCCGAGAAAACTGGCATTGGGACCAATACCACACATCCTCAGAACGCATATCAAAGATGACCATAACACAAAACCAAGGCCTCATAACAACTATCTGAACCAAGAAACAAAACTTCAAGCAACCTGATACGCATAAATAGAACCACCTGCAGAACCAACATCCAACAATGACTCGCAAAGACCAAATAGAAACAAGTACCATCCAGAGCAGTTCAAGACGAGGAAACAAAGTCACCAGGAGATTCCGAGCAACATGGCAGGGGAAAAGAAGAAGGTGTGGTACTGCCGCGAAACCTAAATCCTAGAGAAGCGCTAACCACAACTACTCAACCCAGCAGAAGCAGAGAAGAAGAGAAAGAAGCATCTAAAAGGGCGAGGAGCCACAGGGCCATATCACAAGCTACACTAACCGGAAACCAGAATCTAAAGGGTCCTCAACAAGTCCAGATCAACATATACAGAGGCTAACACTAACCAATCTTAGAGAGACAAGGTTGAGGCAGAGCAAACGTTATGGCAAAGGTGAAGCTGAGCACAAGATCTCTTCAAACGTGTATGTGACCAGGCGTAGAAAGAGAGGGACGACAAACCTCTGAACCGACATGTGTCCTCAAGCATATCAGAAAAGAGACAAAACCGACCTAACCGTAGCCGCCCAGAAATAGAGACACGGGTAAAGGAACCAGGGTAAAGACCTACGGCGAAACCTCCATCAACTTTGGAAGCAAAATGAACCTTGAATCATCCGGAGACACCGTCCTTAAGCATATGCTGAGGAAGAAGGAAGGCGATTTAGATCCAAAACCAACGGAGGAGACCACCGGCGAGACACAACCACCGCGAAGGAGTTCTAAAACTGGATCTCAACCAAATCTTCAGCCTTCAAGAAAAGTAGCCGAGGGGAACAAAAAAGGATACAGAAAGGATCCCTTTTCCGATGGCGATGAGAGACATCGCACGCAAGAAAGCGAGATCGGACGGTTGATAATTTCGACGGTTAAAGTTTTTTTTTGGGAGAGAGATGCCTTTCAAAAGTAGTTTTTTCCAACACTAGCTTTAATATCTCTGTTTTTTATTTTCAACGACTATATTTTAATTAGGCATATCGTGGTCCACATTCTATTTAATCTATAGTCGACTCGAAGTTGGTTTAGTTTGTACCTAACTCACTTTGTTGTGGTTTTGGTTTGGTTTAGGATTGAGTTTACCATAAACATGAAGTAAGTACATGTATTTTCGACTAAACTGATTTCGTTTGTTTCTGCTTGGGTTTGATTTAATTTACTCTGTTTAATTTTGGTTCGGTCTAAAAAAATTAAGTTATCAAACTAATTTTTTTTATTTTTTTGTTAAGCTCCATCCCTACTCGTAGGTTGTATATACGTAATATATATATCAATATTTAATAATAAATCATGGTTGTTCATATCAAGAAAAAAAACAAAAACTCAAGGTTGTACCACCCCGGAAAAAAGAGAAGATAAAGAGGTTTGGTTGGTAGAGATTACACAAAAGGCACTCCCAAACAAAAAATAATAATAATAATGTCCCAATTTTCCTCCTCTCTATTGGTATTAAATAACTTTTTTTTATTTCCCCCATTTACTTTGTATATAGTATATACTATATATACATATGTCAATAGAGTGCCTTTATAGTGTCATGTTTCCGTAGACCCATAATCTCTCAACATTGTTTTTCTCTGCAAAACTCTAAAGAAAAAGAAAAAGAAAACAGAGAAACCAAGAAAAGAAAAAGAAAATGGGAAGTATTGAAGGAGGAGAGAAGAAGGCTTTTGGATGGGCTGCAAGAGATCCTTCTGGTGTTCTATCTCCTTACTCCTACACTTTAAGGTTTTATTTTCTCTTCTTTTTTGAGAAAACTATGATTCTTAATTATATGGTTTAAGGTTATATGAGAAAACTACACTTTAAGGTTTTATCAAAAAATTGTATGGTTTTTATCTCTTAAAGAATTATTGATCTTTTTTTTTTTGGTTGAAAATTGAATGTTGGATATTTGTTAATAGGAGCACAGGGGCAGATGATGTTTATATAAAGGTTATATGCTGTGGAATTTGCCATACTGATATTCACCAGATTAAAAATGATCTTGGAATGTCCAATTATCCTATGGTTCCTGGGTAAACTTATCTTCTTCAACTCTCTTTTTCTCTCTTTTTTTTGCTCGTTTTAAATTTTTTTCTTGTTTATGATATTACTTTTTGTGATGTGCGTGGTGCTTTTCTTTACAACTGTTAAAAATCAATCCCGAAGTTATAAATGGATATTTTGTGGATATTACTTTTGTGATGTGAGTGGTGATTTCTCTTCATCTGTTAATAATTGATCGCCAAGTTATAATTGACTTCAATCTAGATCCGAATCATAAATATAAATAAATATGATTTCAGATTCTAAAGGGAACCAAATCTTTTTTCTTCTTCTTCGGATTGATGTGTAGTCTCTTTGTATAAGAAAATATAATTACACTCATGACTAATTCAGTAAATTTGTAAACAGGATAGAGATATCATAGTTTAATAACAAACGCTATGATTGAATGATAATCTTTATCAAAAGTAACACTTGAGGTTAGGTTTTGCCACTAGTACGAAGGAGCTTATTATATTTTACTCACACTAAAGTAAATAAGAGCAAACATGTTCTGTATAAAAATAAAAATGAAAACTTAGTTTTATTGTCTCTGAATATTAGATGATCCTTGAGCATGTATATATATTTCATATAATCTGATTGAATACCGTTATGATAGGATATTTTGGTCTAAAGTTGACTTTATTGATTGAAGAAAATAGGATGTGTTTACACATATGACATTTTTCTACAACCGCGCACAATTGACATTTCACTGTTCTCTTTTTTTCTTGTAAATTAATATGCAAACAAAAAAATCAGTCAAAGTGGGACTTGTACAATAGCTGAAATGTACAAGCAAGATTTAGTAAAAACTAAAAGTGTAATATGATTTACAGGCACGAGGTGGTAGGTGAGGTGGTGGAGGTAGGATCCGATGTGCGCAAGTTCACCGTAGGAGATGTAGTCGGAGTCGGCGTGATCGTCGGATGCTGCGGTAGCTGCAACCCATGCAGCTCAGATCTTGAGCAGTACTGTAACAAGAGAATCTGGAGTTACAACGATGTCTACACTGACGGGAAACCAACCCAAGGTGGCTTCGCCGATACCATGATCGTAAATCAGAAGTAAGCACACATACACGCACCTTTCTTGCTTCACACGAAAACACAGAGCATCTGTTTCTTCCCCACCAAGTAACCTCTCTTTTTTTGTTCAAAAGGTTTGTTGTGAAGATCCCGGAAGGAATGGAGGTGGAGCAGGCTGCGCCGCTGCTATGCGCTGGAGTAACAGTCTACAGTCCGTTGAGCCACTTTGGTCTAATGGCAAGCGGACTCAAAGGAGGGATTGTAGGGTTAGGAGGAGTAGGGCACATGGGTGTGAAGATAGCTAAAGCAATGGGACATCACGTGACAGTGATAAGCTCATCAGAGAAGAAAAGAGAAGAAGCAATGGAACATTTAGGAGCCGACGACTACGTGGTGAGCTCTGATCCAGCAGAGATGCAAAGACTCGCAGATTCTCTTGACTATATCATCGATACCGTACCGGTGTTTCACCCTCTCGAGCCTTACTTAGGTTGTCTTAAACTCGACGGGAAATTGATTCTAATGGGTGTTATCAACACTCCTCTTCAGTTCTTGACCCCTCTCATCATCCTTGGTCAGTACTTCTTTTCTTGATTTTAAATCATGTCTAATTACAACAAAATTTCGATAGTAAAATTTTGATTTTTTTTGACAGGGAGGAAAGTGATATCGGGGAGCTTTATTGGGAGCATTAAAGAGACAGAGGAAGTGTTGGCTTTTTGCAAAGAGAAAGGGCTTACGTCGACGATTGAAGTGGTGAAGATTGATGAGCTTAACACTGCGTTTGAGAGGCTTCACAAGAACGATGTTCGTTACAGATTTGTCGTCGATGTTGCAGGAAGTAAGTTCGTCGAGGAGGCTGCGACAACTACAAACTAAAAAAGGGCACACTGAAAGTGAAAGAAGAACTAAATAATGTGATGGGTTCTATGTATGTTTTGTTGTGTCTTTTTTTTTTTAAAGGGTTCGGAAATCAATGCTTTGGTTTATTAATTAATGTGATTTTCTGTCACCGTCTTGTTTACATGGGTTGTCACAAAAGAAAAAGAAAAAGAAAAAGGGATTATATGAGCATATGTATTGTGAGGGAGTCCTATATTGTGATTTGTGAAGTTTTTTTTTGTTAGTTGGAATCATTATGAATAATAATATTCTTCAACTCGTAATGATTCCAATTATTTTGCCTCATTTTCCTTTTTATCTTCTTCATTTATTTACACCATTATTTGGTTAGATCCGCCGTTTAATTCTCTTGATTTATTCATTCAATTATTTTGATTTTTTTATTTCTCTTGGATTACAAATTTTTGTCCAAAAAACCTCTTTTAAAATTATTCTTGGTTTTGATCAATTATGATAATTGATCTCTTATGCTTGGACATAAACCTGCTTTCTACTCAATCTAAATTTGTACACCAATTTATGCATTTTTTTTCTTCATATTTCGTATTATCTTTTCGATAACATATTTTTTTTTTTTTTTGACACGCTATTTTTTCAACGACACATTTTTTTTAACATGACATACAATTTATATATTCACATCCACAAAAAATTACATCAATTTATTACGATTTTGTCAGTCAAATTTTACAAATTTTGAATCAAAATTCTGCTATCTACCTCATTAACCCAAAATTCACTAGTTCATGGCTCAAAATAGTTGAATTATGAATGGTGAAAATAAAAAGAAAAAAAAATCTGAACAATTGACTCTGAGAAGTGAGAGCTTTAAAGTGATTTCAATGCTGAATAATAAAAGAAAAATGAAATCTTTCGGTGTTTTCTTTTCTTTTTATTGCCAACCAACTTTTAAGGCTTTCTTAATTTTTAATATTATTAGAAAGGTAGCTAAAAGAGAAAAATAATAAAGAAAATAATTAAAATCTTAAAAAACTTTTGTCGCCGAAGCGTAAAGGAAAAATCTTTGATCTTTGATGTAAGGAAGGAGGAAGAGAGCAGGCACGATTAATCAAATCCAAAGCTCTGCGTTGTTCCGTAATCACGAAGCGGTCTCTCCAATCTCTCGAGTCAAGATATCGAATTCGTATTTCAATCTCTATGCGGAAGAACCCCTAATTGATTCGCCATGGGAGATTCCGCTTCTTCAACCCGCGTTTCTGTTCACCAATCTCTTGGCGGCGGTTCATGTGAGTCTCGTTTCCTTCCCCATTTGCATCTTCTTCAACCCAATTTGGTTTCTTTACATTGTCTCTGGAAATCGGGTTTCTTCGAGTTTCGCTCTCGATTCAATGAAGAATTGTCGAGATTATCGATTGCTACGTGTTTCGTTTCGTGCTTAATGCGGAGTGGCTGGATTTTTTTTTTGCGTTGATTGGTGTAGTTTCGGGATTGATCGATTATGTTTTAGGGTTTTGTTCTATTGTTGTGCGCGTTTGGGGAAAGTTTGTAAATTGATCATAATGACGAATACGTTTCGAAAATTTGATGTATATATCAACGTGTGACTTGTGTGTCCTTTTGAAACCCATGATGCAAAATTTGAATTTTGAATCTTTGGGTTTGTTTCTGGTACTGCAATTTTGCAGTTGCTGATTTGCTGCTATGGAGAAACCGGACTGGTGCAGTTATTTTGCTAGCCTCTTCTACTGGATTTTGGTTCCTATTTGAGAGAGCTGGATACAATCTCTTGTCTTTCGT
This sequence comes from Pseudoturritis turrita, assembly GCA_900406555.1. Classification (NCBI taxonomy): domain Eukaryota; kingdom Viridiplantae; phylum Streptophyta; class Magnoliopsida; order Brassicales; family Brassicaceae; genus Pseudoturritis; species Pseudoturritis turrita. The sequence continues at coordinate 304,354 of OVBL01000758.1, forward strand.
CTCCAATGTTCTGCTTCTTCTCGTTGCGATCCTCTTCTTATGGGCCAAGTCTGCTACTGTACTCAACCGGTAATATCTGCTCTTTCTTTGTGCTTCATTTGTTACGAAAAGAGATGAAACCCTAATGCGGTATCGATGTGTTGATCACAGAGAAAGCATTAGCTTCTTGTTTGTTTATTATCTACCGTCACTGTATTATAAGTTGCTGCTTCACCGTTTGAAAGAGATTTTTTTTGGAGGATAGAAGCTTGTGAGTATTGGAACTGTGCTGTGAGAAACTGGGTTATGTCTTTAGTTATTCTTATAAGTATACTACCGATGATCTCGTTTCAGACCTCTACCTCCAGTTCCTAATATGGAAATCCCTGAGGAGTTTGCAATTAAGGCTGCTGATGATCTTCGGGTTTGGATCAACCATGTGCTGTCCATTGCAAGTGATATCACCATAGCTAGAAATCCGATTCGTCTCCTTCAGGTTATAGTTTAATCTTTTATCATAACTTTGCAAACTATTTGCTCGTCCCTTTTGAATCTGGATATTTTTGCCTGTTATGTACTACATCATTCACATCTCATTCGTTTTTGCTGTGAAACAGGTCTCGTTTGTCTTGTGGTCTATATCCTTTGTCGGGACTTTAATCAACTCCCTCACTCTTGTCTACATTGGTGAGCTTCTAAACCTTTCTTGTGGGCTATATCCGTTAATATCGGTTGATATGAGTAATATGTTTCTCAATCACACGTCTCTGTTTTATCTCGCAGGGATTCTTCTCAGTCTTTCTGTTCCTGTTGTGTACGAAAAGTACCAAGACCACATTGACGATAAACTGAACTTGACTGCTAAAGTCATCCAAAGTATCTCAAGGAAGATTCCGATGCCCCTAAACAAAGAGAAGAAATATCAGTAGGTAGTGTAAGTAAGCCTTTCGTCTGAAAAAGACTGAACCTTTTTTGGTCATGACTTGTCCAAGATTTTCCAGGTTTGAGAAAGAGTTTAGTTTTCGACTGCGGTTTACTGAACCGATGCATATTTTTCAGTAGCTGCAGGTGAAAAAACTGCCGATTTGTTCACCCGACTAATTACAGCAGCTTTTAACACACAAGGACCAGCCATTACTGGATTGCTTGCTACAAGAAGATGGTCAAGCAGCGGAAAAAAGTGAATCGCAGTACAGATTTTTGTTCATTTCTTTCTGTTTTGCTGATTAGGTTTATCGAGTTCTTGTTCTATGGTTTTATGGTTTTGGTGTATCTTGCCGAGAACATTAGGCTTTTAGCTTCATCTGGTTTGTTGCATTGTTCTTGTTAGCACAACTGAGAAAAGATGAAGCAAATACGATTTGGTTTTGATAGGATTTGGAGATATATAAATGTTCTGTTGATTACTTGCTTTGAAAAATCAATGATGATTCTAGGCCATGCCAAAAATGGGTCTGGTTGGGATCCTATATGTACCCGGTTCAAGTTATCCGAATTTGACGGGTAAGGGTAATTAAAATTACATGGATTGGGTATGGAAAATTTATTCCGATGGGTAAAGGGCCTCGAGGCACGGATCGAGAAATTATCTACAATTAAAATTTAAAAATGATCTTCAATTATTTATAAGGTATTAAAGTTATCAAAAAAAATCTAAATATTATGCAAAACTACCCATTATTATCCATGTCTGAAGGTGGTCATTATCCGTTCGGATAGTGATTTTAATTGTCCGAATCACGTATAGCATCCTCGTTACTCGTATTACCTCACCTGTTCTTTTTTTCTTTTTTCTTTTTAAAGTTCTTGACCGGTACATCTTTTCACTAGGACCGAAGTCTCTTCTAAGTATTTTTGAGATATCATAGAGGATAAAGTCACAGGTATGATCACTGATTTCTTTAGATCATGGATTATGGAATCTGGGATGAATATGACTAATATATGCCTTATCCCAAAGAAGCTGAAAGCAAACAAACTAATGGAATTTAGATCCATCAGCCTTAGTAATGTTGTCTACAAGATCATGGCACAAGTGTTAGCCAATAGGATCAAGAAGGTCATGCCATTCATTATCTCGGAAACTCAAGCAGCCTTTGTGGATGATAGATTGATCTCTGACAACATACTTTTAGCTCATGAGTTCACACTGCCTGAACTCTAAGAACAAATGTTATGAGGAATTTATAGCGGTGAAGACAGACATTTTGAAAATTTTTGACAGGGTTGAATGGTCCTTTATGGATTTTGCTTTAAAGTCTATAGGCTTCCCTGATCAATGGAAAGTATGCTTGATGAGTTGTGTTAAGTCAGTAACTTATCAGGTCCTCATTAATGGAAGCCCTCAAGGGCACATTCAACCAACAAGAGGAATCAGGCAAGGAGACCCACTCTCTCCATATCTTTTTGTAATGTGTACTGAGATGCTTGTGAAGATGATGCAGCAAGCAGGGAGAGATGGGAGGATTACAGGATTGAAGATTGCAAAGAACTTTCCTTCGGTAAGTCATTTACTCTTTGCAAATGACAGTATGTTTTACTGTAAAGAGAATGACAAAGATCTGGCTCATATCAGCACTATATTAGAGAGATACACCTTAACTTCAGGCCAGAGGATTAATTATTAAAAGTCAAGCATACATTTTGGTAAACAGATACCTTTGGATAGAAGATAAGCAATCAAGAGGAGGATGAGAATAGACCAGGAAGGAGGGGAAGTAGAGATGTCAGACGGGCCAGCCCGCGTCCAAGTAGTCCAACCCACGGCGGACACAATTTTTTTTTGACCCGCGCGGGCTGACCCGTCGCGGGTTGCGGTTTTTCAATACATGTCCAGGTCCGCACCGCATGGTCTAACGGGTTAGCGGGCCAACCCGCAGATCATAAGAATTTGATTTTGGTTCAGTTTTACATTTCTTTTAACTACAATTGATGTTGAAGATTGATCCCAATCCAAACAAAGACACATTGATGCTCTGAACTTTTCACTAGAGACTTCTGTCAGAGGGTCAACAAAACAAACAATCAACAATCCTGCCAAAGCTTATAAACAGATGAGACAGTTAGAAATAACGCAAGCGTACCTTACAATATTCTTCTCTTCTTCCAGAATTACTCAGCCTCTGCAGTTTTTCAATCCTGCCAAAGCTTCCTGAATCAACACACAAAAACAATATTCTCTCACCATATCAACACACCAAAGCTTTCTTTACTCATAATGGTTTATAAAACACAAAAAAATTATGAGAAATGAAGCACCTTGATGTAACCCTTTTCGCTGAGCAACTCCAAGATGATAAGGAAACAAAAAACCAGCAACAGAAAAGCTAAACCCAGGACTTGTAATGGTCCTCCTCTCTTTCTCCGCCTCTACATCTTTAATCTTTTGTGGAGTATCTCATGACTATTCATAGAAAAGAAAGTTTAAATTTTAAAGAGAATTAGTAAAATAGAAGTTGGTGTGGTGTTGTGTTGTTGCAGGGAAAGATTCGTCTACTGTTCCAGCAACAAGGAGAAATGTTACACCATCGTTCACAGACAAAAAAATAGAAGAAACATAGTAAACGACTCTTGAATCTCAAACATATAAAAGTATTTCATTGAAATGAAAATTGAAATTAAAATTGAAATTAAAAGTCTAAACATAAATCCGAGAAACAAAATAAATTAAACTGAGAAAGCAGCAAAAGTTTATAGAAAGCATAAGAGTTAGAACACACCTCTTGTTCAGTGCCACATAGTAAGTAAACAACCTGTGAAGAAGAAAGATAGAGATCTTGTCAACTGGAAATCAAACATAAAATAATAAATATGATTACAAAGGAATATCATGCCTCTGTTTCTGATCTACGCTTGTATTGTTCTGCTTTCAAGACATGATTACAAAAGTCAGCATATGTATCTTGATAAAAATAGGAATTGCTAAGCAAAGGCAGTTTCCTGAAATCTATAACTTGAAATAAAGAAATCTACCTTCGTCTCATTATGACAGTGATGGCAAATTGGCAACCAAAGATCTGATTAAAGCAAGGAACACTAACTTCGTCTTTAGGAACAATCCATGATTCGATACACAAATCCAGAAAATGGGAAAACTTTTTAATAACTATGACATAACCATCTAAAACCCACAATTTTTATACGAATTCTGAACAGGAACTAGGCAAATTTTACTCTGCGCAGAGGTCTCATCGAAAACGGAAACAAGCAGAGAGAGAGAGAGTAAAAAGAACATGTACGGCAAAATTAACTTACCAAGAACATTCGCGTTGTCTTAATAGATTCGAAAACACATGAGAATCAACCCAATCGAAGAAATTTATTCGAAATCTCCTTCTGAATCGCACGAGTTGAGACCCAGACAAAAAATTGTTCTTCTTTTGCGGGTCAGACCGCAAACCCATGATCCATGACGGGTTGACCCGCCGAGACCCATCAACCGCTACGGGTCGGACCGCAAGACCCGCACATTAGATGGACATGTGAAACTTTGTCTAGGCCCACCCCGCCACTGATCCACTTGGGCCTGGCCCACGGGTTGAAGCTCGTTTTGACATCTCTAAGGGGAAATAGTTTATTTGGGAGTTGCCTGAGTCTTTTGGAGGATCAAAGGTATCAGTGCTCAAATATCTCAAGGAAAGGTTAAGTGCGAAGGTCTCTGGTTGGCAAAACAGATTCTTGTCACCAGGTGGAAAAGAAGTACTCCGGAAGGCAGTGGCCTTAGCCCTTCCAACATATACGATGTCCTGCTTACAACTCCCTAAGACTATATGCAAGCAAATTGTGTCTACTATGGCAGACTTCTGGTGGAGAAATAGTAGGGATTCAAAAGCTCTACACCGGAAATTTTGGGATCAGTTGAGTAAACCTAAGAAGGAAGGTGGACTGGGATTCAAAGATATAGAGGCCTTTAATTTAGCTCTACTTGGGAAGCAGCTTTGGAGGATGGCTACAACAGATAACTTGATGGTGAAAGTTTTTAAAGGGAGATACTTTGTTAAGTCAGATCCCCTAACGGTTAAACTGGGATCCAACCCTTCTTATGCATGGAAGAGTATTCATGCTGCTCAAGAATTGATAAGGAAAGGAGCTAGGAAAACTATTGGGAATGGAAGAAACTCCCTGGTTTGGAAAGATCTTTGGATTGATAGGAAACCAGCTCATCCACCAGCTAGACCTCAATAATCCCAGGCCCATGTATAACTTTATCTATGTGATAACCTCATAATATGTGACATTCTGTCATCAGATGGAAAAGAATGGAACCACAACATAGTTGACGAACTGTTCACAATGGAGGATCGAAGATTACTAGACGAGATTAAACCAGGGGGTATACTGACCTGGGATAGTTACACTTGGGATTATTCAAGGACAGGTCACTATTCGGTTAAGTCAGGTTATTGGATGCTCACACATGAGTTATCACAAGATAACCATCCTCCAGAAATCTTGCAACCTAGTCTAGATGCTTTGTTCCAACTGATTTGGAAATTAGAGGCCAGTCCAAAGATTCATCACTTTCTTTGGAAATGCTTGGCAAACTGCTTAACTGTAGCAGGCAATCTCGCTCACAGACATTTATCAAGAGAGGCTTACTGTGCTCGATGTAACCAAAGTAAAGAATCAGTTAATCATCTGCTTTTCCAATGCCCTTATGTCAGACTGATATGGGCCATCTCCCCTATTCCACCTCCTCAAAATGGAGAAATGTCAGAATCCCTATATACCAATCTTCACATAGTCATGCACATCAAGAATCAGAATGATCCGGAGGAGAAAGTAGTGAAACTAATACCATGGTTGCTATGGAGAATTTAGAAGAACAGGATTGAGTATGTATTTAAAGGTATTGATTTTGAAGCTCAGGAGGTGTTGAGAAAAGCAAGAGAAATGAATGGATGGAGAATAAAGAGGGGAAAGAGAATAGAGGAAACCTAAGGACCAACATAGATCGGACTGTGAAATGGGAACCTCCTCCTCAAGGCTGGCTAAAATGTAACAGTGATGGAGGTGATCAGTGTGGAATTGGTTGGATTCTCAGAGATCATAATGGCGAAGTGAAGTGGACAAGAGCTAGAGCAATGCCAAGACTGAGATCGGCAGTGGAAACAGAGGCTGAAGGATTAAGATGGGTAATCAAAGCGGTTTCTGGTTTTAGCTATTCAAAGGTAATCTTTGAATCTGACTCAAAACAAATGATAGACGCAATGATTGGATTTGAAAATTGGCCACTACTATCGCCTTGGAAACAAGATGTGCTTGGCATAATCTCCAAAATGGTGGAGACTCGTTTGGTGTTCACATATTGAGGAGGAAATCAAGTAGCAGATAGAGTAGCAAAGGAGGTTCTTTCTTTCCAGAATCATGTCCTTAACTTGTATTTTATTATGCCAAGTTGGATTATGCAAAGTGTAATCGTTGATAAACAGAGTGTTTAAACATTGGTGAATGATAAGTAGTTGTTGAGCAAAAAAAAAAAAAAAAATCCCTTCTAAGCAAGATTAGTGATCCTTTTGTTAAATGTATCATTTTCTATAATAATTTTCAACACCCTTACTATTTTTGCCATGATCCTTACATTCTGTTACTAGGTCCGTTACCCGCAATGAATAGATGATAGACGAAGATGATTCTCTTAGAATTATCATAAAGATTAGCTGAACATTAACATTGATTCTTTAGGTTTTGTATTTAGTTTTTAAAATAACTTTAGCATAATAATAAGAAGAATTCTTTAAAATACCATTAAAATATATTGTTAGTTCCAAATATACTATCATTTGTTTTTTTTTTTCTAAAAATATCACTAAAATTTTTGTTTTTTCAAAAATGTCATAAACACTAAAAATGAGTTTTAAGGTTTATAATTTAAATTTTTGAGTTTGGGTTTAGTATTTTAGGTTTAGTGTTTAGTTTTTAGAGTTTATGGTTTAATTTTGAGGATTTAAAATTTAGTTTTAATTTTGTGGTATTTTTGAAAAAAGAAAATTTTTAGTGGTATTTTAAAAAAAAAAACTAAATGATACTATATTTAAAACAAAAACTAATTTTTGTGGTATTTTTGAGAATCGGCTTAAAAACAATGCATGTTTCATGTATTTTTAATACTTTCAATTGACTAATTAAATAATAATATAAAAAACCACTTTTCAACGAATAATAAAACTTATTTGAATCCCGTGAATTTCTTTTGAAAATTTATCGTTAAAGAAAAGGCTTTAAATTGTAAAAAATTGTATTTTTTTATTTCACTAAAAATCAACCAAGAAGTGAAGATATGGGAAAAGTGGACAAAGAATCTGACACAATCCACCACAGCTTCTTAAAACCCCACAAAACCCGCCCGAAACTATATCTTACTCTGTTGCTTCCCGACGATACATACACCTCTACTTACATTCCGACAACCGCTGATATGGCTACGCCTCTGAGCCTATCATCAGTATTCTCCTCGAGGCTCAATTCTACTTCCTCTGTCTTCCCCATCCGACGGAGAGATTTTAATCGGCGGCGGATCATCCTCGTGACTTCTTGTTCCGGAGGCGGAAAACCGACGATTCTCGTGGCGGAGAAGCTCGGTAAGGCGGGGATAGACCTTCTGAAAAAGTTCGCAAATGTGGATTGCTCCTATGATCTAAGCCTCGAGGAGCTTTGTACGAAGATCTCGCTATGCGATGCGCTCATCGTGAGGAGTGGCACGAAAGTTGGGAGAGACGTGTTCGAGTCGTCTCGTGGGAGGCTTAAAGTTGTGGGACGAGCTGGGGTTGGGATTGATAACGTTGATTTAGCGGCTGCGACGGAGTATGGTTGTTTGGTTGTGAATGCTCCGACGGCTAACACGGTGGCTGCTGCTGAGCACGGGATCGCGCTTTTAGTCGCCATGGCTAGAAATGTTGCTCAAGCTGATGCTTCTATCAAAGCTGGTCAGTTCACAATTTCGTTAATTGATAAGAAGACAAATTGAAGCAAAAATCGTGTTTCAATGGCAATGTGATGTTCAATGTTTGGTAGCTTTTTGAGAAATTTCCATGTGAAATGTGTGTGTTTTAATGGTTTGCTGCAGGAAAATGGATGAGAAACAAGTATGTGGGTGTTTCACTTGTGGGGAAGACTCTTGCTATTCTTGGTTTTGGTAAAGTTGGATCAGAGGTTGCTAGGCGAGCCAGGGGGCTCGGGATGCATGTCATTACGCATGATCCTTATGCGCCTGCGGATCGTGCACGAGCCATCGGTGTGGAGTTAGTTAGCTTTGAAGTAGCTATTTCGACTGCAGACTTCATCTCTTTGCATCTGCCTCTCACCGCTGCTACGTCAAAGATGTTGAATGATGAGACCTTTGCGAGAATGAAGAAAGGAGTTCGTATTGTGAATGTTGCTCGAGGTGGAGTTATTGACGAGGAAGCTCTCTTGAGGGCGCTTGACTCGGGTATTGTTGCTCAAGCAGCTCTTGATGTTTTCACAGTGGAGCCGCCTGTTAAAGATAATAAATTGGTGTTACATGAGAGTGTAACTGCCACGCCTCATCTTGGTGCTAGTACTATGGAGGCTCAGGTTTAGTTTTTGCCATTACTACGTTTTCATTCTCTTCTTTCGAGGTTTGTGTTAGGCAATTATAAACCTTTTTTACCTGAATGTCTAGGAAGGAGTGGCTATAGAAATCGCAGAAGCTGTTGTTGGAGCTTTGCAAGGAGAACTTGCTGCTACCGCGGTCAATGCACCAATGGTTCCACCAGAGGTAATTTCGGACTTCATCAAGTTTCATTCTTCTAGTACTTGTGAGATGTTTCAAGTAGTGCTTTATTATGATTTGTCCTGCAAGTTCTCTGACATTGCTCAGTGGCTATCTGTTTTCAGGTATTGAGAGAGCTGAAACCGTATGTTGTGCTCGCTGAGAAGCTTGGGAGGCTGGCTGTTCAATTGGTAACCGGTGGAAGCGGTGTGAATGCTGTGAAAGTGACATATGCTTCTTCAAGAGCTCCTGATGACCTCGACACAAGACTTCTCCGTGCCATGGTCATAAAGGGACTCATTGAACCCATTTCCAGCGTATTCATAAACCTGGTTAACTCTGATTACGTTGCTAAACAACGCGGTGTCAAAATCTCAGAAGAACGTATGGTTCTTGACGGCTCACCCGAGAATCCAATTGAATACATAACTGTTCGGATCGCAAATGTCGAATCAAGATTCGCCAGCGCATTATCAGAGTCCGGAGAGATCAAAGTAGAAGGCAGAGTGAAACAAGGGGTTCCAAGTTTAACCAAAGTCGGGTTATTTGGAGTGGATGTGAGTTTAGAAGGGAGTGTGATTCTTTGCAGGCAAGTAGATCAGCCTGGGATGATCGGTAGAGTTGGTAGCATATTAGGAGATGAAAACGTGAATGTGAGCTTCATGAGCGTGGGTCGATTCGCTCCAGGGAAGCAAGCTGTGATGGCGATTGGAGTAGATGAACAACCAAGCAAAGAAACTTTGAAGAAAATCGGAGACATTTCTGCCATTGAAGAGTTTGTTTTCCTCAAACTATAGTCTTATACTTTCCATAGATGCACATAAAAAACCCTAAATGGATATAATCTTATTGGATGATTCATTCTGTACTAATGATACAATCGAGTGTATATGTAACAAATTACATAGTTGATTTTTTTTCCAAAGCGGCATGTCGACGAAGTGATGTGTTATTATTGCAGCCAGCCAGAGATTTTGCCTTTGTTATGTTTTTTTCATAGAGAAGAAAAACAGATTGATGCAGCTTACGAACCAGTGAGAAATGGGATCTGAGCCACGGTTGTTGGGATCGAAAAATGAAGATTATGAACCGCCAGATAAGCCGCGATACCAGCAGCATAACCAGCAAAAGCAAAACCACTAACCTGCATGGAGAAAACAAAAACCGAGAGTTTCTTGCTCAGAGCCTCGAGAGTATTGAATTTCAGTCTAGTTAATGCTATGTTGTTTAGTCGCGCCTGAAACAAGGCAGAAGAATGTATCTTACCTTTCGGAAGTACCAAAAGAAATCGACTTTCTCCATCCCCATGAAGGCTACACCAGCAGCAGAACCGATGACAAGCATCGAACCACCAGTCCCAGCGCAGAATGCAATGAGCTGCCAAAATTCGGAATCTTGAGGGAACGATGTAAGATCGTACATACCCATAGTCGCTGCAACCAGTGGAACATTATCTATGACTGCTGATACAACACCGATTGCACTTGCGATTAGCTCAACATTGGGTATATTAGCATCAAGGTAGTTTGCAATCTCTCGGAGGATCCCAGCTGCCTCAAGGCTGAAAAAAGAGAAAGAACATCACAAAAGATTTCGAATTAATGAGAGTAATGGAACATTAGAGTTTGGAGATGAACAGTTGATTTAATACCTGCTAACGGATAAAAGAATCCCGAGGAAAAACAGAGCGCCTTGTGTGTCGATTCGAGATAAGGCCTGAGGTACTTTGAGCTTTTGTCTTTCTGATTCACCGTAATGAATGGCATCTGTCAAGATCCAAAGAACTCCAAGACCCAACAAGATACCCATGTAAGGAGGCAATCCAGTTAGAGCCTTAAAGACTGGAACAAAAACCAATGCTCCAAGGCCAACTCCAAAAACTAGCTGCCCTCTTGGAGCCATCTTTTCAGAAGTCAATACATCTGAAGAATCCTGTCCCTTTCCATTTACCTCACTGAGGAAGAAAAAGAAACTTACATCAATCAAGCGTCTGCAGTGCAAACATTTACGAGACAGTGGAAGCCAAACACAGTCTCCCTTTCCGCTCGAGAATGCAAGAAGAATTTATAACCTGGTCAAGGACATGAGGGCTAGTGGAACAGCAAGAGAAACGGCCGAAGGTATAAAAAGGCCCTGAAAGGAAAGCAAGTAAACCTCCATCAGGAATATCAGAGTTGGAATGACCAAGTAGGCGAACACTTTAACCACTTGAGAGGCCCACAAAGGAATTAAGACAAAAATTAACTTCAGAACCACTGGGGCTTTTGATAACTTTGGCTTTCGTACTCTTTCGGGAACTGTACAGACAGCTCCACAAGGTTCCAATATCCGAAACCCGAAACACGAAAAAAGTATCATTTTTTAAAGGTCCCAATTACTTAACAGCAGGGACCCTAGACCCTAGGTGTAAGTTGTAACCTCTAGCCACTAGCAGAATCAAGCTCTTTATTCAACAAGCAAACCTAAACTCATGAACTAGGCTTACAGTTCATAATTCAGGGCTGTAAGCCTATAACCTAGACTATCCAGTCCTAGTTCTAAACGTTCGTTGTTCTTTAATATACTGTAAGCCTGTAACCTAGACTAATGAAACCAATTGCGTTTGAGAAAGAAAGGAATTCAGAAGAGAAGGAGAACCTGCATAGTCGGCAAGGTGGATATCTGACCATGAATCCATAGCATAGTTGTAGTAACATCACCAATTGGAGTCCATGCTCCTCCTGCATTTGCTGCTATCACCACAACAGCTCCTAGAAGTCTGCCATTGGTTATTGAGCGTGCAAACTAACGTTACTGTGATAATAATACTGAACACAAAACAGAGTACTACAGCAACGGGTAAAACAAACCATAAAATTTACGTCATGGCAGGACCAATATGTTGCCTTCAGAATCTTAAGGTCTATTATCTACAGAGCTAATATGTTTCTCATTGTGAACAACTTAACCAAGAAACTAACTAATAGGAGCATAAAGAAAAAAGTTTCCGTACTTGCGGTATTCTGATTGAGGAACCAGTTTCCTCAGTAAAGAAACCATGACAATGGTGGAGGTCAGATTGTCTAGAATTGAGCTGAGGAAAAAGGTCACAAAGCCGACCTGCGACACCATAAGTCAACAAGAGTAAAGATGGTGCCCAGCAATAAAAAGGATCATGTCCTTGAAGAAGAAGAGACGGAAGCGAATAACTTTCAAACTAGAGATAACCACATACCACCCATAAAAGTGACTTTGGCTTTCGAGTGGTGATATTGTCTGTAACAAGCTTAAACCCTTGGTGCGCATCAACTATCTCCACAATGGTCATTGCGCCGAGCAAGAAAAATACTATTTCACTAACTTCCGCTGATGCATGTTGAAGCTCTGCAACAGCTATTTCAGTTGAAGGAGCCTACACAAGGAATATAATTAAGATATCCAACAAATAATAAACATTAATCATAAAATTAAGGAATAGATAGACAAATTTTCATGTAAATCCTTACCCCTATGCTCCGTACAACCCACAAACTCACAGCCATCAAAAGTCCTACTCCACTTTTATTAAAAGCTAAAGACTCTTCGAAGATGATTCCGGCGTATCCTATTCCAAACAACAATGCCATAGCAACATCCTGTATCGTGACATTGTCCATAGATAACTATTAAATTTCTCCTGCATTTTGAGTTTGAAACCAAAAGAACAATAAGAAGGAGAAATCGCGAGCACGAACCTGATTAGCAGCGACCCATGAATGATTAATGGCAGCTGTTCCTGTAAGAGCTGCTGCAAGAACAGCAATAGCTTTGACTATATCTGTCTTTGGCTGGTAATTCGCCTCGAAGTAACTCGAACTAGGTTCATCAACTGAGCATATAGGGTCACATGATCCTGACGAGTCCATCAAATCCTGTGGATCATATCAAAAAAATCATTTTGAAATGCAATCACCAAACACAAAATAAAGACATAAACTTTCATTTTTGGAGCAATGACTGTTGATTCACTACACCCATTTTAGTACTCTTTCGTTCGTCACTACATGAATCAATTATTGATGACATACAAATTCACTCAAATCCGACTACTACGGCTAAAATTGCATCGAAAAGAGGAGATGGGTACTTGGCAAAATTGGATCTTTAAGAAGAAGCCATTGAGGAAACCCAAACCTCGAGCTGTGACTCATCGATTGGTGGAGATTGCTCTTCGAGAGAAGAAGAAGATCCCCTTATCTTATCCTCAGCCCTCACGAGAACACCATGTCTGGACAACCTCGAGCCTGTAATTCCAGATACTTTCGAAAAGGAGACATTTTGCGGCAATCGGGTCGAGAGGGATGAAGTCCCGACGGCGAGTCTCTTCGTCAATTTGTGCGGCGGCGCAAAGTGAGAGCCGATAGAAAAGACAGCCATCGGCGACCACCGGAGAGAGAGAGAGAGAGAGAGAGAGAGTAAGATTTAAGTAGTGGAGAATCGGAGATGGAGAGGAAGAGAGAAAATGAAAAAAAATCTCCGGCCGTCCGGCGAAGTAATAATGAGATTATCAGTGGCAATTGGGAAGTGTTTTGATTTCCAACATATCCTCAAATTCTGGTTATTTTACAATCTAATCCTTATTAGTAAGCAATTTAAAAAACATGTACATAGTTTATAATTTATTTATATTTTCGTCTTTAAACAAAACAACCAAAGTGTTTAGACAAAAGAATAGGCTTATAAACACATTTTAGTAACTTTAAACCCACTCTGAATCTTGAAATTCTTAAAGTACAGGATTAACTTTGAAGTTCGGACAAAATTGGGATTAAATTGTTTACATTACAATTGGTTTAGCGACCTTTTTTTCTTTTTTCTTTTTCATTTATCGCTTGTGAAAACCTAAACAAATACTTTAAAAAAAAAAAAAAACGTTTTGCACGTCGTAATTGAGTCATGTGGTTTGGTGAAGTGAGTATTCAGTAATGAATCTTAAACCTTTCACAGTTCCACTAAGTCGATCGAAACAAAACATTAGATACATTGAGACAACTTGGAATCTAATGTTATAAAACATAAAAGATTCAACCTTTTTTATACCCACCCAAATGTGCCAAAAACAAAAAACAAAAAAATGGGTGAAAACTTCGTAAAGCACTTTTACTTGTGTTCTTCACTCTAAAAATATCTTATATATATATATATATATATATATATAAAAAAAGGCTAATAATATATATCCGCTTAGCCCTAGGATGGTAATTAATAGGGTCCTTGATGCATTGACGGTGACGTAATGTGACCCATACTAGTAGCAGGTGACCAGAAATCAGCACCGTTGGTGTTTTCCACGTGTACGGTGGATGATACAGGTACTAGACATAATCCTCTGCTTCTCAAGTCTCTCACTTTCATCGCCGCCGTAACATCTCCGGTCACCACTCCTCCGTCCTGTCAAATGTCGCCGGCGAGTCAGAATTATCACTAGTTAGTAGTTACTATTACTAAAATTAAATAATTATAAAAAGTTATAAAAAAAAAGAGAGACTTACAATGAGAAGAGAGTGGTTAATTAGATAAGGAGAGGCAAGGACTTGAATCTGATCTTGTAAGAATTTGATGTAACCCATCGCTTCATGCAACACAGAAGCTGCATCTGTCTGTCAATTTTTAATTAACTTCTTTTATCAGTCAGAAGAAAAGTCAAATTTAACTATTGCAAATAGTATCATCATTTATGGATATTTTTGGTAGAGTGTTGTTATATCTATTCTCTTTCACCCCCCCTCAAAAAGGTAACACATATCATTAATGTGAATTGTGATGATGATCGTTAATTAACTAAAATAAAAAATAAAGAAAAAAGTATACTTTTTAATTTACTGATCAAGTTTCATTGTCTTTGATGTCTTTTTGATTTTTCACATTGGATGCTGATTTATGCTACGTTACCCCAAATCGCGACTTCTTAAGCTTCCTTTTGGAAAAACTAAATATACATATAATATTCCAAACAAGTACTATATTATAAAAAAAATTATTTTCTTCTCTTTGGTGATAGAATTTAAAGTATTGCTTAACCTTCACAAAATCATAATTTTTTTATAAATAATTGGAGAACATTATGGATAATGAGTGAAAATAAAAATCACCTTGCCGTAGGGAGAAACCAATTGTTGCAAGGCTGCGATTCTTTCACCTAATCTTTCTTTCCTCACCTATTTTTAATATTAAGAAACACATAAGATTATGGTTGCGAAAAACTATATATTTATAAACATTATGGAGGATAAAGAAATGTAAATTGTTTTTTTATGCCACACCTTTGCAATTCCAACTGATGATTTATCCTGATTTCGCTTGCATTTCTTACCCGGTTTTCGGTTATGATCCGGGTTTTGCCCATTACCCGATCCGGTTCTCTTCTTCACAACACATATAATTGCGCACACAAAAAAATAATCTTTAAATTTTCTTGATTGGGTGTAAGAAATTAGCTAGAAGAACAAAAAAATTGTAATTGTTTGCATGCAACTATGCGCAGAAAAAAAATCAGAAATGAGAGAGCCTTACGTTTGATGATTTAGTAGATTTATCGACCGTACAAGCGTCGTATGAGTTATTGCAAAAGCTATTAATGCATGAAGGGTCAGGGCCAGAGGCTCCGGAAGGAAAAGAAGGTTCCAAGAGGAGCGATTCGTCGTCGTTTTGGTAGCCTCCACTGAAACAGAGCATTCTTGACCCATTTTTTCCGGATAACACAAAACCGAAGCCGTCTTCTCCACCATCGCCGCCATTATCCTCGCGACGGTGGTCGGAAGAGCTGAGAACGCCGTCCGACAACATAAGAAGCTCGGAGAAGCTTGTGACTCCGGCAGCTTCCACCGTAGCTCGGTCGTCTTGATTCTCTACGGTATCTCCCATCGATAATTTTTGCTTGCTTTTTCGTGGACGAGGTTTGAGAAAGAAAACGAGAGAAAGTGAGAAACATAAACCAGAAGGGTTTTTTTTTTTGGTTAAATGTTTTTCTCTACACCTTTTTAGGCTTTTATAACTATTTAATTTTCTGATGGCTGATGGATTTATCTAGTATATGAATAAAACAAATAACCTTTTTAATAACGCCTATGTAAATTCTACGAAGGAAAATATATAGTTTTTCCAAAATCAAATAAATTATATACCAAATTATCTCTCTTGGACCTTGGTGAGTGTAAAATAAATGTCACCAGTTCAATTTCTTTATTTTTGGAGTTATATAACACAATTTAACAACTCTTTGGCGTATCTTCTATAGATTTAATTGAGAAATGTTGATATAATTGGTTAAGAGAGAGAGGGGTAGAAAGGGAATTTAAGAAATTTGAAGGAGAAATTCGGTCAAAGCCACCTGGCCCGAGAAAACTGTAGTTTTGATTTACTCGAAGCTGATGTTTCGTTTCTCACCTTTTTCTCTCTTAGTAACTGCTGCTTTCTTTTTTTTCCTCTTTTCTGGAACAAAATAAATAATAAATGTCACACACACATTCATATCTTCTTAGTATTATTCAATTATTAAACCAATAACCAAACCATACAAGTTTAAAAAATTGCCATTATCATGATTATCATTAAGTTATTAACATACAGACACATAAAGATCACAGAGGCTATATTAAAACAAAGAAAAAGAAAGATGAAATTTACATACTGACATGTACCAGGTTTGACACGTGCAAAGACTGCAAACACGTGTGTGAGAAGAAGAAAAAACACAACTCCACGAGTTGGCAACCACTAAAATAAAAATCCATAAGAGGAAGGTCAAATTTCAATAAAATTGCTAACCAGTCCAACTTGTTTTCTATATAGCCTTTTTCTTAACTCTTCAGAAGCAAAAACAAACTTAAGACACTCTTTGGTTTGGTTAGGTTTGTTTCATGTAAGCCTGCACATTATTAAGGGTATTGGGTCGGGTAATAACAGGTAAGGATCGGGTACGGGTAGTTCGGGTATTTTAAACTATTATCCAAAGTGTACCCGTAAAAATAAGAGTTGGGTAATTCGGGTATCGGGTAGGGTAAAGATAATTTGGGTACCTAAAATCACTATCCGATTAATACCCGAACTTTCAATAAAACGGGTAATGTTCGGATAATTCGAGTAATCCGGATAATTTAGTATTTAGATTAATATTTTTAAAATAAACACAATAAAAAAATTAAGAAACAGTTTTCGTAACGCCAAAGTTGCAGATACATATATAAATTGATTTTTACAAGACTTCTGCAACTATAAGTCATTATCCAAAAAATAATTTGATTATCAAATCAAATCCTAATCCAAAAATATATTTTACTATCCAAAAAACAATAGTGATTTTACCTTCTTTTTTTTTTGGGAAAACTAATTCACTTTTTTTTCTCTCCCTGTGAAAACTAAAGTTTGATTGATTTAGAAAATTTAGTTTTAGGAAATTTAGCTAATATTTAACTAATTATATTAAATTTTAATTTTTAAAATTTTCAATTACCCAAACGGATAATTGGGTATCCTAAATAATTTTCCGATCCTTATCCTTACCCGTTAAAATAAATTATCACTATCCAAACGGATTTTATCGCTTACTTTTATCCGAAAAAAATCTAGAATAATTTGAAACGGGTAAGAGTTGGATCAAGGTACCTAATCCCAAATGTGCTGGTCTAGTTTCATGTAAGATTTTTCGAGTTCCGACAAAGACCTAAAGTCTTAGGTGTATGACTAAATATCATTACTGTGTATGTCCTTTAGCTACGTATAATATCACTTTATACCCAAACAATCCCTGCTTTATCTTTATTATTACTTCACACTGCCACTGCTTCTTTGCTGTGATTAGTCCCTTTCTTTTATTACTAAAGATGATAGATTTTTAAGTATTGGGATGTTTTTGACTCTAAGAATGTTGTAATTAACAATTTATTCAGGATCATGGAAACAAACAAATAGCTACTCAAACAAGACGTGACTAATTGAGCAACAAAGAAAGTCAAGAGAACAAAAGGAAATGAAAAAGAAATACGAGCAACCTCTGTTCTCGATATAGCCATTAAAGTAGAAGAAACTTAGATCAAAAGTAGAAAACTGATGGTGTACCCATTTAACAAATCGTCGAAGCCTTGAAAAAAAACTTGTTCGAAACTCTCTGGGGAATAACGTCGAACACATGGTGTGCGTCATCATTCAAAACAGATCTCTTTCATCTTCTTCGCCGCGGATTCGTCAATCGAATACTGCAAAACGATTAAAAACAGATAATTAACACAAGGGTACCCAGAATCTATGATTCAAATGGACAGGAACAAGAACAAAACCAAGAATCTTCGAACCTTCTTGAGTACCCAGAGTGAGTGATTGTAGGCTCGTTGAAAGAGTTCGTCGAGGGATGTTTCGCTCTGGTCAACTTCACGGTAATTAACGAAATTTTCTCTGGCGTACTTGGCGTAGTACGGCCTCGTGTCCGCCGGCAAAAGCCTCACGAGCCTCAAAACGCCGCCGTATACTCTCAGCACCTTCTTCATTTTCCTCTCTACCTTCTGCAACACGTTACCAAGTCGCGGACTCTACTATGTATCATAAACATCCATGGGCTTTTGTTATGGGCTTTTTAATTAAGCAATTTCAGACCGGTTAAACTATTCAATTCGTAGTTTTGAATTTTCAAACCGGTTGAACTATGATTTTAAACCGGTCTCTATCCATTACACAAAACCACAAACAAACTTTTTTTTATGTCAAAATCTCTTTTTAGTTGGAAATAAACAAAAAAACTTTCATAACACAAGTCTCAACTTTACTGTTTTGAAGAAATTTCTCTTTCTTTTGTTTCAAAATTTTCACTTTAGCATCACTGATACCTCCAAAGCTACAGCTGAGGTCTTGAGATCCACAAGTACACCCCAAAAAATAAGTGACAAACAAACAGAACAAAACCGATGATTCGCAGGGCTTGATGTCTTCATTTCTTTGGGGGGGGGGGGGGGGGGGGGGGTTTCAGAGTATGTATTCATTTATGTCATCATATTAGATCGAAAAACCTTCATGATTGAATCTAAAATCTACCTTCTCCTTCTTTTTCTTGATCCGGGATTGGTTGATTCCGATGCTCTACTCTTCTTATTCTCTGCAATTGACTCAGTTTCCATAGCTTGTTTGCTACTTCCAGCACCAGATGTCTCACCTTCACCTACCTGACCTGTTCTTAACTTTTCGACATCTTCCTTTGAAACCATTGTAACTAAAGGTTTGCTTGTCGAAGAACGCCTATTCCTAAACCAATTATTAACCTACACAACATAATCAGCTCTTAGCAAAGATGAAACTGGATCAACTAGAAGTGAGAAAAAAAAATGAAAACCATTCACTAGGAGAAACTTCTTACTTGCTTAATTGTCATTTGTAGCTCTTTGCCTAAGCTCTCCTTTGTGGCATTGTCTGGATATCGATTCTCTTGAAAAGATTTGAATAATTTCTGCATAAAAGAGGAATCCATTAAATTGAAAGCTCCCACACAATGATTTCAGATTGACATCTTTAAGCATCAAGACAAATAAATTTCTTTTTACCTGAGTTCTGGGATTTGTCTGTTTATATGCTGAAGAGCTGCTTTTTTTGCCAGAACAGCCATTTTCTCCAGAACTTTCTTGTGGGGCTTTTAAGGTTTCCTTTTTGTCTGCTCTTTTTGACTTCTGTCTAGGTTTTTTAGTAGCAGTATGATCTTCTGCTTCTGAAGACTGTTTCAAGGGCACAGTGTCCCCTTCTTCTGCTGACTCAAAATCTTCTTTTCCCGCAGTTTTATCCCAATCATCATCATCACTCGATGACGACGGAACATTGTCATATTCCTCCTGCACATACCACGTGATGGAAAATAGATATCATTCAGAGGATTTTCCAAAACCAAATAGAAAATCAATTATAAAAAAAAAAGTGAGAGAACACTCACATCATACAGCTTTTTGTAGTCCAGCCTTTCAACATTCCTCCTTCCGGGAACATCTGCAAGATCTTGATCAAGCTCAGCATCTGACTCTGAAATGGGAACATCTGGGATCTGAGATTTCTTTCTGGATTCCCCAGATGGTGTAACGTCATCTTGCGGATCAGACTCTTCGCCTTTGAAGGAAGTTTCAGGATCCTCAGAGTCTGATGAAAAATCTGAATTTGAACTTTCTTGTATTTTAACTTCATCACGAGTCGGGGCATCAGGATCATAGTCATCATCCTCAGAATCATCAGATGGAAGGTTCATTATATCTTTCCCTTCTTTAAATGATTCAATCATTTCGTCAGATGCAGATGTGAAATCAGATTCATCAGAATTTCCATCTTCGTTCTCAGACTCCTCATTGTCATCACTGCCATCTTCATCATTTTCATTATCATTCAAAGCATCCGGATCATACTCTTCATCATCGGAATCATCTGAAGGAAGATCACAATTTAGATTTTGATCTCCACCAGCCATTGCTGCTGCTGCCTCAGGAAATATTTTCTGCACAATAAAGTTGAGTCAGGTATCTTTCTAAGTTTCTTCTCCTCCTTAACAAGAAAATATCGACATATACCTCCCAAGTGTCGCTGATCGAAAGTTTTGTCCCTAAAGAATCATTAAGCAAGTCCAAGCTGTCATCTTTGCAATCGCATCCAGGGCATAACCAACCCTCATCATCCGGAGGAACTACAAAATTAAAAACAGCAAACAGGTCAATAAATACCAGTAAGATTGCTTATAACATATCCAAGTATGGGGGGCAGAGATTATTACTATCTTCTTTTCGCAAAGGTGGTTCAACACAGTATTGGTGAAACCCCCGGTCACAAAACCCATCGCATAATATGATATCATTATCAGCAGACAAGTCCTTTGAACCACATTTTGCACAGAAGATCTGCAATTAAACAACTGCTCGTATTAGCAACACTTCTGGAGATAAAGCATGAGTTGCGGAATAATTCTTACTTACATCCTCGCTACAAATCTCTCCATCTGAATCAAATAAAGACTCTGGAAGGCTTCCTTCAGCACAGAGTGTGTCCAGGTGCTGAAAAAGATCTCTAATTTTAACCTTGCGTCGCAGAATTTCCTTTGTGGCTCGTTCAAGCTCTTTCTCTGGCCTTAGCTTTTCCATGCTAAAAAGAACACATAATCCCTCACTTTATCAACAATACTGAGTGAAATCAGAAAGAAAGCTCACACAGGATACCTATGCCACTAGAATAACGCATGAATAAGTTATAAGAGTCAGAAAAAAAACAAATGTCACCGAGAGACAAACCTTGAACCTTTCCAGCCTTCTAAAGAATAGGCGTCAATCAGGCTTTGCTCGTAGCTAATCCGGTTTAGTAAGTATCGGAGTTTCTTTTTGATCCTTGTGTACTCATCATCTTCTTTAACTTTTCCTTTCTTCTTATCCTTCTTCCTTTTCTTTGGTCCATCTACAGGTGTGGAATTAGCATCAACCGAAGTCGATGCAGCAGCTTCTTTAGATCTCTGAACTCTCTTGTGACTTGAAAACAGCACATTCCTTTCACCACCTCCTCCTAGCCTCTTCGAACTGGTGGCTGACATCCTGGACCGGTGGATTTCAAATTGTCCACGGCAAGGAAGACCAATGACAAGTTCGCGATGCGATCCTGAGAATTTAGTATTACAACTCTTCTTTCTGTTTTCAGAGGTTGGTGTCTGTTCTTCACCAGAAACCCCATTGCACTCCCCCTTTCCATTCTCCATCATTTCATCACGCAAATCTCCATTTTCGATTGCATCATTTGGCAATTCCTCAAGAATTTCCATGTGACGCACTGCCTCTGATGTTTTTAGAGGTACAGAGGCATTGCTTTGTTCAGATACTTGAAAACTTTTGTCAACAGTTGGGTTAACCTCTCCTCCACAATCTCCATTTATCTGATCCAAACCAGATCCACTTCTCCTCGTTCTCCGTTTATTAGCTATATGCATTTTCTTCATACAGCTATGAGTATTAAGCTTTCCACAAAGATATGCACACAAGCGCAAGTTCTAAATCCGCAACGTTAAATACTTTATGAGATTCTCCTAAACCTGTCTCCAACTTATTTACTGAAACAAACAGAGAGTCAAAAAACACAAAACAAGTATATCAGAATCGTGACCCTTTATAGATCAGAATCAATATGAGCAAACACAAGAAAAGACAACCCACATAGAAATATGGCAGCTTCGTAATTCTCGTCTGGCCCTTCTGAGATTGCTTCGTGTTGTTCCTACGTAACTTTAAAGCTTAATTCACGTCTTGACGGAGATCTTAAACAAGGCCTAAGAGAAAACCAGATCGACCCTTAGTTTGGTTTCTGAGAAACTCCGATACACTAATCTTATTAGCTAAAACGAGGTGAGATTGGGAGACACTCATTAGAAAGCCAAAAAGCAAGAAAATTCTAAGAACCCTAATGCTAAGCTGAGAAATTTCACAACTTTTTTTTCTAGATTTCTACGAATCCAGAAACTAAATGTCAAGTTCGTCTCTTTGCCCTTCGATTTTTCCCTCCGCCCTTTACTATTTCCATGAAAATTAAAAAGACTGAGAGAAACACAAGCGCCAAAACAAACGAAAAAGCTCACCTTTTTTCCCTCGCCCGCGAAAATGTAGAGCGAGATTTCAATAACCGCGAAACAGAAGAAAGTCGGTCGGTGAGAGAGAGAGAGAGGAAGAAGAGAGATGAGTGGGAAAGCCTTCGCAATGTCATTGGATTTTCCCCAGAAAAAGGGAACGAAGAAACGGTGTGGGTTTCGTCATTTTGGGCTTTGTTATCTATTATATCGTTAATGGGCCTGCTACTGTAGCCCATTAACATCCATCTCGTGCTACACCATAGCTCTCTACCCTCTAGATATATTTATTAGAGAATTTTACAAAGAATGTCATTTATGGCCTTCGAAACTTTTTCAATCTACCATATTCTATAATGTTTTTTTCAATCTACCACAAAGTCACTGTTCACGTGTGGAAAAAGACGTTTCTACCCCTAGCTATGACTTATGGTGTAGTCAGTGTTTTTGTCCACCGCCATTCAGTATCTCGTCCACCGTCATCCACCACCATCTCCGTCTTTGTTCACCGTCCATCACCGTCTGTCTCCGTTGATAACAACCATCTCGGTCTCTGTCCACCACCGTCTCCGTCTACTACAACCGTCTATGTAGTCGTTTCTGTCCACCATCCACCGTCTTTGTCTCTATCCACCGTCTCCGTCTCTGTCCACCATCCAACCACCGTCACTGTCTTCGTCTCCGTCCATAACCACCACTGTCTCCGTATTTTTCTACCACCATCTTCGTCCACAACCACCGTCTATGTATCCATCTCTATCCACCATCCAACCACCATCTTTGTCTCTGTTTTTTTCTACCACCGTCTGTCTCCGTCCATAACCACCGTCTCTATTTTTGTCACCATCTCCGTCTACGTCTCTGTTCACCGTTTTCGTTTTCGTCCACCATCATCCACCACCTTCTTTGTAGCCATTAACGAGAACGAGAGAGAGAGAAAGAGAGATAGAGAGAGACGGTGGTTGTGGAGGAGAGAGAGAGGGAGAGATAGTGGTTGTGGAGGAGAGAGATAGAGAAAGAAAGATGGAGAGATAGTGAAAGATTTTATTGAGGGTATATTTGTCTTTTTGTGTAGGACTTGTGGTAGATTGAGAAAGAATTGAAATTTATGGTAGATTGGAAAAGAATTGAGAAATTTATGGTATTTCTCATAAATTTTCCTATTTACTATCTACAGAATCAGAAAGAATTTCTATATAGTATAAGAACCGAAAAAACCGGATTAAAGAAAAGCGAATTAAAAGAAGAGATCAAACGATTATATGAAAACAATTTTAGAGAAAAATATAGAGGCGAGATATGATATATATCCTTAATTTATAAAATCTCTTGTAGTGTGGCGGATCTGTGAGATTCTGAAACCTATGATACAACTATGTGAGACTATAGTCGCGACACTCGACTATAGAATCTACGAACCAAGAACTACGCTATACTTTCGAGCCACTTACTGAGAAAAGAGAGAGAAAAATTGATGGAGTTTTTCTTTCTGTATGTTTCAGAATGAGAGTGCAGAATGAGAGGATGTGAGACTTGTATATATAGCCAAGGGAGAGAGGTGATCATCTCCTCTATCATAAAGACAGGGAGCATATCGTGGGCAATAATCATAAGGCATAATGTCAGGGCGTGGAGAGCAAGACACGGAGCCGTTATGATCTCATGAAAGAAGAAATGTTTTTGATTTTTTTTAATTCAAAATGTGTTGACTTTGACCAAAAAGAATCTAATCATCTTAGAGCCTAAGTGCCAAATATGGAGCCCACGTGTCGTGTCGTGTCGTGCCGTGCGGCGGCGCACGCGTGTGACTTAGCCATCTCTCTTTCTAGGTGCATACTTTTGAACATAATAGTGTATTGCCTCTCTTAAATATCGCATGATTTTTAATCATATAAGCGATGTGAGACAATGTTATAAACTTATTTAACATTATGAGTTTAAAATACTCTTAGGTCCAAGTAGTTTGTCATTGTTCCATTTCTCATTCACCTTTTACCAATTTAATGTTATCAATTATTTGGCCTATGAAGCCTTGATTGATTTATGATTAAAAAGTTGGTCCAACATTTAGTTAGCATTGTGTTTTTTTTCAGTAAAACTAAGAACTTGCGGAACTAATCTTTTTGAGTCAGAGACCAAGCAGATTAAATTAGTCTTGCTTCCACCATTAGCGTTCAAATTCGGGATCTTCCCGACTCTTTCTTTTAGATAGTTAGATGATAAGCCAATTGAGCAACCGATATCGATTACGTCAAATTATATTGGTTTGTTCTCTTTTATTTTTCGGAGTTTTGGATCTTAGATCAGTAGTTTTATTTAAATTTAGAGTGGAGTGGATTACAACACTATTTTATCGGTATCAACAAACTAATCTTGGACTATTTTCTTGGATTAACTAAATATAAAAGATAATTCTTCGTTGACACTAACTAAAAGAGTTAGATTAGAGTCCCACTATGTTTGACCAGTATACCATTTAGACAATAATTGCTTGTATTTGTAGCTTAGAAAACTTGACTATGAAAAATATATTTAAAAATAAGGGGTGTATCGATGTCGTGACTGCTGACTACTCTAACGCTTATGACTTGTTATGAAGCTAAGTGTCGTGTTGTTGAAGAGGTAGAAAGAAATAATAAAGAGTAAAGACATCATCGAGCATATCGACGTATGAAGATTGCAGCCATTTCAAGAAATCACAATGACCAACAATTTCATTTGCCACACGTCTAGACAAATAACATAATCATCAATACATTTATTTCGGCATAGAAATTAAGGCGGTGGGATTTCTATAAATGAATCTCGTGATCATCACTTCTCACAATCAATCGTTTGTTCTTAAAAAGTACTACCAAGAGAAGAAAAAAAGGGACTTCAAGAATTTCTTTTAATACAACTAAAGAATTTTTAGGGTTTTAGATTACTATGAATTGTAAGAAGGCTGTTACCTTCTTCTTCTTCTTCGCTCTTCTCATCCTCCCCTTCATGATTTTCCCTGCCACAGCTGCTCCAGGTATGTACACATAACGCATGCATCTCTCGATCTCTAAATATATATACATCCATATATGTTTTAAGCACGTTTTAATCAGAATAAATAGTCTTGTTTCAGAAAGCATTATCAATTTTTTTGGGGTGAAGTAATTGCACAACAAGAAATCCTTAGAAGTTCAGTTATCAATTAAAAATAAACGACATGGTAACTACAAAACATCTTTCTTAAAATAGCACAAGCCAAGGTACACTTCAGTAGATTATAGACAAAGTTCGATACAAGGAATCATGGTCTTATTCGTTGAAAGTACATATTGATTGGTATTGAATGAACACATTTAATCATTGTAAAGTTTCTATGATATGCATATATATCTCAGGATCTCAAATAAGGTTAGATCGCGCGACTAATCATAGAAAACTTGGTTACCGAACAAAAGAAATTTCAAGATGAGGCATTGAAGAGTCAGAAGGGTTGGAATCTTTAACACAAAGACAGACTCGAGTTATACAAAATCATATTCTAACCCGAATTATACATCCGATTATGTCAGTTATAATTCATAAGTATGTTTGTTCATGAAAAAAATATGGGCACTTAATGTTATCTTTCACATAGGGGGTACATGCATATATATATGTGTGATGTTTGCAAGACATATACATATTATCGGTATATGAGTTATAAGTATGTTTCATAATTGTAAAAGGCCCATATATAATGTTATATCTTAATTGAAATTTAATGTGAATGTTGAAATGGGACAAATTAAGGAAGAAGAGGAGGCATGGCGGTATATTGTGGGAGTAGATGCAGAGGAAGGTGTGCAAAGGCAGGATTTCAAGACAGATGTCTCAAGTATTGTGGCATTTGTTGCAGACAATGCAAGTGTGTTCCTTCTGGTACCTTTGGCAACAAGCATCAATGCCCTTGCTATCGAGACAAGCTTAGCTCCAAGGGCAAACCCAAGTGCCCTTAATTCAATTTTTCTTTCCTTTAATTATGTACTTTTATAGATAATATGATAACAATAACATGCATTTGCATGCATGCACTTGTCTTGTAGTTGATTAGGGTTTTTGATGCTTCTTAATTTCCTTTCTCATAGTAAGCTTCAAGTTGCTCTCTCTCTATATATGTGTTTATTTTGTGACCAAACAACCACAACTTAACTATGATCTCTTCCCCTAAAAAAATCGATTCCTCCAACTACTCACAAAGTTTTTTTTTTAATAGGACTCATCTTGTTTCTTGTTTTGTAAGGTTTTGGTTCATAAACATATTTAATCGAAAACCGTTATTAGAAAATTGAAGGTTGCATGTGGATTAGATTCGGAAAATGAAAGGAGTTTTGCTATTTTAACACAATTCAAACGCTTGATTGAATGTACAAATTTTTTTTTTTTTTTTAAAAGATATTTTAACGAAGAAGTGAAGTTAGACGGTTGGTTCAACTGAATATTGTTTTGGTTGTAGTTTGAGTTCGAGTAGTTCAAAAAGTACATGCTTAGAAGAAATTTGAAACTATTTATATTTTGAGAAACTATTTACATGTATAGTTAAAGACTGGACTTCTAACTTTTATGAATTTTTTGTATTAAGAAAAATACTAAAAAGTTAATTGAATACCTACTTGCAATCGTTTGGATGCCTACTTATTTTCGTTGCTGACTTGGTTCCTTATCAGAATCTAAGTCCACTAATATGTTTGGCTGTTTGGATGACCAATATACTTTGATTTCACACTCCTCTTTTGAGCTAATAGTAGAATTTTATTAAGTAAAATGAATTAATGAAAGATTAAAGATTGTTTTCTAATTAATTACAAGGACAACCACTTCGTCATTAAGAACGACCAATATCACAGAGTTACACGTGGGGACTAATGTCCCTACCATCGAATTTTTAGTACACAAATGAGTCATTATATCAAGTTACAAGACAATTTTAAATTTTTCCATCGACCCAGAAATTTTATAACTTTTAAATAAGTCCTACCTTAGCTGTAACCACTATCACACTGAAAAAGTTAACGCGTATGCGTTTTTTTTTCTTCTCTTCTTTGTTCTTTTGACCATTCGAAACGAATTTCAAAGACATTCACGTGGTGCTTGTCCTTCCTATTTCTCACGCTTCAAACGTTATTAATTATGTTCAGATTATTATTTATTGTTGATGATTATAAGTTATAACACCTTCTCATTAATTATTACATTTGAAGTTTTAAACCATATCTATCTGGAGAAAATGATATGATTATACATTATAATAATGTATCTTCAAACAAAATTATGAAATACTAGTATTAATTCTATTTTGTCAACAAATTAAACATTAATTAGTAAGAACGAAAAATTATTAATCAAAGAGAATATTACGCCCATAAAGACTAAAAAGTTCTCATCACATGGTATGAGATAGAGACATATAAGATCGAAATTAATTCCTACGTAATTCTTTTTGTTTAGATTGTTTTGTTAATTATTTTGTTCGGGAGGAGATTAAAACCTTAATATTACATTTTGTACGAGATAATAAATATTTTCCGTAAATCCAAATTAAACTCACATGAAATTAAATGGAGATTATAATGAATATTATTCATGGTTTAGTTATTTTTCCTGCAAAACAAAAATTACGATGAATGTTGCATCCCTTACGTATACTATAAATTGACAACAAAATAATACTCATTCAGTTTCGTTATACAGGTGATCTCTGTTTTAACTTAATTAAATTAATGTCTTTTGAAACGAGAGAGATCAATTAATTCTATAATTCGTACTGCATTATGTAATACAATGTGACTATAAAGTTCATTTTATATCATGGAACAGTATTATATAAACTGCATATAAACTACTAAGGCAGTATATTGTGTTACGCTGTAAGCAAATGGTAGTTAGTTTAGGTTTCAATTGTTTTTGTTTTTGGTTAAAATTTATGGATTTATTTCATATGATCACAATACCGGAAAAAAGAAAAAGGTGCCAATCTCCGGGTTTCAGCCATTTGGAAATAAAACACAGTGTTTAAAGAAATAAAAAGATTATCGGAGAAGGATCTGCGGAACCACAAGTAAAAAATGAGGCAGATGATATCTTGCTAGGCAAGTGTTTCTAATTTCTCGACCCATAATTTGAAATTGATTACGGCTGGAGTTTCAAATTGTTGAACAATCTGTCATTATGTTGCCACGAAAAAACTATAAACAACAGTTTGGATTGTGATTAAACGGAAACAAGTTGTAGATGATGACACTTGTGGTGACCGCAGTAATTGAAGTAGGTTTTTCCATATCATGAATTCTGTATGGCAATGCCATTTGATCGAAGCACAATCTCCACATGTCTTATGTAATTGTATTATAAAAAGAGATGATCACGAGATTCCATAAAAATATAATAGAGCAAACATTTGAGAGAGTAGGGAGACGATTTTGTCATGTTAGCTACATAATGAAAACATGTTTGGGCACCATCCTTTAAGCCACATCTGATTGCGCCACATGACACGAGGACCTTAAACGTTTTCAAGTGTCTTTGAAAGTGAAACTGGTTTTTGGGATCCAACACTAGAAGACCAACAAAATTGACTTTCGTCTGCGTAACTCACTTGAGACAATAAATTTTCGGCATGACTATTTTTTGCTCTTCAAAAATTACAGCCAAGATCAATTGTTTGAAATGGAATTTGCGCGTTTGCATTAAGATTTATGTTTATTCAAAACAAAAAACTCACATTTATAAAATATTTTGAGTGTTTGTAATATATATATTTATTTATATAAAACCTAGATGCAAAAGCCAAACTCAAACTGTAGATTTATTTATGTTTAACATTTACGTTTACAATTAGCAAATTTTCTCTTTACTTAAAACTAGGCCAATACCCGCGCATACACGCAGAATTTTTTATATAAAATTTTAGAGTTGAACAAAATTTCTGTCATGTCTTGGTTCATCGCGTTATGTCTCATTTTTGTCTTGAATTTTCATTCCATACAGAAATGCATTCCCGTAAAAATAAAATTTTGATTCTTATTTAGAAATGGAACGGAAAACAAAATTCACAAAATTTTATTTGTGACAAATTTTATAAGTACTATTATATAAATAATTGAACATGTAACAAACTTTATTCCATCATTATTTGCTATTTTCATTAAATGTAATAAAGTTATTAATTTTTATATTTTATATAATGTAAAATAATAATTTA
This sequence comes from Pseudoturritis turrita, assembly GCA_900406555.1. Lineage (NCBI taxonomy): Eukaryota > Viridiplantae > Streptophyta > Magnoliopsida > Brassicales > Brassicaceae > Pseudoturritis > Pseudoturritis turrita. The sequence goes on from OVBL01000758.1 coordinate 333,853, forward strand.
TCTGAATTTTATGATTATCATATTTGTTTATATTTTTGAGAATTATCGTTTCGTCCCGTCCCATTCTATTTTTGTGCCGAATTTTAAATGGAACATAAATGGAACAATTATTTTGCTTCTCTAATTTTCGCCATGTTTTCGTTCCCGCAAAATCCCTTCCCTAATTCATGTTTTCTACCTCTATAAAAGTATTAAATTTTTTATTTATAACTAATTTAAACTTGATAGTGAATATATACTAATGAATAACAAAATCGTAGAAAAGTAATTTGTATATAAATGTAATAAAAAAATTAAAGAATAAATTTCACAAAAGAGGAAAATGAATAGGTAAACTAAGTTCAAACTTTATATTATTTAATTGTGATAAATTTATGTTTTTATGGCATCTTATTATTTATTATTATGTATTTATAATTTTAATTTAATTTATTTAATTTAATATTTATAATTAATGTAAAGACACGTGTTAATTTTCGAAGTGATGATGTAGCAAGTTATGAAGAGGTTCACCTCTTTTCGTATATACTAGATTAGGACCAGCGGAATACGTGGGGTTTTAATTATAACTTATTTATAAATGATAAAAAATAAAGTAAAACGTGTCGGTAATCGATTAAATTTAATAAAGATTAAATTTATGAAAATGTAAGAAATATATGTTAAATCTTGTTGATGTAAATATTTAGATTTTAATTGTTACTCGCACACTTATTTTAGATGTTGATTAGTAACTTTGTTTCAAACTGAATTTCAACTCCACGTATTTCATCTCACAATACAACTCATGTATTTCATCCATAATATTAAAACCATATTTTTACTTCATGCATTCCTTGTCAATCAATAATACCCAAAATTTTCATATCAAAATAATATTTGCATAATACATTCTATCAAATTTATGTCTATATATGTCATTAGTGTTAAACAAATAGTAAGAAAATTAACAAAATATATTAGTAAATAAATTTAAAAATATTAACAAAACATGTCGTAATCTCATGAATATCAATTTTTTATATGTCGCACTAATACTTTTAGAAATTGGAGATAATTTGTCTTATTTTCTTTTTTTAGTTTTTTATTTAGTATTCCCTTTTAATTTTTTAATAATATGTCTTATTTTATTTTTTGACTATTATTTCATTTTAGTTACACTACAATTATAAATAATTTTGTCTTATTTTCCTTTTTTTAGTTTTTTTGATTTACTATTTCCTTTTAATTTTTTTTTAATAACATGTCTTTTTTTTTAAACTATTATTTCATTTTACTTACACTACACTTTGATTTAAGAAATAAATAATGTAGAGAAAGAAAATTTATATTTTTATATTAATATATTGACACATGTCACAATCTCAATTAAAATTAACACCTGTCGATCTGGTGAGTTATGATTTTACCTACGTGTCACACTCACGTTGGGCAAAATTTAAAGTAAAATAGTTTTGATCGATTTGTGGAACTCTCGAATTCATGATTTGCTTGAATGATGTATTTTTTTCTTTTCTTTCTCGATTAGTTATGACATTTTTTTTTTGTTTTTAAACGTATTGACGTGAAACAAATTTTTCTTTTTTAATGATTTTTTTTTTTTACAAATTTTCTCTTTTACCTTTTTAATAATATTTTTTACAAATTTTCCCATTTACCTTTATTTAATGACATTTTTTTTTACAAATTTTTACAATGATGTATTTTTTTTCCTTTCTTTCTCGATTAGTTATGGCATTTTTTCTTTTTTTCTTTTTAAATGTATTGACATAAAACAAATTTTTCCTCTTTTTTAATGATATTTTTTACAAATTTTCTCTTTTACCTTTTTTTAATGACATTTTTTACAAATTTTCCTTTTATTTTTTTAGTGACATTTTATTTACAAATTTTCCTTTTTTTTTAATGACAATTTTTTTTACAGAAGGACATTGACCTTTTTTTGTTACGGTATGACTTTTTTTTTTTGGCGATGATGTATTATATTTTTATATTAATATATTGACACGTGTCACAATTTCAATTAAAATTAACACATGTCACGATCTGGTGATTTTGCCTATGTGTCACACTCACGTTGGGAAAAATTTAAAGTAAAATAGCTTTGATCGATTTGTGGAACTCTCGAATTCATGATTTGGTTGAATGATGTATTTTTTATTTTCTTTCTCGATTAGTTATGACATTTTTCCTTTTTTTGTTTTTAAACGTATGGACATGAAACAAATTTTCCTTTTTAATAATATTTTTTTTTTACAAAATTTTCTCTTTTACTTTTTTTTTTAATAACATTTTTTACAAATTTTTCCATTTACCTTTATTTAATGATTTTTTTTTTTTACAAATTTTTTCAATGATGTATTTTTTTTTCTTTCTTTCTCAATTAGTTATGGCATTTTCTTTTTAAATGTATCGACATGAAACAAATTTTTTTTCTTTTTAATGATATTTTTTACAAATTTTCTCTTTTTTAATGATATTTTTTACAAATTTTCCTTTTACCTTTTTAGTGACATTTTGTTTACAATTTTTCCTTTTTTTTAATGATAATTTTTTTTACGTTAGGACATTGACTTTTTTTGTTACGTTAGGATATTTGTTTTTTGCGATGATGTATTTTTCTTTTAATTTTTAAATAAAAAGGAAATATTATTTAAATTAAAATTAACTTTATACGTTAGTATATTAACACGTGTCATCATCTCAATTAAAATGACACATGACACGATCTAAGAAATTATAATTTTGAGTGCATTCTCCTTTATATAATGTTCAAAGTTGTGGATTAATTTGGAAAAAAAAAATATACAGTAACCCGAAACGTAAACGGTGTAAACACAAACAATAAAAAAAAATTCAATAATAACGAGAAGTCTATTCAGAATCTAAATTTGTAGATGGTCAATTTCCAATCTGATTCACTACTTTATAATCAAGGAATATGCTACCATTAGAAACCCCTAATATTGTCAGTATTATATGTAATTAAGAAACTAGATTACATTCACAGTATGCCCTAAGCATGTCAATGTGAGGAATGTGTCCAATCATTATTACATACAGAACGAAAGTGTTAATTGTTAATAAATTGCAATTTTATAATAGAAACATATATAAGGAAGAGTTGCCATCTTTACGCAATTGGCCAATGAAAACACACACAAATGGTTGTTCTCTCTGTCGGATAAAGAAGAAACCCTCTCTTAAGACCTCTTTTTTGTTCCTTTCTCTTGAAGAAACATACCACTCAATAGTCCCTTGATATTTATATATATATATATATATCCATTTGTAAAATAAACTACTAATTATTTATCGCTCTGCATACATACTTTCATAGAATCGTAATAAAATAAAAATTTAATGTTTATTTCCCATTTGCAGCTAATGTATTGTTCCTGTGAAAAAGTGTATACTTGCCAAGATAATTTCGGATATTTTGAAATTTTATGGTATTTAGATTTAGATTTGTGGCTTTTGGATATTCGAATTTCAGATATCCGATAAAGTATCAGGATATTAGGATCCGTATCCAAAAATAATAATTAAATAATTAAATTAAAATACTAAAAATTTTTTAAAAAATTATAAATTAAAATTTTAAATAATATTTTTCAAAATAAACATGATATATTAGAAACAGAACTAAAATCAATTATATATATATATATAAATAATTTAATATATGTAAAAAATATATATGTTTTTAATATATTTAATGTGTCAGGATCCGAATCCGGATATCCGGATCTTGAAATTTTACTCTTCGGATCCGGATTCGTTTTTCACGTATTCGAAATTTTACTATCTTTATCCGTATCTGGACGCCCCGAATATCCTAATTTATGAGCGAATCGAAACGGATGCCTGATCGGATTTCGGATCCCGAATAATAATTCCACTCCTATTTGCCATGGATTGTCAATATACCAAGATAAGAAAACTCATGAGTTTTCCGAAATAGTCAAGAGATGTGTAGTTTATGATATTATCACCGTTTCGGCATTTAAAGGATCAATCTTGAATTATTATTTTGTATTTAAATATCAGATTATAAATAACTCAATATAGCTGTATAAATTTAGTTATTTAATAATTTTTTCAGAAATAAAATTTATATATAAATATATATAGAAGTTCAACAATGTAATTAAGTATGCTGATAGCGAAAAAGGTTTGCTAATGTTTACATGAATAAATGACATGTTATAAAAAGAGCATATAAAAAAGCATATGAGCTATTCATCATAATATATGTGAACAATAAACTATATAAAGTAATTACACAATATAATAAAGATTTCAAAACTATCTTAGATGAAAGTATGATCGTAAAATTGTAATATTAGATAAACTAAAATTTATATGTCAAAAAACAAAATGATCATTTTATCGCGTGCTCTTTTTTTTTCCCCCTTTCATGCATGTTTTTTATTTTTTTATCTGCCAATTGTTGTGATCTTTCATCTATTAGAACATGCAAGTTATATGAATTTGTAATCTATCAAAAGTTTGCAAATTGCAAAATTACAGAAAATGATAGTTATTGACCTCGAATTCCTGCTGAATTTCTTAGTCGATTGTTATTCTTAAAAAAAAATTCCAACAATGATTTCTTCTTCTTATTGTATTTTAAGGAAACAATATTTTCTTATCATCAATATATAATTTCTAACTCCACTGATAATCAATTTGTAGATTAAAAAAAAAACATAGATTGAAACCCATAAAAACGACCATTAGAAAGAAAAAAAACAGAAATTTATTACCATTGACAGGAAACAATTTCTAAACCAACATCTGAAGAGGCCGACATTTTATATAAGAACATTTATAGAAATGTTTTGAAAATAGTACTGAAGAATAAATGTAAATGGCAAGATATATATATATTTTTTTTAAATACGAAATTGTATGATGTGCAAAAGCGAATTTAGGCTACATGTTAAAAAAAAAAGTAACAAACCTCTCCCTAATTTACCGCTGCCACTTTTCCTACTTTTAAATTTGTTTTTTTTTCACCGTGGGACTTAACGACACTGTCCTTTCTATTCCTGAAACTTAACGAAAACTGTTAAAAAACATAAAATAGATCGTCCACCATCCTTAACGGCGCAACCTTACAACCTTCAACAGTACTGCGAGTACCGTTAAATCCCAACACTCGCCATCTTTAGCCATCCACGTGTCTCTCATGCGTAAGCCAGGTTGGAAAAAGAATATATAACCACAGGCGCGTGGATCGTCAGAGCGCGTGGCTTTCCTCAATTGGAAATTCCATAAACAAGTAGAGGGTAAAATGGTCATTTGACTCACGCTCGAGATCACTGTCTTCTTCTCTCTCTCTCTCGCTTCGCTTTCCTTCTCCGTTGATAAAAAAGGTTAAAAACTCTCTCTTTCTTCCACTGCGCGACTTCACAAAAATCAAATCCCACTCGAGATTTTTTTTTTTCTCTCTGCTCTTTGAGGTTTTGATTTGTTGAAACGTTTTTGGTATTGTTAAAGCTACGTTACGAAGGAGAAGAGAGAAAAACAACAAGAAAGTTTTCGAAAATGGAGAAAAAACAAGGTTTCTTCTCTGCTCTGAGAGACGAAGTTGTGAGAGGTCTCTCGCCGTCACGTTCCAGGACAAGGTCTCGCTCAGTTAGCCCCGCTCGTTCTAATTCGCCCATGTCAGCTCTCACCTGGGGAAGGAAGAACTTCACCGGCGGCGGAGGCGGCGGCGGAGGGTACTATTTAGCCCAACCGGAGCTGTTAATCGGGAGATCCGGAAGCTTGAGACCCGTAATGGAAGGTCCTGATCCAGACGAAGGAGGAGGAGGGAATATCGGAGAATCTAAACGACTCGGGTCGAGTCTAGGTCACTGGGTCAAGGGTCAGCTTTCTCGCGCTCCGTCCGTTGCTGCGACGGCGACTTACCGGAGAAATGATCTGAGACTTCTTCTCGGAGTTATGGGAGCTCCTCTTGCTCCGATTCATGTCTCTTCCTCCGATCCTTGGCCTCATCTCTGTATCAAAAACACCCCAATCGTTAGTCTCTCTCTCTTCTTCTTCCTTTTTGAGCTCAGAGTATTCATTAATGTCATCGTTTCGTTTTCTCAGAATTTAATTTTTCAGTGGGTTTTTAAATTAGAAAGTTTCTCCAGATTTTTTAAGTTCATGAGTCCAAAATATGTATACATCTCAACTCAAGATCTATACAAATTTATGATTTTTTGAAATCTCAGTGGTTGGTTTTTTAAAAAAATCGAATTTTTTCTTTGTTCCGAATGTTTTTCATTGGTCGTTGGTTGGTGGAAATTGACGTCATTTTCGTTGGTGGGATTTGATATTTCTACAAACTAATGGAGAATATATTGAACTAGTTTAGTTAATTAATAAACAAAAATTTAATTTTCTTCTTCCTAAGACTTTTACTGTTCATCATTCACTGATTCTTGTTTTATCTCCGGTGATGTGTTTCTTGTAGGAAACATCATCTGCTCAGTATATACTTCAACAGTACACTGCAGCTTCTGGTGGCCAGAAGCTACAAAACTCCATTAAAAACGCTTATGCTATGGGTAAACTCAAGATGATAACTTCAGAGCTTGAAACTGCTACAAGAACAGTTAGGAATCGAAACCCATCTAAGGCTGAGACTGGAGGTTTCGTTCTCTGGCAGATGAATCCAGACATGTGGTACGTCGAGCTAGCTGTAGGTGGTAGTAAGGTTCGTGCTGGCTGCAATGGCAAGCTCGTATGGCGACACACTCCTTGGCTCGGTTCTCATACCGCTAAAGGACCTGTCAGGCCTCTCCGTCGTGGACTTCAGGTTAAAACTCTTTAAGATCCACTTTTGTCGATGTTTTTGTTGTTCGAGAGATCGAAGAGATCCTTACTGTTTTTGTGAATGATTCAGGGACTTGATCCGAGAACTACTGCGACCATGTTTGCGGAAGCGAAGTGCATAGGGGAGAAGAAGGTGAATGGTGAAGATTGCTTCATTTTGAAGCTATGCACTGACCCTGAAACCTTAAAGGCGAGGAGCGAAGGACCGGCTGAGATCATAAGGCATGTCCTTTTCGGCTACTTCAGTCAGAAAACAGGACTCTTGGTTCACATTGAGGATTCACATTTGACCAGGATCCAAACCAACGGTGGAGATACTGTTTTCTGGGAGACCACATATAACTCGTCCCTAGACGATTACCGCCAGGTCGAAGGGATCATGATCGCTCACTCTGGACATTCCGTTGTGACCCTTTTCAGATTCGGGGAAGTGGCGATGAGCCACACGAGGACAAAAATGGAAGAAAGCTGGACAATCGAGGAAGTTGCGTTTAACGTTCCTGGTCTATCTCTCGATTGCTTTATACCACCAGCTGATCTCAAGTCCGGTTCTTTAACCGAATCCTGCGAGTACCCACAAGAGGAAAGAGGGAAGAACACCGCGGCCTCATTGTCTGCAGCTCACAGGGCCAAAGTTGCAGCCTTGGAGAACGGGAGCTTTGGAGATAACCGCCCGGTTTGGCATACTGATGTCTAACGTTTAAAGAGAGAGAGCTTATGACTAGACCAACCATTGAAGGTAGCATTAGCCGATGATGATTCTCAGATGGAAAAAGATCAGATGCAATGTGTTCATACGCCGGTAACTCAAGCTAACCCTTTTTTAGCAGCTTCATCGGATTAGGAATCAGGTTTGTTAGCATAACCGATGATTCGCGGGTTCAAACCGAACCCAAATGAATCTTCCTTTTTTTTTTTACTCTAGTCTTAAGAGAATGGGATATAGAGTTTGGATTTGGTTTACTTATCTTTCAGTTTGGGTTTCTATTTTAATTCTCACCTTAATATTTTTGAGTAAGGTGAAGGCAAGAGAAGGAGAATTGCCTGCTTTTACTTCTAGTTTCTAGCATTAAGTGTTTTGTGTTAAAATCAATTACCCTCTAATTATGAATCTTGATTTGTTCATCTTTTTTTTTTCAATCTATGGAGATAATGTTTGGTTTTTTGCTTTTTCTTATCTCGAGTCTTTTGTTAATGCCTATTGGCAACTTGTAGAAGAAAGTGAAGAACATGATGTGAACAAAACAAGAAAGAGGCCAAAGAGCATATAACCAAATAACATTTCACATTCATCAAGATAATGTGAAAATGTTCATTTTGGATTGGGTTAATCATGATGATGATAATAATAATAATGGGAACATAGATAGACTCTGTTCCTACTTGTTTGGCAACTTATGAAAAGAGAGAGAGAGAGAGAGAGAGAGAGAGAGAGAGAGAGAGAGAGAGGACCCCTCGAGAGTCGAGTCCACACATATACCATACACACGGCCACATTTATGACCATCTACACTCAACAAGATCTGATTTTCGTTGTTGTTTACAAAGTTTCAGATTGTGCAATTGGTATATACTAGTATTTGATATTTCTGGATACGAAGTTGAGTACTGTTGTTATGTTCGGTGAAAGATATTTTACTTGTTAAACCGCCATCGAATTCCCAAATATTTATTTGGATGTATTTAATTAATTGTTGTGGGGATAAGATCTTATAAATGAAGGTGAGGGTCCATTTTGACCCTCTTTCAATGCTTGGGGACTAGTTTTCTGCTTTTGGCAAAATTAATGACTTTTTTTTTCAGATCACAACTGTCCTCACTTTCCTCATTTACTTTTTTTGTTCTCTTTTTTTTTAATATTTTTTTTCTTCTGTAGATTTACATAGGCGATTTATTTGTATAAATATTAGTATTGTTTTCATGTTTTCAATAGGATTTTTGAATATAAATATAAGATTCATGATTGTCTTCCTTTTGTAGTGGGCCTCATTTTGCAAAATTCGCAATCCCTTCGCTTATAAGATATGCCTCTTTTTTCTTCTCTTTTGGGTTAAAAGTCTGAAAAAGTTTTTTTTTTCAAAAAAGTTAGGAAAAAATCTTGTAGTTTAGCGTTTGTGTTGAAATTTTTCATTTTTCCATTTTGACTTGGCAGAAATCATATAATTGCGTTTACCATTACTTAGATGGAACTATCACAATGATTTGTGAAACCATTACTTTTATGTTACTTTAGTTACTCCATAAATTAAATGACTTATTCCATAGATAACCAAATGCAAAGCTAAAGTTAGCAGAAAAATACGATGGCACTTGTATTAATAAATAGTGTATTTATTGCATGTTTTCAAAATAATACTATAATATAAAATATCGCCATTAAATAAGATAACGTGATATTTTAATAAAACACATAAAATTTAGAGAAATTGCACTCTATATTAATTTATTATCTAATATACAATAAATTAAAATGTAGTGACTAATAATATGAAATTTTGATTTTCAATTTTGACCCTTAATGAAAAACGACAATTCATAAAAGAAAAACCCTAATTCATCGCCTTTTTTTCTTCTTTTCCTTCTGACACAAGCACCATAATCGATCTCGTCTCTCTCTGGTAGTCCACAAAACTAACTCTCAATCACTTTGTCTTATCTCGTTGCCATGGATCGAAAATCTCCAATCGTGGATTAAGATGGAGATCGATATAGTTAACTATGTTCGGAAATTAATAGGTAACAATCATGGATTAAGATGGAGATCGATATAGTTAACTATGTTCGAAAATTAATAGGTAACTATGTTTCTAATAATAGTTAACTATGTATGTTATTCTTTTTTCTTATGCAAACTACAATAGATAACTTCTGAATATAGTTAACTATGTTTGTTTAAATAAGTAACTATTACAACAACATTTTCATGTAGTCAACTATGTTATGAAATCGGTAGAGTAGACAATTATGCTATGAAAATAGTTAACTATATTTTTAAATTGGTAACTATTTTCCTGAAAATAGTTAACTATGTTTTAGATAGTTACAAAATAGTGTGAGTTAGTTAACTATCTTCTGAGATCAATAAAATATGTAGTTTCGAAAATAGTCAATTATGTTATTAAATAGTTAACCGTTACAACATATTTGTTTTTTGTCATTTTCTTTCGGTACTTTTTTCTAATCCAATTTTATTTTGTTTGCAGAGCAGCTTTGCAAAACGCATATCTACCTTTTTCAGAGATGAAAAAGTTGTAGGGGAAATTTTCCCAGAGATAGAAAAATAGAATATTTTTAGAAATTTTTTGTTCATATTTACTTTAATTACCGTATAGAGGCAATTTCGTCATATATTATTTTTTATGCTATTTACCTAATTCTAATTTTTGACATGTTACTTGTTCAATTTTTTCTCAGGTGGTATTCTACTAATTAATTTTCAAATTTATACTATTTAAAACAAAACGCGATAAATTAACTACCGTATTTACGAAAATGTCGGCCGCCGATTTTCCAAATAAAAACTAAAATATAGTTATTTAGTGCTATTGCTCTAAATTGAAAAGAGCATACAACTATACAAACCTCTTTTGGACTAATTAAAAACCTTGTATTGGTTAGTTGGGAATATGACCTAATTCACATTTAAAAGAACAGTGATAGTATTGCACTGCTATTGAAAGGAAATCATCAAAAATATATATATAAATTTACAAATATCATGTGAGCGAATCACAAAGAATTTTATACATAAATGTACATGTTAAAAATCTAATATTTGGATTAATAAGTTTGTTCCAACTTCACCATCAATATATAGTGTTAAAAGTTGCCACTCTCACGGTTTGAATTTGAACCCTTTTAAAAAAAGTCTCTTACTTTGTGCTAAACACTTTACAAAAAGCAAATACCTAAAGTCCAAATCTAAATAGACCTAAACTTGCAAATCATTGCATCATGAAATTAGACAACATATATTCCAATTATATAATCTTTCTATAGAAGATTGAAAGATAATGTACCAAATGGGTGGTGGTCAAGTAGTAACATAAAGAGGTTGGTTCTTTTGTGTCTTGAATTTAATATTTTTTTGGGACAAAAGGTTATTTTTTAATCGAAATATCTAAAGACTGACTCCGGATATCAGAGGAGATTATGAGCTGAAGATCCGGAACTCCCACGGTGTATAAAAGAAAAAAAAAAGAGATTGAAGGATAACAGAAAATAACGTTCTTAAATCTTGCGATTAGTCTAGTAAGCATGATGATACGTAAATTTTTTAAATACGTTGTCTGTAAACCTAGCTACATAATACGAGGGTCAAATGACAATTTATCGATTAGGAAACGATTAACTGTTTACTACCTATACGTAAATTGATGAATTATTTGATTTCAATAAAATCTAAAAGGCTTCAAAAGAATAAATAAACAAACGACCTCCAATAACGAAGGAGACCATACTGTATATATTATACATGATATATGCTATCTATAGAATAATAGATTTATATTTAATATTTTAAAAAATATGTAATAAACAAAAAATAATAGCTCAACTGGTTTCAGAAACAATGTTTTACTTTTTTTTTTAATTTAACCAATTGGTCAATTAACCCAAAAATTCAGAGTTTTTGATCCCTAATTTTCCAAATTCCAAGACTAGCCTTTGAATTATATCCTATAGTTCTGTTCGGTAACCTGTCGCTAGCAACATATTTTGTTAGTTCATTTCGAGAACATGTGATTGTTCCGTCCCAAATGATGTTCAAATTAGGGAACAGAAACACTGTTTTACCATTGCCTGACTCGAGTTTAAAATGTTCGCTTCAAGAATAATAATTTAGCTTTGCTCGAGTTGCCTAAGGTTTATCAAAGATTGGTTTTGATCTCTGATCCTAAGAGATTATAGGCAAACCCAAAAAAATCCGTTAAAGAAAACAAAAAATAGCAAAATAACAAAAAAATAAAAGAAAATAAGACACATAATAAGTAGCATGTGAAAGAACGTGGGAAGTTATAGAGAGCATATGATTTGGGATATGGATATGCAAGAAGCTTTGATGCACTGTCACTAAGCCTCTCTGTGTTTTTTGACTGCTTTTTTTACCCTCAGCCTTTTTGTCTTTACCCATTTACACACCAACTCTTTGGTTCCTTTACTCTCAGCTCTTTTCTTACACACCAAATAATCACAATTTGTTTTTTGTTTTTTTTTGTTAAAAATAATACAATTTGTTAACACTTAAACCCGTACTCTTTTTTACAATTTGTTGATGTATACTCTTAATTATTTTGAGTAAATTATTCTATTTTCACTTTTATGTTCTAGGTCTAGGAATATAATTAACTCACTTGTCCAATTAAAAAGAGCTCAATAGACTATAGTTAGAGTGATTTCGTTCTATAGGTTGATATCTAAATCCTTTTACCGTTTCTTCAAGATGCATGTTTTTTAGATTTTCACACATTATGTAATAAGTTTTAATACCAAGTCTACCCATTTTCTACTATTTTCATTATAAAAAGCACAATTAATTGATCGTAAATGATATAGATAAATTAAGTAGACAAACATTACATTTACGTAGAAAACATAAAACATACTATATCTTTATAAATAAAACAAAAATCTACAATTTATAACTTGAAGAAACGGAAGAAGAAATAGGTAAGTCATGTTCACTGTAAAACCATATTAAAAAATAATTAAATATCCATTTCGAAATACATGTACTTACTTAGAAATATGATCATCTCCTTAATTATGCTTCACTTCATATCTCAAATCACAACAAAGGGAAATATTGAAATGAAGTTGACATTTGAGATTAAAAAAAAAAACAAACACAACCCTAATTAAACTTGTGAAGCAATTTAAAACTAAATATACTTTTTTTTGTTACAGTTCATGTCCCTACGTCTCCCTCCGTCGGATTAAATTCCTCTCAAACAGTTTCGAACTCAAACTAAATATATTTGTGTTAGCTTTAACCCCAAAATGAAACTATAACAAAATGTCGGCAAAGTGATTGTACAAAAAAAAAAAAAAAAAAATGAAAAGGGTGGGTTTCAGTCATTCATTGATGTGAATAATGCCATTTTAAATGTTGACAGTTATGTTCTAGAATTTATTTCCAAGAAGACTTGTAATATTACCCATCTCTAAGGGCAACCCAACGTTGAACAATCCTTTTTTTTATCTCTTCATTTTCTTCTGGTAGGAATGCCCACCACCTATATATAAATAAACATTGAATTTGACCTCAATCTTAATTATATTTTGATTATCTTATTATACCATGTAGCAATCTTACCCTACAACAAGATCGATCATAATAAACCGAGAGAGTAATTAAGACGACTGCAAATATTTTGAATGATTCGACCATATTATTCCATACCAATGATTTCTGAAACTTTCATATTAATGATATGTATAAATCTAACAGTGATGTCACGTAAGAGAAGATCAGTCATAATATTAGAGTAGTTTCAGACATATTTTTAGATTGCAAATAAAAATAAAAATAAAGAAACAAAAGTAGAAGAAAAAAAGCCATGTGCTGATGATATGATCATGTAAAAGTTAGTATGACCGATCCAAAGCTAAGACTATTCACTATTGAGTAGTCACATTTCATGATTTGATTTATGTATTCAGTGTATTTGAATTACTATCATCTATCTTCTATTTTAAAAATTCGGTAACTGATTGTTTTTTATTCCAGAATGATTCAGACTACATCAAAACTTGCCTTAATATGTAACAGCTAAACCCATGAAAACTAGTAGTGTTTCAAACCAAGACAGAGACCAATTCAAGATTGGTTTAGGTTCCTCTTCAAGTACATGGATTACCAATCTACGGCAGTAAGGGCAGTCTCCATGAATCTCAAGCCAAGGATCAAAGCAATCCGAATGGTAAATATGGCTGCAGGTTAACCGTATAAGCGTTTCGCCATTCGCTAGACTCTCCAAACAAGAGATACAACATTTTCTCGTCTCAGTCTCGACTAGCTCTAAACCGTTTATGGCGTATTGTGGATTCTTGTTGGTGCATGGTACGCATTTAAGTGCATTGCCATTCTTGAAATCCGCAAAACAGACCATACACTCTCTGCTCTCAGTGTTTACCGCAACTGAGGTAGCCTCCTGCATCTGTAAACTGTTTGTAACGTCCAGGGCTTGTGGATTCTTGTTGCATTCCGGGTTAAGTTGCGGCTTTTTTCGATGAAAGATGGGTAAGCTACGAGCTGAAACTTTGTTACGTAGCCTGGATATAAATTACGAATTGAAAACTATACAAATCAGTAATTCCAAAATGTGAAAAAGGGAGTGACAGAGTCTAACCATAAGCAACAAATCAATCTCTCAAGAAAACACTAAAGCAGAGCAATCAAAAAGCTGAGGAATTTGGGATAAACCTGTTGCTAGTCAGAGACAATCCTCGTAATCTGTTACAAAGTCTGTCCCTTTCGAGACTCTCAGAGCAACTATAACTTCCTCAGACGCTGTCATATTCAGTTTTACTCAAGTACTGAGCAGTGCTCTGAACATTCAGGACAGGTTTGTTGTGTTCCTGGGAAAGAACATAAAGGCTTACGTAAATCAAAGCCTGTGGATTAGATAGACAACTACTGAAACTAAGGAAAGGGCAAGACTTGAGGAACAATCGATCTTACAGAGGGTCCGACACGGTGCCATAACTGTCGGAGGGGAACACAGCCTTTGGAATCATGGCGATTGCGGTTAAGGGAGCTTCGATTAAGAGAAGGGTCAGATCCTAAACCCGAATGAGATCGACCCAATTGAGGTTTTCTGGGATAGAAGCGCTCCGATGCGCTCGTCATGCTCCGGGTCACCGGAATCGTAATCCGACTTAGAAACGATTAAACTTGTAGTCGTCATTTAAGATGAGAGAAATTTGGATCGATGTCAATCACAACGATTAACTGTGAGGAGATATGATCGAATCTTTGAGAAATCTACAATTATACATTGTTTAGATTTTCGATAATCGAATCAGTTGACTCAAAATCCTAGAAAGTGAAAAAACAGCACTCAAGCGGCGAATGGAGGGAAATCGATCAGAAGTGACGTCATGCATCGCGTCACCGAACCTCTAGAAGACATCTTGAGACGGCGTCGTTTTGGCATTAATTATTTTCTTAAACAAATTCGATATTATCAAACATTAAATATTTTCACCATCTACTTGAAATTTGAGAGCACATCTAAACAAAAATCGTTTTGCATTAGTTGCTGCGTAAATTAGATTTAGCACAAACAAAGAATAACCATAATCTCAAACGATTTAACCATTGAACCATTTATCATCCATCATATGAAAATGATCATAATCAAACGTTTGTACGTACGTATACCAGTATTCCTTGGGATTATTCATGATCATAATTACTTAGTACTAGTCCCCAATTTAGTTTTTGTTTCCAATAATTATAAAATCTCAAGGAAGATTATATATAATGATCAGGATCAGGTTTATCAACACCGTCGACGTTCCTAAGCCAAAACGTCATGTCGAAGGAGGCAGCACCGTCAGGGACGTCGTTCATCACCGACTCTTGTCCGGCGGAAAGAATATTCCCGTACGTGGGTGTGGGACCCAGCTGCTCACACTAATATCCTCTTCGCCGCCACGGTTGATCATCTCTACCCTCTCATCACTATGATCGGAAATATCTTCAGAGTAGTCGACGACCACCATCGGATTTGGTTTTGCAGCTTTGCTGCTTATCACTGCACGCCCTTGAAATTGCTTCCAACTCCTAACATTATCATTATAAAACTATATTTACTTCTATACTTATTAAACTACTTCTAGTTTTCTAACACCAACCCTAGCTAGTTATATAATAACAAGATATTAGAACAAAATCATTTGGTAAAAAAATATGTTATGAATTTATTTTAATTAGATTTCGACGAATGATATTTGTTTTGTTTTGTTTTTATAAGGTTAAAATTTTAAACAACGATAATATATTAACAGGATGATTTATGTTTGTTCTTCTCACTTTTTTTTATGACGTGTTTTGTTGTTAGAAGCATTTGAGTGTGAAAAATAAAAGAGGAATGATGAGAAAAGTTGTGGCGTTGATCTGAACAGTAGCTTTGGTGTATTTCCTATCGAATTCTTTACTTCCTCTTGGGACATCATGGGTGGATCTCTTACAGATGCAGTTCAAGAATTCTTCAATTCAGGCAAACTATTGAGGAAATTCAACTCTACAGCTATCTACTTGGTTCCAAAAGTCCTCAATGCTGACACGATGCCAAACTTCCACCCTATCTTGTGTTGCAATACAACATACAAAATCATCTCTCGGATTCTTGCTGATAGGCTAAAGATCTCGCTTTCAGACATCATCATGCCTAATTAATCAGGTTCATCAAAGGACGTTTTCTTGTGGAAAACGTCGTTCTAGCAACTGAAATTCTGAACAACTCGGACAAAGCCTCCTCCCCTTTAAGCGGTTGTCTCAAAATTGATCTCGCTAAAGTCTTTGATAACATTAACTGGCAGTTTATTTTAAACTGCCTTACTACTCTTCATTTCCCTCTGATTTTTGTAGGATGGATAATCGAATGCATCACTTCCCCATCTTATTCGGTGGCAATCAACAGAGAACTAGTAGGTTATTTCAAAGGAGGAAAAGGTCTACGCCAAGAGGACCCCATCTCCCCCTACCTTGTTGTGATAGCTATGGACATCCTCTCTAGGCACCTCGACTTAGCATTAAGTCAAGGTATTTTTGGGAGCCACCCAAGCTGTCAGAACCCATCCATATCGCATATGAGCTTTGCTGATGACGTCCTTATCTTCTTCGACATCTCAGAAACTTCACTCTCCAGGATAATTCAAACTCTGGATGATTTCCATTCTATCTCTGGCTTGGCACTTAACAAGCAAAAATCGACTCTCTTTCTGAGCAGGAATAATCAGAAACGAACGGCCAAGATCGCGGTCAATCACAGACTCTCTCCAGGTTCCCTACCTGTCCGCTATCTTGGCCTGCCCTTAAGCTCTTCCAAGCTAGACAAAGACGACTTCCAAGCTCTCTACGACCTGATTTCAGGGAAGCTTTCTTCTTGGTCCAATAAATTCCTTTCTTATCCAGGGCGTCTACAATTGATCAAATCTGTCATTTACGGTCACCTTATTATCTGGTTCACTGCATTCATATTCCCTAAATCTTGTTTGGTCAGGTTGGAGGCTCTTATTAGCTCCTTCTTATGGCATGGAAAACGAGGATCTCCCCGTGGGGTCAAAGTGTCATGGGATACAATCTGCAAGCCTCTTAAACATGGCGGATTAGGACTGAGGAAACTGTCCACTTGGAATGAAGTATTCAGACTAAAGCTTATTTGGATATTATTCACCAAGAGTGGATCTCTTTGGGTCAGTTGGATATGGCAAAACTTGATCACATCAAAAAAATTATGGACTTTGACGGATTTGCATGGCTCGTGGTATTGGAAGAAACTACTAAAGCTCCGCCCCAAGGCTGCACTCTTCCTTAAATCCTCCGTTGGAAATGGAAATAGGACATCGTTTTGGCATGACAATTGGTCACACCTTGGCCCTCTTCTAAGATTCACGGGTTTTTGTACACCGCCCCTCCTATGAATTCCAATTGATTCTCGAGTTGCACAGGCTGTTAGAGATGAGGATTGGTGCTTTCTTTCGACCCGGGCTTTGAGACGTAATAATCTTAGGAATGAGATCAGTCTTTTGCCGACTCCGAGGAGCTCTAGTGGGAAAGATACTTTCTTCTGGTCCCTCCATTACCATCAACCTCTTCCATACACAACTTCCACCACTTGGCTAGCTCTGAATGATTTTGGGCCCTCTGTCAACTGGTACACTAATGTTTGGTTCTCTGATAACATCCCCAAGCACGCGTTTATCACTTGGCTTTCTACTCTCAACCGTTTACCTACTAGAGACCGGCTCCAGAATTGGGGAGTTTCTTCAGATTCTTCTTGTCTTCTCTGTTCTACTTCCAATGAATCACATACTCACTTATTCTTCTCTTGTCTTTTCAGCCAAGATGTGTGGTCCGCATTCTCTCCAACCTACCACCATTTCCCATTGGCATTTGAAAGCATCATCACTTGGTCCGATTCACTTCCTAGACACATATCCAAGATTGTCAAACTCACTTTCCAGGCTTGTCTCTATACGCTTTGGCGCGAGCGAAACAATCACTTCTTCGGCTCTACTAGTAGAACTTCCGCCTCTATTATTGCTGAGATCTCCCGGACGGTTAGAAATAAATTATTCATCATTGATCGAGCTGCTGATAACTCAAGCCACGCTCTTTTGGAAGACTCCAACATGGTCCTATGGTGTAGACATTTCCATTCAACCTATTAGTGGGGATATCGGTGCACTTCATTTCCCATTGTCCCTCTCTCTGGTTACTTTTCCTCTTTATTAATCTCTTTCAACCTCTCGCTGCCAGCAATGGTTTTCATTAATCTCTTACTCCCCTATTCCTATTGTCTCCCGATTCTAATCACTTGAGCTTTTAGTTTATCTAAATTCAATTGACTGTAACCGGTTTCTTTTTGGTAATATATTTTCAACTTTTACAAAAAAAAACTGTGCGAACTCAGAACATAGACACAAATTAGTTAGTTTATTTTAATTTTATTATGCTTATATATATATTAGTCCTGGGCATTTGGGTCTTCGGGTCAGATTCTGGTCGGTTCCTATCGGGTACATGTTCTTTCGGGTATACGAGTTTTGGACTCATATAGATACCTGTTAAATTTTGGTTCGGTTTCGGATAGGTTCCTACCGGGTCCGAGTCGGTTCGGATCAAAAGAAATTGTACCTGTTAATACCCGAAAATTTCTGGGTATCATTCGGTTCGGATATTTTCGGGTCTATTGTACCCGAAATTGCTTTTTTACTCGAAATGAACAAATATAACATGTAAAATAAAAAAATACGCGAACCAATAACAACACAAAACATTTGAAACACTAAGTCCAAAGTTCAAAGTACTAGAAAATGTGAAAGATGAGGGATGCAGTGAAGACATAAAGGTTTAGTAGTACTAAATCAAACATGAAAAAGACACAGAGAACACATGGAACTCATAAATCAGTTCATTACTACATGGACATGGAACTTTTCTTTTGGAACAAGAAACTTGAAGTCTTGAATCTTGAAACTTGAAAGGCATCACTATCAGGGACAAGTCAGTGAGTGTACCTCCAATGGATCCTCCATCTCAGTATCTCCAATTAACATATGTTCTCATCAACTGTTATGCATCAAGTTTAGCTAACAATGATCACCCAATCAAGTTAAATAGAATATTTATGCAATATATATAAAACTAAATCAAGCATAATTAAAATAGCGTTATTTACTTATTTACCTCACTGTGAAGGTCTTTGGAAGTTGAAGACAAGTTCAAATTCTAAAGACAAATGAAATAACATAGGGTTAGAAATCAAGCAGAATATAAAACGAATTATAAGTTATAACATAAAAGACTAACAGAGTTAGAAATTACCTCTCATGAGCTCATCTTGCAACTCGAAATCAGCAAGCATTTGTTATTTTCTTATCATACCTTTTTCATTCATTTTAATTTTACACTTCAGCCATTGTTCACTACACAGGACGTCAATCATGTAGTGGGTCAAACAGCTCCTAGATGGTTCTAAAACCCTACCACTAGTGCTAAAGGCAGATTCGGATGCTACTGAAGACACTTGCATTGCAAGTATATCTTTAGCTACTAGTGACAAAATCGGATACTTAGGACTGTTTACCCTCCACCAAGAAAGAAGATCATATTCTGAACCATTAGGGACATTTGGATTTTCCACACTCTCTTTCAAGTACAACTCCAACTCATTAGTTTTATCTTGCAAACCAGATTCTTGAACAAGCTCATTGTATATGTCATTCATACTTTCATATGCAAGATCATTCCCAAGAACTGTTCTCTCAGAAACTTCCTCTCCAAATTTTTCTTGGCACTGAGATTGAGAAGATGTTGCATGTGACTGAGATTGAGAAGATGATCCACCATGACAGTTTTGGCCACTTCACTGTTATACTCAGAAAACAGTTTCTTCAATATATCATCTACTGAATCATAAAGATGAGTAGCCTCAACACTATCTTTACCATACAGTTTCTCAAAACACAACTGAGCAAACTTCATCTTCTTTGTAGGGTCAAAAACACTTGCTACTATCACTAGCCTATTCATCTCAACATGTAGACCAAATGGATCCCAATACTTTCCTAATTTACCTAACATAGTTAAGGCTTTAGACCGTAAGAATGTATCAGGACCAATACTATTGCTCAAGCCTTCAATATTTCTGGTAATAGTCACTATCTCATTGTAGAGTTTATGAGAGCAAACAGAGGTTGAAGCTGAAAGAACCAAAGTGGATTTATAAAATATGATAAGGAATTAGACTAACCTATCAACTGCTTCCCAATCACCTTTCGCTGGTGGCCCAATCCTTTTCTTTTCATCAACAGTTTCATTGAAGTAGTCATGATATGGCTTATCTTGAGACTCCATCCTCTGAAATGCTAATCTGAACTTCAAAGCTTGTTCTAGCATAAGATATGTGGAATTCCATATGGTCTTCACATCTAAAGGCAGACCTCCTCTTTGAATCCTTCTTGATTCCACACGATCTTCAAATGACTCGAGCCTAGGTGTTGAAGACCTCACAAAGTGAATGCCATTACGAATAACATTCACACTGTCGTCTATCTCCTGTAAACCATCCCTCACAATCAAGTTAATTATATGTGTAGCACACCTCAAATGCAGATAATCACCTTGAAGAACCAATGCATCCTCTCAAAGTTGCTGGAATTCTTCTTTGAATCTCTTTATGGCTGATGTTAGCTGTGGCATTGTCTACAGTGATGCAGAAGACTCTTTTGATGTCCCACTCAGGTAAGCAGTCAATAAGAACCGTAGAAATCGTTGCACCTTTCTGATCATAGACGTTCTTGAATCCTATGATGAACTTCCTTAATTGCCACCAAGCATCAACAAAATGAGCTGTTACCACCATATAACTAGATCCAGTATGTGGAGCAACCCATATGTCAGTAGTTAATGACAGCCTTTGCTTATTCTGTCCAAAATTCTTCTTCATTTTTTTTTTTTTTGACATAAATCTTCATAATATCTCTAGTGGCTGTTCTTCTAGAGTGAGGCTTTGGCAGTAGAACTCTAGAGCAGAAATGTTTCCAAGCTAAGCCCTCAATAAAAGTTAAAGGTAATTCACCTATGACCAACATCTCATTTGAAGCTTCTCTAACCACAGAATCAGAGACCTTATCCACCCTAAGACTACCACCATCACCATCATGAGTTAACACAGTTTGATTTTGGTATTTATTAGCAGTTTGCCATACCTTGAAAACTTGGCAGGTGACATTTAGATGTTTCTTCATGTTGGTTATGCCATACGAAGATGGAAATGTCATCTCTTTCCCACAATAATGACAATTAGCTTTGTCATTATTGTCTTTATGTCTGGTGAAGTGTTCCCAAACCCAAGACATTGTCCTCTTCTTTGCATTAGAACCTCTACCTCCGTCTGTTTGTTTACCCTTGCCTTTATTTCTATGATTTGGTCTTTCAACTCCAACATCATCGTCTGCTCCATCAAATACATCATTCACATCATCCATTGGGACATCTTTATTATTTGGATGCTCATTAGAAGCCATCTGAACAATATCATAAAAGTAATAAGACAGAGACAATGTAATCATATAAAGACAACATAATCATATAAAGAGAATGAGACAATGACAACATAATCATATAAGGCAGCTTAACTAATATAATGAGATAAACTGACAAAGTACAAACAAAGAGAGACATAGCTACGATTACAATGATATAAAGACTAAAGAGAATCTGAATCAATGAGACATAGGCACAAAGATGATGAATGATTAATCATGCTCTACTTGGGAGATGGCTTAGAGAGCTTAGTAGTACTACTAGCTTACAGAAGAAACCGAATTAGAAGCTTATCTTCTATACTCACAGAGAAAACGAAATCAGAATCGATTTATACTTACAGAGAAAATCGAATCAGAAACTTATATAGACACACATAATCCTCATTCCTCAATAAAACTCAATCAGAAGCTTATAAGCCTTCTATACACCGATTCAAAGCTTATAAACTATTAACAATCAAGATTCAAAACCACATAAGAAGAGCAAATAGAATCAAAATTGAAACAAAAGAAGAACCAAACAAATCTGATCACCACTGAATGCTTAGTGATACACAAAGTTTTAACCCTAAAATGTCACTGCAAGTGCACAACAAACGAAATAGTATTTAGGGATCGAATCCACGGGAACCAAATATCACACTACGAATTATTATGAATGAAACTAAGCTAAGATGACAATATGCTTGTTGTTGTGATGTGAAACAAAATAGCAATATTAAAAACGATGTAAATATCAACTAAAATAGGCGTTAGGTAAGGACGATTCGCAAGAATTCAGAGATCATGAACAAGACAATTATTCAGGAAACAATAAGCGCAATCTTAAACTCAAACATAAATGTTTAACTAATCCACAGTCATGGTATCAATTACTTTATCTAGCAACCTAAGAATCTAAACTGTCGTTTGATCTTAAAATCCTAAACAAGCATTAAAGAGCATGTTTGATATGTTCACAAATTGCCTTAACATCAGCTTTCGTTGGCTAAGGACAATTTTCTCACCTATGTTCTATCAAGCAATCTATAACACTTTTGATGAATAGATTAAACCCTAAATCAGAGACTAAGTGATCAATTTAATCTAAGCAATGAGAATAATGATAGGTGAAGACAAGATGATAAATCCCTATCTATATCTGATTCAATGATTCATAAATTCCTTTGAAACCCTAAACCTAACTATGAAACTAGTCTGGATCGATCGATCCAGTCTAGAACGATCGATCTGGTCTTCAATGGTCGATCCAAAAGGCTACGGTAGAATACTTTTTTTTATCAATATTGGAGAATGAGACTCTTCCATTAGGCAAATCCATAACTGCACCCACTGTCGTCATAAATGGTCTCCTAAGAATCAGAGACATATCAGAATCCTTAATCATCTCCACCACCTGGAAATCAGTAGGAACAAGACAGTTTCCCGCTTGAACATGTAAGTCATGAATGATGCCATCTGGAATCGTGGTGGAAGAATCTGCAAACTTGAGAGATATCTGAGCAGGTCTCATCTCAGTAATCACGAGCTTCTCTGCAATAGCCTTAGACATGAGATTAATAGAAGATCTAAAATCACAGAGAGATTCTTCAAATTCAACTCCTGAAATAGAGCATGGAACCACAAACTTCCCAGGGTCTTCCACCTTAAGCAATATCTTCATAGGAGGTATTCCTTGCTTCAACAAAGAGGGCCTTGACAACTCTAAGGCTTTTTCCGTATCTCTAGAAAACTTCCGATATGCAGGATCGCCTCTAAGTGCATCTTCAAATGAGATATCAAGGGGAAGCTTTCTCACCATCTTATTGAATTCAGCTAGCCTCTCTTTGTCAATACAATCCTCCAGTCCTTAAGGGTATGAGATTCTATGGATGTACGGTAATGATTCCATAGCTTCTTCTACTTCTTCTGGTTTAAGCGGTGCTGGTACAATCTCCATCTTACTCTGAACTGATATTGCACCGCAGTGCTCTCTGTGATTTGTCTCAACTTTTCCTGGAAGAGTCCCTGGTGGTCGCTTGGCTGATGCTGATATCTGAGCTACCTGAGTGTCGAGCTTCTTCGCGTGAGTAGAGAGAGCGCTTCAAACTTACCATTGAGATCATTGTACATATTGTCCACCTTGACATTGATCTCGCTAGCAGTTTTCTGCTGGTTGAGCAAGAGCTGCTGCATAAGAACCTTGAGTTCATCTTGAGAATCATTCATGGAGCTCGCAGGAGCTTGGAATGGGGATTGTGCTACTGTCTGGAAGTTGTTGAATGGCTGTTTCTGCTGAAATCCACCATGAAATCTGTTCTGACCCTGATTTTGCACAAACTAGTTTCCCTGAAAACCCTGAGAAAAGTTATTCTGAAAATCCTGGTTTTGCACACCCGTCTGTCCTGTAAACTCCTGAAAAGCAGTGATGCCCGCGTTTTGCACTGTCGGCTTTTCCTGAAATTGTTGATCCTGAGCGATTACCTATTGTGGATAGACCTGATCATGAGGATTCTCGACATTTGTGCTCCTGTAGGATAGATTTGGGTGATTTTTGTAGTTCTGGTTGAACCCCATGTTTTGCATGAACCCTTGTCCATTCACATAATTCACTTCCTGCAGCTCATTAGTCTCTTCTTCAGCAAATTCTTGACATAAAGCTGCGTTTGCTCCACTTTCACAAAACTGCACGCCTCTCTGACTTGTCTTCAACAGCAGATTCAATTTCTCATTCAGCTCGTCAATCTTCTGAGATTCTACATTGTTGACACGTTTAGACCTGTCATACTCAGTACAACGATTGTTGGAACTTGCAGCCAAATTCTCAACCAATTGGTAGGCTCATTCCTTACTTTAAGTCATGAAGTCCCCATTGCTTGCAGCATTCAAAGCAGTCTTGTAATCCCACTCAACTCCATCGTAGAAGATGCTTAGAATCTGCCCATCCGAGTATCCATGATGAGGACACTCTCTGCGATACTCCTTGAATTTTTCCCAAGCCTCACAGAAGGACTCTCCCGAATGTTGTTGAAATGTAGTGATCTTATTCCTCAGCGAAGCCGTCTTGGATTTGGTGTAGAAGTGATTCAAGAAAATGGCTCTGCATTCATCCCAAGTGGTCAACGATCCAGGAGGTAGAGACTTGAGCCATCTTGATGCCTTGTTTGCCAGAGAGAAGGTGAAGAGCTTGCACTTGATGTAATCAGCAGGTACCCCATTCGACTTAGTAGTGCTGCAAATCTCTTCGAAGTTCTCTATGTGATCCATCGGATTTTCAGCTGGTAGACCATGGAACAAGTGCTGCTTCACCAACCCGATCATCCGAGGCTTGATCTTGTAATCCTGTCTTGCAAGGGTTGGTGGACAGATAGCAGCTCTGTTCTGGTAGAAGGTATGAAGAGTATCTAGTTCTCCAATGGTTGGCCCACACCGCTGTTGTTGTTGCAGTTGCTGCAACTGCTCATGTAGCCTCTGAACTTCGGCTGCAGTAGCAAGTGCCCGGTTGTCGATTTGATCACCCATCGTGACTTGATTCGACTTTGTCTTCCTGTTCGCTCTTTCTAGCCTTGCAAGCTTCTGGTTGTCGAAGTTGAAAAGATTGTCAGATCCTTTGCTTCTTCTCTGCATACACCTGAAACACACAAGAAAGCAAAATATAACTAATTAGTAACTCTTAGACTAAATTCCAAACATAAATTCAAAGGTAACGCAATTGATCTCCGCCAACGGCGCCAAAAACTTGATACACAGAGTTTTAACCCTAAAATATCACTTCAAGTGCGCAGTAAACGAAGTAGTATTTAGGGATCGAATCCACGAGAACCAAGTATCACACTACGAATTATTATAAATGAAACTAAATTAAGATGACTATATGCTTGTTGTTGTGATGCGAAACGAAATAACAATATTAAAAATGATGTAAATATCAATTAAAACAGGCGTTAGGTCAATGGCGATTCGCAGGAATTCAGAGATCATGAACCAGACAATTATTCACGAAACAATAAACGCTGTCTTAAACTCAAATATGAATGTTTAACTAATCCACAGTCGTGGTATCAATTACTTTTTCTAGCAACCTAAGAATCTAAACTGTCGTTTGATCTTAAAATTCTAAACAAGCATTAACGAGCATGTTTGATATGTTCACAAATTGCCTTAACGTCAGCTTTCGTTGGCTAAGGACAATTTGCTCACCTATGTTCTATCAAGCATTCTATAACACTTTTAATGAATAGATTAAATCCTAAATCAAAGACTAAGTGATCAATTTAATCTAAGCAATGAGAACAACAATAGGTGAAAACAAGATGATAAATCCCTATCTATATCTGATTCAATGATTCATAAATCCCTTTGAAATCCTAAACCTAACTATGAAACTACTCAGACATGGATGCAGAGAAACAAGAAGGAGATGAAGAAAAACTCATAATCAAATAAATAGAAATCCAACGGGGTTCATAAATCTTCTCAAGAGATGTAGAGTCAGAGTTTCGTCTCCCCAAAGCTTACAAATTGCAGAAAACCAAAAAGTCTAAATAGAATAGTATTAGTATGTAAAACCTAAAAGTGTGTGTAGAAAATAAAAGTGTAGTCTATACAATGGGTCAAAACTAGAATATAGAGGAAATAAATCGCAAAACCCAATAAAATAAGGAAAACTGAAATTTCTTTTTTCTGGCTGGAATTGGTCTGGATTGATCGATCCAGGTGTGGATCGATCGATCCAGTCTAGAACGATCGATATGGTCTTCAATGGTCGATCCAAAAGGCTACGGTGGAATGGCTTGAGGTTGGATCAATCGATCTGACCCATTTTCTACTCCTTTGCTTCATTCTTTGCTCCTTATGCCTTAGATTCCATCCAAACGTGTTCCAATCCTAAAAAGACTCTAAAAACACAGAAAAGACTCGATAAAACAACGAATATCATGGTTGAAAACCGGTAAAAACCATGATATATCACTTAGTAAAATAACTTTTCCAAATCTGGTGAACATGAATATGAAGCATCTTATTTTTCCAAATCTGGTCATTAACCGGCTCCAAGTAAGATTTGAAGCCACAATTCTCAGCAACAATGATTTAAATCCCATGATTTTTTGATTAGGAAAAGTCCAATCTGTGTCCATAAATAGCTTAAACAAAAGCTACTTGTATACTTTGGCTTAATACATGACACAACAAGAAGTTCATAAGATCAGGAAACGGATCCCAGATGATCAATTCATAAATTTAGATCCAAAAACTTCTCAAGAGATGTAAAACACACACACTCGAATCATAAATTCACAACAAAAATCAACAAGTTTACTCATCAGCGAGACCAATTAACTAAGCTTCATACTATAGATCATAATTTTTCTGATTCGCTCTCACAAAACAAAACGACACATGAAAGATATCAAATCAATTCGAAATCAGACAAAACAAAGCAAATATCCACACGATTCCATGATCCTTGGACAATACAACGCAGGTCTTCGCAACAGATTGAAATCACAGAAGAAACAAGATCTGAGATAACAAAACAATCACAAAACAACAGACAAAACGAATCAAGCAGACGAATTGAAGCAAAAAATGAAGGAAAATCGAGTACCGATGATCGATTTCGCGACGTCTCTGATGGAGAAGACGTTGATCTTCGATGATTTTTGGTTCCAGTTTGTGAATTGATTCCGATCGATATCGAGAGCTAGAGAGACGATTCGATTCTTCTTTAGGGTTTATGTTTAGGAAAAATTTGATTTTGGGCCATTGGGTAGAAACCAAAACTGAAAACCCAACTAATAAAATTTCATTCGGGTAGGTTCGGATATCATATCGGATCTCAGGTAGGAACCAAACCCGAACCTGTACCCACGGTATGAGATTTTATTATCCAATGGGGTAAAAGTGACGTACCCATACCCGATCCGAACCGGGTATTTCGGGTCGGTTCCAGATTCGGGTATTCGGATCCGATTTTTATGCTCAAGACTAATATATATATGGAATTAGAGTATTTACCTATATTTAAATTGATAATAGTATGAGTATATTTCTATCAGTCTATAACTTGAGGTTGTGTTCTGAAATCTCTTTGGTCTATTCTATATATACACGAGAAAACTGTACGGTAGAGAATCTTGAGACTGGAGAAAAAAGAAGAAGAGGATAATATATTTTCTTTAACAATTTATCAGTCGTTATTTGTTAATTTAAAAGATTTTTAACGTGTGGATCCTCTTCCATTGATCGAGTGGTAGATTGGAGATTTGGGTTTCAGTTGCCGATTATGGATGTATATGTATGTAAATTTCAATATGTTGCGGTCTGAATCGTCTATATCCTTTACAAATAGAATTTCTTCACCAATGCATAACATCCTAAAATGTATAGTTTTGCCTAGAATAAAAAAAGAAACTACAACTTATCACACTTATAAAAGTTAATGAGGAAACGAAGGAAAAAAAAAGACCTTTAAAATTTCCAAAAGAGGAAATGATGTAACATATAGTGGTTAGAAGTTGTGACATAAATTCTTTTTATTCCTGTTTTTATAATCATTTTACATTTCTTTCCTGAGTTAAGTTCTCTTATTTTTTGGCAGAGCCGAGTCTGAAGTCATTTTAAATTCTTCGTTTTTTTTGTTTGTATAAACTTTCTTTCAGTTCAGTTTTGTAATATGGCTTTTGACTTAAATTTAAGATTTTTTTCAATGTGATTTTTTTTTTCAATTGCCATTAGCAAAGGAGGAAGATAGATATCAACGAAAGAAGATAGATGCAATAAAAGTAAAGTAAAAAAAATGGTAATATAAATGTACAATATACAAACGTTAGCTACTGTGACAAGACCACTCTCACTTCAATTTGAATATATTCTTCTCCTCGATAGCTGATGTCATGGTATGCACCAAATAATAATTAATCATCTGTTCCCCTATATGCTCATTGCATTTCTATTTAATTTGATCATTAATATTTTGATAGTACATTTTCTTGTTTACCAAGAGAAGTGATGAAAAGTATTATTTATTACTATTCAGTATTTGTTTCCTGGTGCAGTTTTTTATTCATTTATTACAAAGGCAACAATTAAAAAGCTAATTCTCCAAGTCCTTTGTATTTTCAAATATACAAGAGCAAAAGATCAGATTGTTTTAAAAATGGTTAATAGTAAATATTAATATCTTCTTCATGTGCCAACCGCTTATATACTATAGAAGAAAAAATGTTACTTTAGATTTGAGGTCATGTTTTTAATGTGTTGTAGACAAGCAAAACCCATTTATAGAACATAGATATCAGCTCTTAAGATTATCGTTAGGTTAAATAATTAATAGTAACCTGAATTTTGTTTTTGTAATTTCCTCGAAGGATTATCTTATAATTCGTCTTTAATTTCCTTAAGACTACATATAGGGTATTCACATTTTTGAATCGCTTTTTAATCATAAAAAAAATTTGAAACACCTAATAGTTTCGATTAATCTACTTTAACTCGGATAAACGAATACTTTTACTCTATCCATATAAGCTATTGACAAAACTTTTAAAGACGATTGGGGCATAATTTTGAGAAAGAAAAAAAAACGGGTGAGAAAGTTGCAAAATACAAAATATTCAAGATTATGTTTTTACTTACATTGCGCGTTGACTTCCCATAAGATTTAATATTACTATATTAAACCCAACACTACATCACCTACTCTCTTTCCACTCTTGAGAAAGAGACAAATTAGTTTCCTCTCTTTTCTTTTGCACTCGCATTCGTACTGCTACTATACTATTATTATTGTTGTTGTTATTTATTGTTTATGAATACGAAGAGCGTTATAAGTTTATAAATAGCACACACTGAGATTATTATTTATTGAGATATCTCGGCTTTTCACTTTGAAACCAAAAATGAGTTCGCAGGTTTCATGCTGGGTATTGTTGGTAGTGATTGTTTTGCTGAAGTTTAGCGTTGTGGCCGGAGGAGCTAGCATTGTCGCTGGGGGAGCGTTCGAAGATCAGACCAAGGTAATATATTACATGTCTCAGATTTGTTTTTTTTTAATACAAAACCCAAATTTTAGGTTTGTCAGCAGTTTTTCCAACACTTGTTTGATTAAATTACTTGAGACCAATAATGGTCTTTGTTTGAGTTGTTAGAGTTCTCTTATGTTGTAGCTTTGTGTTGTTGTTTCTTCTCTAAACTCGTAGGAGAAAAGTTCTCCAATATTTTAAGTGGTTGTGTTCAGTTTTTTCCCATTGTTTTGTTCTATCTATCTTCAAGAGCTATCCTGATCAATTTTCTATTCTCATGTTTCCGTTGTCAACATTTTCAAAACTTCTTCTCTCTTTCTCAAGTCTTCTATTTTGACAATTTTCACTTGTTTTTTTCTTTTTTTGAAATTTGGTCTGCTTTTGTTCGCTGCTGGTGTATGAGGGGAAAAAAGTGGCTAACTCATCTATCTTTATTTAGCAGTCATATATATAAGAAACCCCTTAATTTGCTCTCTTGTGAAATTTGAGTTTTTGAAAATCAACAGGTTATAAATGTGTCTTATTATTTTGGAAACTTAAATATTTTTGAATATCATTTAAAAAAGCTTTTACATAAAAAAATATGTCTTACATTTTTAAAAACATGACTGCTTTCATCCCTTTTGATTTATAAATCTATTTTCAACTATGTGATATAGCCCAAACTGCTGAGTTGGGCCTCGCAGTTATGTTAAAAAAGAGAGAAAGAAAGATTTGGCCCGTTATTATTTAGGTCTTCTTCAACACTTGCTCAACAAGAAATAGAGCAAAACTCTCTCTGTTACGTTTCTCTTTCTCAAACAATGTTCAATTAGAAAGCGAGTGGTTGTTTCTCTCAAATCCACCAATCTTCTCACCCTTTCTTCATCTTCAACTAATATGCATTACATATACCTGTATAGGTTCACATTGTGTACCTTGGTGAAACAGAGCATGACGATCCCGAGCTTGTAACGGCGATGCATCTTGGCATGCTAGAATCCTTGCTTGGAAGGTACCAATAA
This sequence comes from Pseudoturritis turrita, assembly GCA_900406555.1. Taxonomy (NCBI): domain Eukaryota; kingdom Viridiplantae; phylum Streptophyta; class Magnoliopsida; order Brassicales; family Brassicaceae; genus Pseudoturritis; species Pseudoturritis turrita. The sequence goes on from OVBL01000758.1 coordinate 364,472, forward strand.
ACCCCAAATATTTAGTCAACAAAATTCAATGTTGATGGAAATGTAATTAAATTCGAAAAACTAACGAATTTTTGTTTGTGGATGTTACAGCAAAAGTGATGCAAGCGAGTCCATGATCTATAGCTATCGACATGGTTTCTCAGGCTTCGCGGCCCATCTTACTGATTCGCAAGCCAAAACAATTTCAGGTGTGTTTAAGCAGTAGAGATTTACAAGGCACATTATATTATAAGACCTCTTAGTTGACTTATTTGATGATTTTACTCTGAATTGTGTATATACAGAGCATCCGAGTGTAGTTCAGGTGACGCCAAATAGCTACTACGAGCTGCAAACAACAAGAACATTCGATTACTTGGGACTCTATCAAAGTAATCTAACAGGACTTCTCCATGAGGCCAATTTGGGTGAGGACATCATTATTGGTGTGTTTGACTCTGGTAAGATTTTATAAGTTTTATATAAAATCTATGATATTATGTGTATAGTAGTTTGAGATAGTTAATATGTGTAAGTGTGTATTGCAGGCGTGTGGCCAGAGTCGGAGTCGTTCAACGACCGAGGGTTAGGACCGATCCCAACACGGTGGAAAGGGAAGTGCGTGGACGGTGAGAAATTCGACTCGAAGAAGAATTGCAACAAGAAGCTGATAGGAGCAAGGTATTACATGGAAAGCTTCCTCGACAAAAACAAAACCGAATTCATGTCCGCGAGGGAAGGCTGTCCTCACGGGACCCACGTGGCCTCCATAGCTGGAGGCTCCTTCGTCCCGAATGTGAGTAACAACGGGTTCGGAGTTGGCACAGCGAGAGGAGGGGCGCCTAAGGCCCGTATCGCTGTCTACAAAGTTTGTTGGCAAAGAGAAGGCGGTAGCTGCTCGACTGCGGACATTTTGAAGGCTATGGACGACGCCATTGCTGACGGAGTTGACGTGATGTCGTTATCACTAGGCCGACCGATCCCTGTATTGACTGAAACCAACCGACAAAATGAGATATCTTATGGAGCATTCCACGCCATCTCAAAGGGCATTCCAGTGCTCTGTGCAGGGGGAAACTCCGGCCCTGATGCTTACACAGTCCATAACATAGCTCCATGGATCATCACCGTAGCTGCTACTAGTCTTGACCGGTGGTTTCCCACACCTTTGACACTAGGCAACAATGTGACCCTATTGGTAAGACAAACCAACTAAACCAACTGTTTATGTGTAATCGACTCATTTTTAACAAGAACATGTGCATGTGATCTTCTAATCTACTGCTTTGTAGGCACGGACACCATTCAAGGGACGGGAAATCCAAGCGGATCTTATGTTCGTCGAAAGCCCAAATGAGATAACGAGTGTAGCAGAGGGAAAGGTGGTCCTAATTTTCATGACTGGATGTGACGATGATCCAGGAAACTTCACAACCAAGGTGTTGGAATTCAGAGCCAAGGCTCTAATCATTGCCTCCAAAAGAGAGGATGCTATCCAAGTTGTCGATATTGATCCTATACAGATCAAAATCGATTATGAACAGGGCACTGTCATGATGAAATACATTGGTTCCACCAGGTATACAGATATATATATATATACCACTCTAATTTATAAACGCAATTAATATTGGAAATCCCTTAATATTGGCTAATGTTTTGTGATCCATTTTATCGCAGCTTGCCCACCATAAAGATAAGCTCCGCAATCACACTCCTTGGACCACTTGTAGCTACTAAAATTCCTGATTTCTCAGGTAGAGGACCCAATTCGGTATCTCCGTATGTTCTCAAGGTAACAAGTTAATATGTGTTTGTTTTTCCTTTTATCATATACACCCAATTGTATAATTATAATCATTCAAACGTAAAATTTGCAGCCCGATATAGCAGCTCCAGGTGTGGCCATAGTGGCTGCTTGTACCCCACTTAAAATAGGCGCCGAGAGCGGATTCATTGCGGAGTCGGGAACGTCAATGTCTACTCCTGTAGTTGCCGGTTTGGTTGCTCTTCTCAGAGCTGTGCATCCGGATTGGTCACCTGCTGCACTTCGATCAGCTCTTGTGACTACAGGTAAAGCTTTTAACGACTAAAAAAACAATATTATTAATGTAAAAAACAATTTTATCATGATTAGTCTCCTGCTAACACTAAAATAGTAATATACATGTTTACTTCCTTGAATCATTCCGTTAAATGTAAATATGTATTGATCTATCTAATGGAATGACTCCTTAATGGTGTAGCTTCTACAACAGATCCTCACGGAGAACCCATATTCGCCGAGGGATTGTCACGGAAACTTGCTGACCCGTTTGATTTTGGAGGAGGACTGGTGAACCCGAAAAAAGCAGCTGATCCGGGTCTTGTTTACGACGCGGGCGCAGAAGACTATCTCCTTTTCTTGTGTGCCTCCGGTTACGACGAGGCATCTATCACCAAGATGGCGAATAAAACTGTGGTATTCCAATGTCCAAGTCCAAGACCCTCCATGCTAGATCTCAATTTGCCTTCCATCACCGTCCCTTTCCTCAAAGAAGATGTGACTGTCACTAGAACTGTCACCAACGTTGGACCCGTCTTCTCCGTCTACAAACTCATCGTTGAGCCTCCTTTTGGAGTCACAGTAGACGTCGCACCCAACGTACTCGTCTTCAACACATATGTCAAGCAACTCAGCTTCAAAGTCACGATCTCCACAACCCACCAAGCCAATTCAATCTACTATTTTGGAAGCTTGACTTGGACTGATTGCTCTCATCACAATGTCACTATTCCAGTATCGGTGAGGACGCAGAAGCTAATGTATTTCAACCATTGAGTTTGTACTGTCTTTAGATGGCATGTCTTGTTAACTCAAAAGTGTTCTGTGGTAAAATCTTATTAACCTAATGAAGTAATATTATTAAAATGAACTCTCTACTGGTCCACTTTAACTTTAAATTTAATCAAAGCACTGCATCTGCATCTGCATCTGCTTTGATATAATACCATAGGTTTTACACTAAAATTAATCAAAACCGATGAATGTTATCCACATAAACTTTTCACACTAAAAATTGCATGCATCATAATAAGGATTTAAAACATCATTTAATTTTTCGATTGAATATTATGTAAGTTGTGGAATGATGTCTTACGTACACTGTGATTGTACACTTTTTTCCCCTAAAACAAATTCCATAAAAATACCAAACATCCAAAACAGAGTGCCAAACAGAGGGACAATAAGTCATCAAAACAGGGCTATCATTACCAAGGAGAAAAACAGAGAAGAAGGGGTCGACAATTAGATCATGGTAATTGGTGTTTCCTCATCAACAAGCTCTCGCAGCCATCGTGGTCCACCTTGAGCCACATACGACTGAAGTTGGATATCCGACACTACACTTTTAGCTATCTCTACAGCTCCTCTGTTGCATTTGGGAGGTTCGAAAAGAATGTCCCATCCCACTTGGTTTCTCACAAGCTGAGTCAAAGTGGACATTGCAAAAGCGTTTGACACTATCAGATGGGAGTAGGAGGAGTTTTGGTCACCACATTTGAACCAGTTTATTCTTGATCTCTGTCTGAAGTACTCTTCTTCAATTATGCAGAGGAAGTTCCAATGCAGCTGGTGGTCTCTCTCAATCTAGAATGAAAGTTCAGAAAGTTGATCGTTTGTTATGAATATTAGAGCTAATCTTAAACGTTTTGTGAACTACACGACTTTTGCAGGGCATACGCAATGCAATATCTACTTCAACACCATCAAAGTCAAGTATTTAGCAGAATATTTTGAACTTATGCTCTCAATGTGATTTGGAGGAGCTGACACGAATTCGTTTCCTAAAATAGTTTATTTCTCAGGTAAAATGTCAAAACGGGATCAACACCACTGATTATTTTCTTAAGAAGTTTCTGGTAGTCTTATTCACCTTTTGAAGAACATTGAGACAGCTGCAAGTTATTAGTGATATCCATTTGTTTATTTAAATTTAAATTCTAAGGAAAAAAAAGAGAAGAAACATTCGGAACGACTAAATTTAAACCGGTCTATGATGTTAACTATCTCAAATATACAACCGGGTGATACATAACATTTTGATAGATATACATGGTAGAACAAATGAGATTAGATAGTATAATATAAAAACAAGACCATCAGTTTAATTTTATAATATAATGTTTAGTTTTTGTTTTATAAATTATACAGCAAATCATTATAAGGCCTAGTCTATATTCTCGGGTGAACAAATGTAAATTAACTCATGACAAGGATGAGCTTGGATCCTTTTATTCTTTTTAAAACAACCTCGTGCACATTCAAACCAAAAATACATTGGATCGACTAGTTCAGTTATTTGAAGAGAGCTTTCATATGTAATTCCATCTTCTCTCTTAAATTCAATTTGAGGACTCTTAGCCGAATCGAAAGAAGATGGTTTCTGATTTAAATTGGGAAAACGGTAAAAAAAAAAACGAACTATCCGGTTTAAATCGAAAAAAATCCCAACTACCTCGTAAACGTAAATAATCTCCAATTTATATTGACTTGCTCTTTTTAATCCCAAACTTTCTTTGACCAAGCCAAATTAGACCCGTTGTTAACTCGAGTAACGGAATGAATTAACGGTGTTAAAATCTGTTTGAATTTTCTGTTTATACAAAACGACAGCGTTAATTCATTCCGTTACTCGAGTTAAATCAGAAACTGGTTTGAATTTTTTGAATTTTCTGAAAGAAAATGGTTTCTGATTTAAATTAAATTTCGCCATAATATTTGATACACCTGTAAAAAAATATTGAATAATACCATCAATATATTTTCAAAGAATAGAAAATACGGTAACTCAAAATAAACTTACCAGATGAGAAAATTATAAAAAAAATGAAAAACAAATTTGTCTTCATTTGTTTTTCTGAATTTCAATATTTTTCAATGTTTGTTCTTACTAATTGTTCTGAATAGTGGTTGTGAAGTGATTAAAAGTAGACAAGATCATATTTATATGGTTTCGTATTTGAGTTACAAAAGAGCTAAGAGTTTTTACCAACGTATTCGTCATAAATTTAAAGTAGAAAACTACCATATTAATTATTTTTTTAATGTGAAAGTATTAATTAAAGAACAATTATATTATTATTTAGTAACCAATTAATTATTTTTAGAGAAATGTTTTAAAATGTCACTAAAATAAGCTTTTATTTCAAACATACATTCACTAGTTTTTTTTTCAAATACCACTAAAAATTATTTTTCTTCCAAAAATACCACAAACACTAAAAATATTTGGGTTTGAGTTTAGTATTTTGGATTTAGGTTTAGTTTTTAGTTTTTGGGTTTAGTTTTTAGGATTTAATTATGGTTTAGTGGTATATTTAGAAGAAAAATGTGATGGTATGTTTGGAATAAAAACTTGTTTTGTGATATTTAAAAAAAAAACTCCTATCTGTAGGGATCTGAAAATAGTTAAACCAACTCAAACCAATCCATATCAAACGAGTTAACTTTTAAAGGGGTCATGAGTTAACCTTACTAATTTAGTAAACAGACTGAATCAAGAGAAACATTTAAAACTGCCACTTTTAAAATATCATTTTGCAAAAATGCAACAATAAATTGTCCATTTTTAAAAATGCCACAAATTAATGATTTTTAACACTTAAATCCAAAAAATTTAAACTTTAAAAATGGTTTTGATCCTAACAAACCCTATACTCTCAAAACATAAAACTAACATAACATAGTTAACCTAAACATAAATGATATTTTGAATAAATGATATAATATTAGTGGTACTTTTGAAAAGATTTTGAAAATGTGGTATTTTTGAAAATATTTTGAAAATGTGGTATTTTTGAAAATATTTTGAAAATGTGGTATTTTTGAAAAGATTTTGAAAATGTGGCTTTTTGAAAAATGACATTTCTTAAAATTTCTCCTGAATCAACCTATTAAAATTAATGGATTAATGGTCAACAAAAAGAAAAGAGAGAGATAATATATTTTGTTTAGAATTGAATACTGGATAATTTGAGCCACACAATTTTAATTTGGGTTAGACCCAAATATTAAATTTTTTTTTTTCAAAGTTGGTGTGAGGGAAACCAATTTTTTTTTGTCTCAAAACTTAAAAATAAATAAATATAGAGTTTCGGAGTTTAAGGTATATTAAAATTTGGGGGATTAGAAAAAGGATATTTGGTAAAGAGTAAACTAAACCTTTTTAATTAAAATCTCAGAGTATCCTTACTTATAATATGTTGAATTTTAACAAAAGAGAGAATTTCAAAAATATCATTTTTGGTGTGTCAATTTTTAAAAATACCACAATGAGTTGTCTATTTTCAAAAATACCACTCATTAAAACAATTTAAATCCTAAAATCCTAAACCTTAAAAAATGTTTTGACCTCTAACAAATCCTAAAAACTAAATCCTAACATAAAATAGTTAATCCAAACATAAATGATATTTTAAATAAATGATATAATTTTAGTAGTATTTTTGAAAGATTTTTTAAAAGTGGCATTTTTGAAAAATGGTATTTTTCATAATTTATCTTTTTAGAAGTTTGGTAAACTAGATCGATCTCGTCTTTCCCTATCATATTGCAACATCGGTTGCCTGTATTGTGGAATCCTTCACTTCTTTGGATTACAAGATACTGTTCCTTCCATCTATGATTATACCCCTCAATGTGAGTAGTTTTGGTCACCACATTTGAACCAGTTTATTCTTGATCTCTGTCTGAAGTACTCTTCTTCAATTCTGCAGAGGAAGTTCCAATGCAGCTGGTGGTCTCTCTCAATCTGGAATGAAAGTTCAGAAGGTTGATCGTTTGTTATGAATATTAGAGCTAATCTTAAACGTTTTGTGAACTACACGACTTTTGCAGGACATACGCAATGCAATATCTGCTTCAACACCATCAAGGTCAAGTATTCAGCAGAACATTTTGAACTTATGCTCTCAATGTGATTTGGAGGAGCTGACACGAATTCGTTTCCTAAAATAGTTTATTTCTCAGGTAAAATGTCAAAACAGTATCAACGCCACTGATTATTTTTTTGTGAAGTTTCTGGTAGTCTTATTCACCTTTTGAAGAACATTGAGACAGCTGCAAGTTATTAGTGATATCCATTTGTTTATTTAAATTTAAATTCTAAGGAAAAAAAAGAGAAGAAACATTCGGAACTACCAAATTTAAACCGGTCCATGATGTTAACTATCTCAAATATACAACCGGGTGATACATAACATTTTGATAGATATACATGGTAGAACAAATAGAGATTAGATAGTATAATATAAAAACAAGACCATCAGTTTAATTTTATAATATAATGTTTAGTTTTTGTTTTATAAATTATACAGCAAATCATTATAAGGCCTAGTCTATATTCTCGGATGAACAAATGCAAATTAACTCATGACAAGGATGAGCTTGGATCCTTTTATTCTTTTTAAAACAACCTCGTGCACATTCAGACCAAAAATACATTGGATCGACTAGTTCAGGTATTTGAATATAGCTTTCATATGTAATTCCATCTTCTCTCTTAAATTCAATTTGAGGACTCTTAGCCGAATCGAAAGAAGATGGTTTCTGATTTAAATTAGATTTCGCCATAATATTTGATACATCTGTAAAAAAATATTGAATAATGCCATCAATATATTTTCAAAGAATAGGAAATACTATACATATTTATCTACGGTAACTGAAAATAAACTTACAGGATGAGAAAATTATAAGAAAAATGAAAAACAAATTTGTCTTCATTTGTTTTTCTGAATTTCAATGTTTGTTCTTACTAATTGTTCTGAATAGTGGTTGTGAAGTGATTAAAAGTAGATAAGATCATATTTATATGGTTTCGTATTTCAGTTACAAAAGAGTTAAGAGTTTTTACCAACGTATTCGTCATAAAATTTAAAGTAGAAAACTACCATATTAATTATTTTTTTAATGTGAAAGTATTAATTAAAGAACATTTATTATATTATTATTTAGTAACCAATTAATTATTTTTAGAGAAATGTTTTAAAATTTCACTAAAATAAGCTTTTATTTCAAACATATATTCACTAGTTTTTTTTTCAAAATACCACTAAAAATTATTTTTCTTCCAAAAATACCACAAACACTAAAAATATTTGGGTTTGAGTTTAGTATTTTGGATTTAGGTTTAGTTTTTAGTTTTGGGTTTAGTTTTTAGGATTTAATTATGATTTAGTGGTATATTTAGAAGAAAAAATGTGATCGCAGTGGCGGAGCTAGAAAGTTTTTCGAATGGGGTCAAAAAAAAATATACTAAAAACATAGTTTATAAATTATTAAAAAAGCATAGTCTACAAATGCATTCTACGCTCACTCATAGTTTGAAATCTTTTTATAACCGTTTCATTTGTTACATCATTAAATAATTCTTTTTCGATGTAACAAATGAGACTATCACTTAGAAATTGATCACCGATGCGATTTCGTAGAACGGTCTTCACAATCTTCATTCCAGAAAAACATCTCTCGACGGTTGCAGTAGCAACAGGGAAAGTCAAAGCTAGCTTCAAAAGCCTATAAACCAAAGGATGTGAAAGATGTTTCTTAGTTTCTACCATCACTCGTGCTAGATCTCCAAGATTTCTCAAATCAGTAAACCTTTCATCTTCTCGTACATTATCGATATATATGTCAAGTTGATGCTCAAGAGAAATGCACTCCACACGGCTGAAATCCTCAGGATAAAATTCAGCTAATCTCAACAATTTTTCTTTGTCAAACACATAGAATGAACCAACAGGACTTAAAGCCGCTATGCAGACGAGTAGTTTAGAGTTTACCTCATTAAATCGATCATTAAACTCCTGAAACTGCATATCCAATACAGTATAAAAGCAACTAACTTGGTAATAATGCAAGTTCGTTATCTTGGTATGTTTTCGTGGCCTCCTTGAATCAATGAATCCGTCTTCCATGTTGAGAATTTCCGTGTTGTGCTTCTTACAAAAATCATAAACCTTCTTCACAAAAGAATCTCATCCATCATCTCAATTTTTGCAGTTGTCTCTTCACAAGGTCCTCTAGTCAAATACATGCGTCTTACCTCGTTTCTTTGGTTGGGATGGTATTCCAATATTCCTTTTCTCTCACCGGGATCATATGGCAAATCATCTAAATCGATATTTGTTGATGGAGCTTTTCTTTTCAAAAATCGTTCCATTAGTTTATCTGAAAGAAAAGTAAATTAGTTTATGTCAAATTATACAACTATAAATTAAAAAAAAACACCAACAAATCAAACATATCTAAATTCATAGAAATCTTATATGTTTTATGATTTCACGCAGACCGACCGACGCATGATTGAATTTGAGTTCATGACTTCATGTTATGAATCTCTAATTTATCAAAAATCGGATATATAATTTCAACGAATTAAAGTAAAGTATATTAAAACAAGAAATCCTAACCTGGAATTCAACTTGAAAATCAATTGAGAGTTTGAGACTTAAGACTTGAGAATTTTTTTTTTGATTGTCGAGCAGGAAGACAAATAGACGCAGAGTCTTTTATCAGAAAAAAAAATAGATGAAGAGTTTGTGTTTGCAGAAATAGAAATAGTCTTTTCTTTTCTGTGTCAAGAGACATTAATCTCTCTAAAACCCAACGAACTGCATCGGAAACATAAAAGCATGGTTCTGGAATACACTACACATATTATATTCTATAGGTGTGATTAGCTTTTTCTTTGTCGGTAAGAATTTGGATCTTTCATTTATTTTTTTATTTTGATAATGGGTCAATTATTTTTTAAAGAGGGGCATTATAAATTTTTTTAAAGATATAACATATATATTTTTAATTAGTAGGGGTCAGCTGACCCCTTCCACCTTACTAGTTCCGTCCCTGTGTGATGGTATGTTTGGAATAAAAACTTATTTTGTAATAGTTAAACCATCTCAAACCAATCCATATCAAACGAGTTAACTTTTAAAGGGGTCATGAGTTAAACTTACTAATTTAGTAAACAGACCGAATAAAGAGAAAAATTCAAAAATGTCACTTTTGAAATATCATTTTGCAAAAATGCTACAATGAATTGTCCATTTTTAAAAATGCCACAAATTAATGATTTTTAACTTAAATCCAAAAAATTTAAACTTTAAAATTGGTTTTGATCCTAACAACCCCTATACTCTCAAAACTAAAAACTAACATAACATAGTTAACCTAAACATAAATAATATTTTGAATAAATGATATAATATTAGTGGTACTTTTGAAATTTTTTTGAAAATGTGGTATTTTTGAAAAGATTTTGAAAATATGGCATTTTTGAAAAGTAGCATTTCTTAAAATTTCTCCAGAATCAACCTATTAAAATTAATGGATTTATGGTCAACAAAAAGAAGAGTGAGAGATAATATATTTTGTTTAGAATTGCATACTGGATAATTTGAGCCACACAATTTTAATTTGGGTTAGACCCAAATATTTAATTTTTTTTTTCAAAGTGAGTGTCGGAGGGAAACCAATTTTTTTTGTCTTAACTTAAAAATAAATAAATATAGAGTTTTGGAGTTTAAGGTATATTAAAATTTGGGGGATTAGAAAAAGGATATTTGGTAAAGAGTAAACTAAACCTTTTTAATTAAAATCTCAGAGTATCCTTACTTATAATATGTTGAACTTTAACTATAAAAGAGAGAATTTCAAAAATGTCATTTTTGGTGATCAATTTTTAAAAATACCACAATGAGTTGTCTATTTTCAAAAATACCACTCATTAAAAAAATTTAAATCCTAAAATCCTAAACCTTAAAAAATGTTTTGACCCCTAACAAATCCTAAAAACTAAATCCTAACATAAAATAATTAATCCAAACATAAATGATATTTTAAATAAATGATATAATTTTAGTAATATTTTTAAAAGATTTTTTAAAAGTGGCATTTTTGAAAAATGGTATTTTTCAAAATTTATCTTTTTAGAAGTTTGGTAAACTAGATCGATCTCGTCTTTCCCTATCATATTGCAACATCGGTTGCCTGTATTGTGGAATCCTTCACTTCTTTGGATTACAAGATACTGTTCCTTCCATCTATGATTATACCCCTCAATGTGAGTAGTTTTGGTCACCACATTTGAACCAGTTTATTCTTGATCTCTGTCTGAAGTACTCTTCTTCAATTCTGCAGAGGAAGTTCCAATGCAGCTGGTGGTCTCTCTCAATCTGGAATGAAAGTTCAGAAGGTTGATCGTTTGTTATGAATATTAGAGCTAATCTTAAACGTTTTGTGAACTACACGACTTTTGCAGGACATACGCAATGCAATATCTGCTTCAACACCATCAAGGTCAAGTATTCAGCAGAACATTTTGAACTTATGCTCTCAATGTGATTTGGAGGAGCTGACACGAATTCGTTTCCTAAAATAGTTTATTTCTCAGGTAAAATGTCAAAACAGTATCAACGCCACTGATTATTTTTTTGTGAAGTTTCTGGTAGTCTTATTCACCTTTTGAAGAACATTGAGACAGCTGCAAGTTATTAGTGATATCCATTTGTTTATTTAAATTTAAATTCTAAGGAAAAAAAAGAGAAGAAACATTCGGAACTACCAAATTTAAACCGGTCCATGATGTTAACTATCTCAAATATACAACCGGGTGATACATAACATTTTGATAGATATACATGGTAGAACAAATAGAGATTAGATAGTATAATATAAAAACAAGACCATCAGTTTAATTTTATAATATAATGTTTAGTTTTTGTTTTATAAATTATACAGCAAATCATTATAAGGCCTAGTCTATATTCTCGGATGAACAAATGCAAATTAACTCATGACAAGGATGAGCTTGGATCCTTTTATTCTTTTTAAAACAACCTCGTGCACATTCAGACCAAAAATACATTGGATCGACTAGTTCAGGTATTTGAATATAGCTTTCATATGTAATTCCATCTTCTCTCTTAAATTCAATTTGAGGACTCTTAGCCGAATCGAAAGAAGATGGTTTCTGATTTAAATTAGATTTCGCCATAATATTTGATACATCTGTAAAAAAATATTGAATAATGCCATCAATATATTTTCAAAGAATAGGAAATACTATACATATTTATCTACGGTAACTGAAAATAAACTTACAGGATGAGAAAATTATAAGAAAAATGAAAAACAAATTTGTCTTCATTTGTTTTTCTGAATTTCAATGTTTGTTCTTACTAATTGTTCTGAATAGTGGTTGTGAAGTGATTAAAAGTAGATAAGATCATATTTATATGGTTTCGTATTTCAGTTACAAAAGAGTTAAGAGTTTTTACCAACGTATTCGTCATAAAATTTAAAGTAGAAAACTACCATATTAATTATTTTTTTAATGTGAAAGTATTAATTAAAGAACATTTATTATATTATTATTTAGTAACCAATTAATTATTTTTAGAGAAATGTTTTAAAATTTCACTAAAATAAGCTTTTATTTCAAACATATATTCACTAGTTTTTTTTTCAAAATACCACTAAAAATTATTTTTCTTCCAAAAATACCACAAACACTAAAAATATTTGGGTTTGAGTTTAGTATTTTGGATTTAGGTTTAGTTTTTAGTTTTGGGTTTAGTTTTTAGGATTTAATTATGATTTAGTGGTATATTTAGAAGAAAAAATGTGATCGCAGTGGCGGAGCTAGAAAGTTTTTCGAATGGGGTCAAAAAAAAATATACTAAAAACATAGTTTATAAATTATTAAAAAAGCATAGTCTACAAATGCATTCTACGCTCACTCATAGTTTGAAATCTTTTTATAACCGTTTCATTTGTTACATCATTAAATAATTCTTTTTCGATGTAACAAATGAGACTATCACTTAGAAATTGATCACCGATGCGATTTCGTAGAACGGTCTTCACAATCTTCATTCCAGAAAAACATCTCTCGACGGTTGCAGTAGCAACAGGGAAAGTCAAAGCTAGCTTCAAAAGCCTATAAACCAAAGGATGTGAAAGATGTTTCTTAGTTTCTACCATCACTCGTGCTAGATCTCCAAGATTTCTCAAATCAGTAAACCTTTCATCTTCTCGTACATTATCGATATATATGTCAAGTTGATGCTCAAGAGAAATGCACTCCACACGGCTGAAATCCTCAGGATAAAATTCAGCTAATCTCAACAATTTTTCTTTGTCAAACACATAGAATGAACCAACAGGACTTAAAGCCGCTATGCAGACGAGTAGTTTAGAGTTTACCTCATTAAATCGATCATTAAACTCCTGAAACTGCATATCCAATACAGTATAAAAGCAACTAACTTGGTAATAATGCAAGTTCGTTATCTTGGTATGTTTTCGTGGCCTCCTTGAATCAATGAATCCGTCTTCCATGTTGAGAATTTCCGTGTTGTGCTTCTTACAAAAATCATAAACCTTCTTCACAAAAGAATCTCATCCATCATCTCAATTTTTGCAGTTGTCTCTTCACAAGGTCCTCTAGTCAAATACATGCGTCTTACCTCGTTTCTTTGGTTGGGATGGTATTCCAATATTCCTTTTCTCTCACCGGGATCATATGGCAAATCATCTAAATCGATATTTGTTGATGGAGCTTTTCTTTTCAAAAATCGTTCCATTAGTTTATCTGAAAGAAAAGTAAATTAGTTTATGTCAAATTATACAACTATAAATTAAAAAAAAACACCAACAAATCAAACATATCTAAATTCATAGAAATCTTATATGTTTTATGATTTCACGCAGACCGACCGACGCATGATTGAATTTGAGTTCATGACTTCATGTTATGAATCTCTAATTTATCAAAAATCGGATATATAATTTCAACGAATTAAAGTAAAGTATATTAAAACAAGAAATCCTAACCTGGAATTCAACTTGAAAATCAATTGAGAGTTTGAGACTTAAGACTTGAGAATTTTTTTTTTGATTGTCGAGCAGGAAGACAAATAGACGCAGAGTCTTTTATCAGAAAAAAAAATAGATGAAGAGTTTGTGTTTGCAGAAATAGAAATAGTCTTTTCTTTTCTGTGTCAAGAGACATTAATCTCTCTAAAACCCAACGAACTGCATCGGAAACATAAAAGCATGGTTCTGGAATACACTACACATATTATATTCTATAGGTGTGATTAGCTTTTTCTTTGTCGGTAAGAATTTGGATCTTTCATTTATTTTTTTATTTTGATAATGGGTCAATTATTTTTTAAAGAGGGGCATTATAAATTTTTTTAAAGATATAACATATATATTTTTAATTAGTAGGGGTCAGCTGACCCCTTCCACCTTACTAGTTCCGTCCCTGTGTGATGGTATGTTTGGAATAAAAACTTATTTTGTAATAGTTAAACCATCTCAAACCAATCCATATCAAACGAGTTAACTTTTAAAGGGGTCATGAGTTAAACTTACTAATTTAGTAAACAGACCGAATAAAGAGAAAAATTCAAAAATGTCACTTTTGAAATATCATTTTGCAAAAATGCTACAATGAATTGTCCATTTTTAAAAATGCCACAAATTAATGATTTTTAACTTAAATCCAAAAAATTTAAACTTTAAAATTGGTTTTGATCCTAACAACCCCTATACTCTCAAAACTAAAAACTAACATAACATAGTTAACCTAAACATAAATAATATTTTGAATAAATGATATAATATTAGTGGTACTTTTGAAATTTTTTTGAAAATGTGGTATTTTTGAAAAGATTTTGAAAATATGGCATTTTTGAAAAGTAGCATTTCTTAAAATTTCTCCAGAATCAACCTATTAAAATTAATGGATTTATGGTCAACAAAAAGAAGAGTGAGAGATAATATATTTTGTTTAGAATTGCATACTGGATAATTTGAGCCACACAATTTTAATTTGGGTTAGACCCAAATATTTAATTTTTTTTTTCAAAGTGAGTGTCGGAGGGAAACCAATTTTTTTTGTCTTAACTTAAAAATAAATAAATATAGAGTTTTGGAGTTTAAGGTATATTAAAATTTGGGGGATTAGAAAAAGGATATTTGGTAAAGAGTAAACTAAACCTTTTTAATTAAAATCTCAGAGTATCCTTACTTATAATATGTTGAACTTTAACTATAAAAGAGAGAATTTCAAAAATGTCATTTTTGGTGATCAATTTTTAAAAATACCACAATGAGTTGTCTATTTTCAAAAATACCACTCATTAAAAAAATTTAAATCCTAAAATCCTAAACCTTAAAAAATGTTTTGACCCCTAACAAATCCTAAAAACTAAATCCTAACATAAAATAATTAATCCAAACATAAATGATATTTTAAATAAATGATATAATTTTAGTAATATTTTTAAAAGATTTTTTAAAAGTGGCATTTTTGAAAAATGGTATTTTTCAAAATTTATCTTTTTAGAAGTTTGGTAAACTAGATCGATCTCGTCTTTCCCTATCATATTGCAACATCGGTTGCCTGTATTGTGGAATCCTTCACTTCTTTGGATTACAAGATACTGTTCCTTCCATCTATGATTATACCCCTCAATGTGAGTAGTTTTGGTCACCACATTTGAACCAGTTTATTCTTGATCTCTGTCTGAAGTACTCTTCTTCAATTCTGCAGAGGAAGTTCCAATGCAGCTGGTGGTCTCTCTCAATCTGGAATGAAAGTTCAGAAGGTTGATCGTTTGTTATGAATATTAGAGCTAATCTTAAACGTTTTGTGAACTACACGACTTTTGCAGGACATACGCAATGCAATATCTGCTTCAACACCATCAAGGTCAAGTATTCAGCAGAACATTTTGAACTTATGCTCTCAATGTGATTTGGAGGAGCTGACACGAATTCGTTTCCTAAAATAGTTTATTTCTCAGGTAAAATGTCAAAACAGTATCAACGCCACTGATTATTTTTTTGTGAAGTTTCTGGTAGTCTTATTCACCTTTTGAAGAACATTGAGACAGCTGCAAGTTATTAGTGATATCCATTTGTTTATTTAAATTTAAATTCTAAGGAAAAAAAAGAGAAGAAACATTCGGAACTACCAAATTTAAACCGGTCCATGATGTTAACTATCTCAAATATACAACCGGGTGATACATAACATTTTGATAGATATACATGGTAGAACAAATAGAGATTAGATAGTATAATATAAAAACAAGACCATCAGTTTAATTTTATAATATAATGTTTAGTTTTTGTTTTATAAATTATACAGCAAATCATTATAAGGCCTAGTCTATATTCTCGGATGAACAAATGCAAATTAACTCATGACAAGGATGAGCTTGGATCCTTTTATTCTTTTTAAAACAACCTCGTGCACATTCAGACCAAAAATACATTGGATCGACTAGTTCAGGTATTTGAATATAGCTTTCATATGTAATTCCATCTTCTCTCTTAAATTCAATTTGAGGACTCTTAGCCGAATCGAAAGAAGATGGTTTCTGATTTAAATTAGATTTCGCCATAATATTTGATACATCTGTAAAAAAATATTGAATAATGCCATCAATATATTTTCAAAGAATAGGAAATACTATACATATTTATCTACGGTAACTGAAAATAAACTTACAGGATGAGAAAATTATAAAAAAATGAAAAACAAATTTGTCTTCATTTGTTTTTCTGAATTTCAATGTTTGTTCTTACTAATTGTTCTGAATAGTGGTTGTGAAGTGATTAAAAGTAGATAAGATCATATTTATATGGTTTCGTATTTCAGTTACAAAAGAGTTAAGAGTTTTTACCAACGTATTCGTCATAAAGTTTAAAGTAGAAAACTACCATATTAATTATTTTTTTAATGTGAAAGTATTAATTAAAGAACATTTATTATATTATTATTTAGTAACCAATTAATTATTTTTAGAGAAATGTTTTAAAATTTCACTAAAATAAGCTTTTATTTCAAACATATATTCACTAGTTTTTTTTTCAAAATACCACTAAAAATTATTTTTCTTCCAAAAATACCACAAACACTAAAAATATTTGGGTTTGAGTTTAGTATTTTGGATTTAGGTTTAGTTTTTAGTTTTGGGTTTAGTTTTTAGGATTTAATTATGATTTAGTGGTATATTTAGAAGAAAAAATGTGATCGCAGTGGCGGAGCTAGAAAGTTTTTCGAATGGGGTCAAAAAAAAATATACTAAAAACATAGTTTATAAATTATTAAAAAAGCATAGTCTACAAATGCATTCTACGCTCACTCATAGTTTGAAATCTTTTTATAACCGTTTCATTTGTTACATCATTAAATAATTCTTTTTCGATGTAACAAATGAGACTATCACTTAGAAATTGATCACCGATGCGATTTCGTAGAACGGTCTTCACAATCTTCATTCCAGAAAAACATCTCTCGACGGTTGCAGTAGCAACAGGGAAAGTCAAAGCTAGCTTCAAAAGCCTATAAACCAAAGGATGTGAAAGATGTTTCTTAGTTTCTACCATCACTCGTGCTAGATCTCCAAGATTTCTCAAATCAGTAAACCTTTCATCTTCTCGTACATTATCGATATATATGTCAAGTTGATGCTCAAGAGAAATGCACTCCACACGGCTGAAATCCTCAGGATAAAATTCAGCTAATCTCAACAATTTTTCTTTGTCAAACACATAGAATGAACCAACAGGACTTAAAGCCGCTATGCAGACGAGTAGTTTAGAGTTTACCTCATTAAATCGATCATTAAACTCCTGAAACTGCATATCCAATACAGTATAAAAGCAACTAACTTGGTAATAATGCAAGTTCGTTATCTTGGTATGTTTTCGTGGCCTCCTTGAATCAATGAATCCGTCTTCCATGTTGAGAATTTCCGTGTTGTGCTTCTTACAAAAATCATAAACCTTCTTCACAAAAGAATCTCATCCATCATCTCAATTTTTGCAGTTGTCTCTTCACAAGGTCCTCTAGTCAAATACATGCGTCTTACCTCGTTTCTTTGGTTGGGATGGTATTCCAATATTCCTTTTCTCTCACCGGGATCATATGGCAAATCATCTAAATCGATATTTGTTGATGGAGCTTTTCTTTTCAAAAATCGTTCCATTAGTTTATCTGAAAGAAAAGTAAATTAGTTTATGTCAAATTATACAACTATAAATTAAAAAAAAACACCAACAAATCAAACATATCTAAATTCATAGAAATCTTATATGTTTTATGATTTCACGCAGACCGACCGACGCATGATTGAATTTGAGTTCATGACTTCATGTTATGAATCTCTAATTTATCAAAAATCGGATATATAATTTCAACGAATTAAAGTAAAGTATATTAAAACAAGAAATCCTAACCTGGAATTCAACTTGAAAATCAATTGAGAGTTTGAGACTTAAGACTTGAGAATTTTTTTTTTGATTGTCGAGCAGGAAGACAAATAGACGCAGAGTCTTTTATCAGAAAAAAAAATAGATGAAGAGTTTGTGTTTGCAGAAATAGAAATAGTCTTTTCTTTTCTGTGTCAAGAGACATTAATCTCTCTAAAACCCAACGAACTGCATCGGAAACATAAAAGCATGGTTCTGGAATACACTACACATATTATATTCTATAGGTGTGATTAGCTTTTTCTTTGTCGGTAAGAATTTGGATCTTTCATTTATTTTTTTATTTTGATAATGGGTCAATTATTTTTTAAAGAGGGGCATTATAAATTTTTTTAAAGATATAACATATATATTTTTAATTAGTAGGGGTCAGCTGACCCCTTCCACCTTACTAGTTCCGTCCCTGTGTGATGGTATGTTTGGAATAAAAACTTATTTTGTAATAGTTAAACCATCTCAAACCAATCCATATCAAACGAGTTAACTTTTAAAGGGGTCATGAGTTAAACTTACTAATTTAGTAAACAGACCGAATAAAGAGAAAAATTCAAAAATGTCACTTTTGAAATATCATTTTGCAAAAATGCTACAATGAATTGTCCATTTTTAAAAATGCCACAAATTAATGATTTTTAACTTAAATCCAAAAAATTTAAACTTTAAAATTGGTTTTGATCCTAACAACCCCTATACTCTCAAAACTAAAAACTAACATAACATAGTTAACCTAAACATAAATAATATTTTGAATAAATGATATAATATTAGTGGTACTTTTGAAATTTTTTTGAAAATGTGGTATTTTTGAAAAGATTTTGAAAATATGGCATTTTTGAAAAGTAGCATTTCTTAAAATTTCTCCAGAATCAACCTATTAAAATTAATGGATTTATGGTCAACAAAAAGAAGAGTGAGAGATAATATATTTTGTTTAGAATTGCATACTGGATAATTTGAGCCACACAATTTTAATTTGGGTTAGACCCAAATATTTAATTTTTTTTTTCAAAGTGAGTGTCGGAGGGAAACCAATTTTTTTTGTCTTAACTTAAAAATAAATAAATATAGAGTTTTGGAGTTTAAGGTATATTAAAATTTGGGGGATTAGAAAAAGGATATTTGGTAAAGAGTAAACTAAACCTTTTTAATTAAAATCTCAGAGTATCCTTACTTATAATATGTTGAACTTTAACTATAAAAGAGAGAATTTCAAAAATGTCATTTTTGGTGATCAATTTTTAAAAATACCACAATGAGTTGTCTATTTTCAAAAATACCACTCATTAAAAAAATTTAAATCCTAAAATCCTAAACCTTAAAAAATGTTTTGACCCCTAACAAATCCTAAAAATTAAATCCTAACATAAAATAATTAATCCAAACATAAATGATATTTTAAATAAATGATATAATTTTAGTAATATTTTTAAAAGATTTTTTAAAAGTGGCATTTTTGAAAAATGGTATTTTTCAAAATTTATCTTTTTAGAAGTTTGGTAAACTAGATCGATCTCGTCTTTCCCTATCATATTGCAACATCGGTTGCCTGTATTGTGGAATCCTTCACTTCTTTGGATTACAAGATACTGTTCCTTCCATCTATGATTATACCCCTCAATGTGAGTAGTTTTGGTCACCACATTTGAACCAGTTTATTCTTGATCTCTGTCTGAAGTACTCTTCTTCAATTCTGCAGAGGAAGTTCCAATGCAGCTGGTGGTCTCTCTCAATCTGGAATGAAAGTTCAGAAGGTTGATCGTTTGTTATGAATATTAGAGCTAATCTTAAACGTTTTGTGAACTACACGACTTTTGCAGGACATACGCAATGCAATATCTGCTTCAACACCATCAAGGTCAAGTATTCAGCAGAACATTTTGAACTTATGCTCTCAATGTGATTTGGAGGAGCTGACACGAATTCGTTTCCTAAAATAGTTTATTTCTCAGGTAAAATGTCAAAACAGTATCAACGCCACTGATTATTTTTTTGTGAAGTTTCTGGTAGTCTTATTCACCTTTTGAAGAACATTGAGACAGCTGCAAGTTATTAGTGATATCCATTTGTTTATTTAAATTTAAATTCTAAGGAAAAAAAAGAGAAGAAACATTCGGAACTACCAAATTTAAACCGGTCCATGATGTTAACTATCTCAAATATACAACCGGGTGATACATAACATTTTGATAGATATACATGGTAGAACAAATAGAGATTAGATAGTATAATATAAAAACAAGACCATCAGTTTAATTTTATAATATAATGTTTAGTTTTTGTTTTATAAATTATACAGCAAATCATTATAAGGCCTAGTCTATATTCTCGGATGAACAAATGCAAATTAACTCATGACAAGGATGAGCTTGGATCCTTTTATTCTTTTTAAAACAACCTCGTGCACATTCAGACCAAAAATACATTGGATCGACTAGTTCAGGTATTTGAATATAGCTTTCATATGTAATTCCATCTTCTCTCTTAAATTCAATTTGAGGACTCTTAGCCGAATCGAAAGAAGATGGTTTCTGATTTAAATTAGATTTCGCCATAATATTTGATACATCTGTAAAAAAATATTGAATAATGCCATCAATATATTTTCAAAGAATAGGAAATACTATACATATTTATCTACGGTAACTGAAAATAAACTTACAGGATGAGAAAATTATAAAAAAATGAAAAACAAATTTGTCTTCATTTGTTTTTCTGAATTTCAATGTTTGTTCTTACTAATTGTTCTGAATAGTGGTTGTGAAGTGATTAAAAGTAGATAAGATCATATTTATATGGTTTCGTATTTCAGTTACAAAAGAGTTAAGAGTTTTTACCAACGTATTCGTCATAAAGTTTAAAGTAGAAAACTACCATATTAATTATTTTTTTAATGTGAAAGTATTAATTAAAGAACATTTATTATATTATTATTTAGTAACCAATTAATTATTTTTAGAGAAATGTTTTAAAATTTCACTAAAATAAGCTTTTATTTCAAACATATATTCACTAGTTTTTTTTTCAAAATACCACTAAAAATTATTTTTCTTCCAAAAATACCACAAACACTAAAAATATTTGGGTTTGAGTTTAGTATTTTGGATTTAGGTTTAGTTTTTAGTTTTGGGTTTAGTTTTTAGGATTTAATTATGATTTAGTGGTATATTTAGAAGAAAAAATGTGATCGCAGTGGCGGAGCTAGAAAGTTTTTCGAATGGGGTCAAAAAAAAATATACTAAAAACATAGTTTATAAATTATTAAAAAAGCATAGTCTACAAATGCATTCTACGCTCACTCATAGTTTGAAATCTTTTTATAACCGTTTCATTTGTTACATCATTAAATAATTCTTTTTCGATGTAACAAATGAGACTATCACTTAGAAATTGATCACCGATGCGATTTCGTAGAACGGTCTTCACAATCTTCATTCCAGAAAAACATCTCTCGACGGTTGCAGTAGCAACAGGGAAAGTCAAAGCTAGCTTCAAAAGCCTATAAACCAAAGGATGTGAAAGATGTTTCTTAGTTTCTACCATCACTCGTGCTAGATCTCCAAGATTTCTCAAATCAGTAAACCTTTCATCTTCTCGTACATTATCGATATATATGTCAAGTTGATGCTCAAGAGAAATGCACTCCACACGGCTGAAATCCTCAGGATAAAATTCAGCTAATCTCAACAATTTTTCTTTGTCAAACACATAGAATGAACCAACAGGACTTAAAGCCGCTATGCAGACGAGTAGTTTAGAGTTTACCTCATTAAATCGATCATTAAACTCCTGAAACTGCATATCCAATACAGTATAAAAGCAACTAACTTGGTAATAATGCAAGTTCGTTATCTTGGTATGTTTTCGTGGCCTCCTTGAATCAATGAATCCGTCTTCCATGTTGAGAATTTCCGTGTTGTGCTTCTTACAAAAATCATAAACCTTCTTCACAAAAGAATCTCATCCATCATCTCAATTTTTGCAGTTGTCTCTTCACAAGGTCCTCTAGTCAAATACATGCGTCTTACCTCGTTTCTTTGGTTGGGATGGTATTCCAATATTCCTTTTCTCTCACCGGGATCATATGGCAAATCATCTAAATCGATATTTGTTGATGGAGCTTTTCTTTTCAAAAATCGTTCCATTAGTTTATCTGAAAGAAAAGTAAATTAGTTTATGTCAAATTATACAACTATAAATTAAAAAAAAACACCAACAAATCAAACATATCTAAATTCATAGAAATCTTATATGTTTTATGATTTCACGCAGACCGACCGACGCATGATTGAATTTGAGTTCATGACTTCATGTTATGAATCTCTAATTTATCAAAAATCGGATATATAATTTCAACGAATTAAAGTAAAGTATATTAAAACAAGAAATCCTAACCTGGAATTCAACTTGAAAATCAATTGAGAGTTTGAGACTTAAGACTTGAGAATTTTTTTTTTGATTGTCGAGCAGGAAGACAAATAGACGCAGAGTCTTTTATCAGAAAAAAAAAATAGATGAAGAGTTTGTGTTTGCAGAAATAGAAATAGTCTTTTCTTTTCTGTGTCAAGAGACATTAATCTCTCTAAAACCCAACGAACTGCATCGGAAACATAAAAGCATGGTTCTGGAATACACTACACATATTATATTCTATAGGTGTGATTAGCTTTTTCTTTGTCGGTAAGAATTTGGATCTTTCATTTATTTTTTTATTTTGATAATGGGTCAATTATTTTTTAAAGAGGGGCATTATAAATTTTTTTAAAGATATAACATATATATTTTTAATTAGTAGGGGTCAGCTGACCCCTTCCACCTTACTAGTTCCGTCCCTGTGTGATGGTATGTTTGGAATAAAAACTTATTTTGTAATAGTTAAACCATCTCAAACCAATCCATATCAAACGAGTTAACTTTTAAAGGGGTCATGAGTTAAACTTACTAATTTAGTAAACAGACCGAATAAAGAGAAAAATTCAAAAATGTCACTTTTGAAATATCATTTTGCAAAAATGCTACAATGAATTGTCCATTTTTAAAAATGCCACAAATTAATGATTTTTAACTTAAATCCAAAAAATTTAAACTTTAAAATTGGTTTTGATCCTAACAACCCCTATACTCTCAAAACTAAAAACTAACATAACATAGTTAACCTAAACATAAATAATATTTTGAATAAATGATATAATATTAGTGGTACTTTTGAAATTTTTTTGAAAATGTGGTATTTTTGAAAAGATTTTGAAAATATGGCATTTTTGAAAAGTAGCATTTCTTAAAATTTCTCCAGAATCAACCTATTAAAATTAATGGATTTATGGTCAACAAAAAGAAGAGTGAGAGATAATATATTTTGTTTAGAATTGCATACTGGATAATTTGAGCCACACAATTTTAATTTGGGTTAGACCCAAATATTTAATTTTTTTTTTCAAAGTGAGTGTCGGAGGGAAACCAATTTTTTTTGTCTTAACTTAAAAATAAATAAATATAGAGTTTTGGAGTTTAAGGTATATTAAAATTTGGGGGATTAGAAAAAGGATATTTGGTAAAGAGTAAACTAAACCTTTTTAATTAAAATCTCAGAGTATCCTTACTTATAATATGTTGAACTTTAACTATAAAAGAGAGAATTTCAAAAATGTCATTTTTGGTGATCAATTTTTAAAAATACCACAATGAGTTGTCTATTTTCAAAAATACCACTCATTAAAAAAATTTAAATCCTAAAATCCTAAACCTTAAAAAATGTTTTGACCCCTAACAAATCCTAAAAACTAAATCCTAACATAAAATAATTAATCCAAACATAAATGATATTTTAAATAAATGATATAATTTTAGTAATATTTTTAAAAGATTTTTTAAAAGTGGCATTTTTGAAAAATGGTATTTTTCAAAATTTATCTTTTTAGAAGTTTGGTAAACTAGATCGATCTCGTCTTTCCCTATCATATTGCAACATCGGTTGCCTGTATTGTGGAATCCTTCACTTCTTTGGATTACAAGATACTGTTCCTTCCATCTATGATTATACCCCTCAATGTGAGTAGTTTTGGTCACCACATTTGAACCAGTTTATTCTTGATCTCTGTCTGAAGTACTCTTCTTCAATTCTGCAGAGGAAGTTCCAATGCAGCTGGTGGTCTCTCTCAATCTGGAATGAAAGTTCAGAAGGTTGATCGTTTGTTATGAATATTAGAGCTAATCTTAAACGTTTTGTGAACTACACGACTTTTGCAGGACATACGCAATGCAATATCTGCTTCAACACCATCAAGGTCAAGTATTCAGCAGAACATTTTGAACTTATGCTCTCAATGTGATTTGGAGGAGCTGACACGAATTCGTTTCCTAAAATAGTTTATTTCTCAGGTAAAATGTCAAAACAGTATCAACGCCACTGATTATTTTTTTGTGAAGTTTCTGGTAGTCTTATTCACCTTTTGAAGAACATTGAGACAGCTGCAAGTTATTAGTGATATCCATTTGTTTATTTAAATTTAAATTCTAAGGAAAAAAAAGAGAAGAAACATTCGGAACTACCAAATTTAAACCGGTCCATGATGTTAACTATCTCAAATATACAACCGGGTGATACATAACATTTTGATAGATATACATGGTAGAACAAATAGAGATTAGATAGTATAATATAAAAACAAGACCATCAGTTTAATTTTATAATATAATGTTTAGTTTTTGTTTTATAAATTATACAGCAAATCATTATAAGGCCTAGTCTATATTCTCGGATGAACAAATGCAAATTAACTCATGACAAGGATGAGCTTGGATCCTTTTATTCTTTTTAAAACAACCTCGTGCACATTCAGACCAAAAATACATTGGATCGACTAGTTCAGGTATTTGAATATAGCTTTCATATGTAATTCCATCTTCTCTCTTAAATTCAATTTGAGGACTCTTAGCCGAATCGAAAGAAGATGGTTTCTGATTTAAATTAGATTTCGCCATAATATTTGATACATCTGTAAAAAAATATTGAATAATGCCATCAATATATTTTCAAAGAATAGGAAATACTATACATATTTATCTACGGTAACTGAAAATAAACTTACAGGATGAGAAAATTATAAGAAAAATGAAAAACAAATTTGTCTTCATTTGTTTTTCTGAATTTCAATGTTTGTTCTTACTAATTGTTCTGAATAGTGGTTGTGAAGTGATTAAAAGTAGATAAGATCATATTTATATGGTTTCGTATTTCAGTTACAAAAGAGTTAAGAGTTTTTACCAACGTATTCGTCATAAAATTTAAAGTAGAAAACTACCATATTAATTATTTTTTTAATGTGAAAGTATTAATTAAAGAACAGTTATTATATTATTATTTAGTAACCAATTAATTATTTTTAGAGAAATGTTTTAAAATTTCACTAAAATAAGCTTTTATTTCAAACATATATTCACTAGTTTTTTTTTTCAAAATACCACTAAAAATTATTTTTCTTCCAAAAATACCACAAATACTAAAAATATTTGGGTTTGAGTTTAGTATTTTGGATTTAGGTTTAGTTTTTAGTTTTGGGTTTAGTTTTTAGGATTTAATTATGGTTTAGTGGTATATTTAGAAGAAAAACTGTGATGGTATGTTTGGAATAAAAACTTATTTTGTAATAGTTAAACCATCTCAAACCAATCCATATCAAACGAGTTAACTTTTAAAGGGGTCATGAGTTAAACTTACTAATTTAGTAAATAGACCGAATAAAGAGAAAAATTCAAAAATGCCACTTTTGAAATATCATTTTGTAAAAATACCACAATGAATTGTCCATTTTTAAAAATGCCACAAATTAATGATTTTTAACTTAAATCCAAAAAATTTAAACTTTAAAAATGATTTTGATCCTAACAAACCCTATATTCTCAAAACTAAAAACTAACATAACATAGTTAACCTAAACATAAATGATATAATATTAGTGGTACTTTTGAAAAGATTTTGAAAATGTGGTATTTTTGAAAAGATTTTGAAAATATGGCATTTTTGAAAAGTAGCATTTCTTAAAATTTCTCCGGAATCAACCTATTAAAAGTAATGGATTTATGGTCAACAAAAAGAAAAGAGAGAGATAATATATTTTGTTTAGAATTGAATACTGGATAATTTGAGCCACACAATTTTAATTTGGGTTAGACCCAAATATTTAAATTTTTTTTTCAAAGTTAGTGTCGGAGGGAAACCAATTTTTTTTGTCTCAACTTAAAAATAAATAAATATAGAGTTTTGGAGTTTAAGGTATATTAAAATTTGGGGGGATTAGAAAAAGGATATTTGGTAAAGAGTAAACTAAACCTTTTTAATTAAAATCTCAGAGTATCCTTACTTATAATATGTTGAATTTTAACTATAAAAGAGAGAATTTCAAAAATGTCATTTTTGGTGTGTCAATTTTTAAAAATACCACAATGAGTTGTCTATTTTCAAAAATACCACTCATTAAAAAAATTTAAATCCTAAAATCCTAAACCTTAAAAATGTTTTGACCCCTAACAAATCCTAACATAAAATAGTTAATCCAAACACAAATGATATTTTAAATAAATGATATAATTTTAGTAATATTTTTGAAAGATTTTTAAAAAATGACATTTTTGAAAAGTGGTATTTTTCAAAATTTATCTTTTTAGAAATTTGGTAAACTAGATCGATCTCGTCTTTCCCTATCATATTGTAACATCGGTTGCCTGTATTGTGGAATCCTTCACTTCTTTGGATTACAAGATTACTGTTCCTTCCATCTATGATTATATCCCTCAATGTGAGTAGTTTTGGTCACCACATTTGAACCAGTTTATTCTTGATCTCTGTCTGAAGTACTCTTCTTCAATTTTGCAGAGGAAGTTCCAATGCAGCTAGTGGTCTCTCTCAATCTGGAATGAAAGTTCAGAAGGTTGATTGTTTGTTATGAATATTAGAGCTAATCTTAAACGTTTTGTGAACTACACGACTTTTGCAGGGCATACGCAATGCAATATCTGCTTCAACATCATCAAGGTCAAGTATTCAGCAGAACATTTTGAACTTATGCTCTCAATGTGATTTGGAGGAGCTGACACGAATTCGTTTCCTAAAATAGTTTATTTCTCAGGTAAAATGTCAAAATAGGATCAACGCCACTGATTATTTTCTTGTGAAGTTTCTGGTAGTCTTATTCACCTTTTGAAGAACATTGAGACAGCTGCAAGTTATTAGTGATATCCATTTGTTTATTTAAATTTAAATTCTAAGGAAAAAAAAGAGAAGAAACATTCGGAACTACTAAATTTAAACCGGTCTATGATGTTAACTATCTCAAATATACAACCGGGTGATACATAACATTTTGATAGATATACATGGTAGAACAAATAGAGATTAGATAGTATAATATAAAAACAAGACCATCAGTTTAATTTTATAATATAATGTTTAGTTTTTGTTTTATAAATTATACAGCAAATCATTATAAGGCCTAGTCTATATTCTCGGATGAACAAATGCAAATTAACTCATGACAAGGATGAGCTTGGATCCTTTTATTCTTTTTAAAACAACCTCGTGCACATTCAGACCAAAAATACATTGGATCGACTAGTTCAGGTATTTGAATATAGCTTTCATATGTAATTCCATCTTCTCTCTTAAATTCAATTTGAGGACTCTTAGCCGGATCGAAAGAAGATGGTTTCTGATTTAAATTAGATTTCGCCATAATATTTGATACACCTGTAAAAAAATATTGAATAATGCCATCAATATATTTTCAAAAAATAGGAAATACTATACATATTTATCTACGGTAACTGAAAATAAACTTACAGGATGAGAAAATTATAAGAAAAATGAAAAACAAATTTGTCTTCATTTGTTTTTCTGAATTTCAATGTTTGTTCTTACTAATTGTTCTGAATAGTGGTTGTGAAGTGATTAAAAGTAGATAAGATCATATTTATATGGTTTCGTATTTCAGTTACAAAAGAGTTAAGAGTTTTTACCAACGTATTCGTCATAAAATTTAAAGTAGAAAACTACCATATTAATTATTTTTTTAATATGAAAGTATTAATTAAAGAACAGTTATTATATTATTATTTAGTAACCAATTAATTATTTTTAGAGAAATGTTTTAAAATGTCACTAAAATAAGCTTTTATTTCAAACATACATTCTCTAGTTTTTTTTTCAAAATACCACTAAAAATTATTTTTCTTCCAAAAATACCACTAATACTAAAAATATTTGGGTTTGAGTTTAGTATTTTGAATTTAGGTTTAGTTTTTAGTTTTGGGTTTAGTTTTTAGGATTTAATTATGTTTTAGTGGTATATTTAGAAGAAAAAATGTGATGGTATGTTTGGAATAAAAACTTATTTTGTGATATTTAAAAAAAAAACTCTTATCTATTGGGATCTGAAAATAGTTTACCACTGGAGCAAACGTGTCGAAATAGTCAATACCTTCTTCTTGACGATTTCCACATGCGACTAGTCGCGCCTTTTATCTCTCAATGGTGCCATCTGCATTATACTTAATCGTATATACCCACTTTGACCCAATGACATGTTTCCCTTCCGGCAAAAACGTTATAGACCACGTTCCATTCTTCTCATGAGCTCCAATCTCAAGTCCCATCGCATTTTTCCATTTGTTAGACTTCATTGCTTCTGAGAAATGTCGTGGCACTACTTCCTCTATTATTTTTGCCAAGAATGCTTGATGTTCCGATGAAAATCTATCACACTAAACAAATCTATCAAGGCTATATTCATTACTCTAATCTACCACAAGGTCGTCAATCTATTGTACTGTATGAAGCACATATTCACGTAGACGAACAGAGGATTCCTTCTTTCTCATTCCTCGACCCAACTGTTCAGCCTGTACAATCTCTGTCACAATCTCTGCTACTATCACTGTAGTACCTTCTGTAGCAGCCTCTGGCACAGGCTGAGGCCCCAGATCTTGTTACTGTCGCTGTGACAGGGTCCGTTACAGTCTGGATAGATGACTTCATTACTTCATCAGTGATAGCCTCCGTCACTTGCTCAACCAAAAACTCTGTTACTTCTTCTGTAGCAGATTCTGTTACTTCCTCTGTACCAGATTCTGTCACAGGCACTGGCGCAGTATCTACTACAACAGGAGCATGCGACGTCGGATCCACATGTTCTTCATCTCCAAATTCAATAGCATATTCTAGTTAGAATCTTGACTTCCCAAGATCAGAGTCATCATGTATGGACTTGTCTTTCCACTCCAAATAGGGAAATTGATTCTCAATAAACGTGACATCTCATGACACAAACAGCTCATGTGTGTCCAAATCAAATAAATTCCAGCCCTTCTTGGCATAAGCATACCCTGCAAACACGCATCTCCGACTTCGACTAGCAAACTTATCTCCATCTCGTTTTTGGTTATGCGCATATGCAAGACAACCAAAATGTGCATCTCACTATACTTGGGAGCAACTCCAAAAATGATCTCATGTGGACTCTTCCCTTTGTGTAATTCACACGGAGTTCGATTAATCAAATATCCAGCTCCCAACACACATTTTCCCCAAAATTCGATTGGTAAATTCGCTTAAAATATTAATGCACTCACAAATTTCAAAATGTGACGATGTTTCCTCTCTACTCATCCATTTTGTTGCGGTGTATCAACACAAAAAGTTTGATGAATAATTCTTTTCTCAAGAAAGTAACTCTTCATATTCATGAACTTACTACCATTGTCACTTCTTACTATCTTAATTACCTTGTCAAATTGGCGAGACACGAGTGCCATGAAGTTCTCTAACGTGTGATAGACTTGTGTTTGTCAGCCAGAAGATACACCCATACAACTCGAGAAAAATCATCAACGATGGTAAGAAAATAATAAGACCCACAAAAACTTGGAGTTTGATAGGGACCCCATAAATCACAATGAAGCATCTCAAAACAATCTTTGTTTTTATTAGAACTTAACTAAAATTCAGTACGACATTGTTTTGCTCGAAAGTAAACATCACAAGCTGAAACACCAGAATTTAAATGACTACGATCAACTACTGGTAATCTTCTAATCATCTTCTCTGATGGATGTCCAAGCCTCTTATGCCAAACCTCCATCGATTCCACTACGTGCACCTTCTCCGTGTTTCCAACTATCTTAGCATCATGCAGAAAGTACAATCCTTCTCTTCTCCTACCCACTCCAACCGGAGTCTGCGAGATGAGGTCCTGCATTAGATAACATGTCTTAGAAAACACCATAATACAACTCGTCTCATCAACTAATTGTGAAACCGAAATCAAATTGCATTTCAGATCTTTAACATAAAGCACTCGCTTCAACATTAGTGTATCCGTAAGAATCACACTTCCTTCCAGATCTGCTACAACCAAATTACCATTAGGTAAACCAACCAGACAAGGTGCAACTCGCTGCACATCAGACAAATTCTCTACAATTCCAGTCATGTGGTGCGATGCACCACTATCAACAATCCAATCACATTTATTACTCTTACCACTTAGTCGAGGTGTTGAAGTTGTAGCTCCTGTGTTTTCTCCAAGCATACGAACTAACTTTTTCCACTGCTCCTTAGTTAATCCTATCACAGCTTGTGAATCAGTCGTTGTAGCAACAGTATGTGGTACAGACTGTGACACAGAATGAGACACAACATGTGCTGACACTCCACGACCAAAACTTCCACGACCACGGTCTGCAAGAGGTACTGATCCTCCTACTCCCCTGCCTCCAACACCTCGTCCACCTCTGTATTTTTTCAGCCACCAATCTGGATACCCGAGAACCTGATAACACGAGCTAGAATCATGTCCTGATTTCAAACAATGAGTGCATACCATACCTCGTCTATCAAACCAGTTGTCATTCCGAATTGGTACTGTTGTAACAGCACTGTCATAACGAGAATCACTCCGATTTTCCACTGTTTGAATAGCAAACGCCATTGCATCACCTCGTGTTTCATTCCCACGATCTGAGTTTCGCATCTGCTCTTCTCTTGAAACCATTGAATAAGCATGATCGAGACTTGGAAGAGGTTCCATGTTTACTATCGCACTTCGAACTGCTCTATAAATTGATGCATCAAGACCGAGAAGAAATTGATGTAACTTCTCATTCTCTCTTGTTTTTTCGTAGCCTTTCACAAATTCACAAATACATCCAACACACTTGCATCCTCCACAATTACACATGTATTCATTATTCTCCAGATCCTCCCAGATTATTTACAATTTTGCATAGTAAACTTCTAGCGTAACTCCACGTTGTTTGCAATTCATCAGTTCTTTTTTCAACTGTTGAACTTTTACTTCACTCTTTGCACTAAAACGTGCTTTTATGTTGTCCCATAGATCCTTAGAAATCTCCCTATGCGTTATACTCGAACGCAGACGAGGCTCGATTGTGTTAAAAATCCATGACGTGACCATTGTGTTAGCCGTCAACCAATCGTCTTCATCGTCGGAGCCTCTATCTGGTACCTTTACCGATCCATCGACGAATCCTAACTTCTTCTTTGCACGTAATCCTGTGCGCATATTCCTAGCCCACTCGTCATAGTTTTTTCCATTGAAAACTACACGAGTGACTATGTTCTCTAGGTCATCCTTCGCGGATAGAGCATAAGAAAACATGACGTTCTTCACTAACGTCTCTTCCTTCTTGCTCTCCACCCTTTTAACAGCGGAATCCTTCACCATAATTCTGATACCATGAAAGATCCAGAATAAATCTGTATTATTTCTGAATAATTACAAGAGTGACGACTCTAAAATATTTATACACCAAAGATAATAAACCCTAACTCAATTATGTACATAAAAAGTTTTTACACCTAAACCCATATATTTACATGTCCTAATATGTATTTCCTTGTGAGTTCCGTCTTATTATGGTCATGATTCCTTGTGAATCTCTAAAATTTGTAAAAAAGTCAACTAATATTTGATGTAGAAACCATTGTAATTTTTTTTTTGAAAATTAATACCATTGTAAATTCGTACTAAAAATTTTAAAAAATCAAAAACAATAGCGTTTGTAACGATAGAAACAAAATTCAATACTTTATCATAGAAAAGAACATGAAAACAAATTCATGATCAAGAGACATATGAAACAAATACATGATCATAGATAAAAGAAATAATTAGGCCTCGTTAGAGGAAAAGATGTGAACACAAACACTTAAGGTCCTTAGAGTTATACACATCTTTCAATTTGTAATTTAAGTGGACGTGGATATTTTTGAGTTAGTTATCAAGATCGTGTAAATATATATTACAATTTCGTATTTTTTTTTGTCAAATTCACCAATATTTGTTACAATTGAATTTAGTAGCAATTGTGACTGCTTGCAATAAAATATCTACAAATATAGTTCGTAACTATTTGCTACAAAAAAGTTTGTGGTAACTTGTAACCTATAGGTATGGTTTGTGGTAACTTGTAATCTACAGGAAACACAACACACGAGAAAAATATCGAAGCAAACTCATAATTCAATAGAAAATCCCTTAAACTCAAGTTATGGTTTCTGAAAACCCTACCCAAACTTCTTCACGAATCCATCATATCCTGAAACGAAATTTACAAATCATTTTTAGAATCGAGCTGTTTAGTCATAAACACGGCGGAATTTAAGAAATTTCTACCATACAAAACCTTTTCAACCTCAAATCTATGGGAGAAGAGAAGTTTCGGAGATGGAAAAAAAAAAAACCTCAAATCGAACTGAGATATGATTTTCCACAGTTAGAATTGACCTTCAAACGAGAGATGAACGATTTCAAGGCAATCGGAGACACAAAGTAACGAGAAACCCCATGATCGAATCGAGTTCTCCGATTTCGATTTTGAGAGAAGATGAGTGTCGTTTGGAAGCAAGTCACAAACTGATAAACTTTTTTTGTTTATTTCCATCACAAACGAATAGACGAATAAATTAATAAATTGATATTAGTTTAAAAATTACAGTCGGTTTAATAAGCGACGCGAATCTCCTTCGTTTTTATCAATTTCACGTCGGTTAATAGACCGTGGTTAGAAAAGCGACGCGTGGTGATTAATCTCTTGTAGTGCTATGTTACATATTGCTTCACAACTGTTTGTCGCAAAATTTCCCACTCATTTTTCGTTACATTTTTAAGCAATTTTGAAACACAAATAAGTTTGTAATTATTTGTAACAAATTATCCACAAATAGCTTCAAATTTGCTACGCATAAATGACTTGTAAAATTAGTCGCAAATTGTATCTTTTCTAGCTAATATTTTTTACGAAATGATGTTGTAGCAAAAAATATAGCTATGTGGTCTGATTTTAATAGTGATCGTACTACATATATTTTTAAATATGGTCGTCTATATATGTGGCATTTGTGAGTAGTTTGATATGTTTATCATAGACTATATGTTGGTGAAAGTAGTATATAATGGACATGTGCCAATCCATTCATTGCCAATTGATTTTGAGTTGGAAACCCATGAGAAATCCATATTTAATATGGTATCAAAGCCCGAACACACGCTGTCCCACCGAACCGAAATCGATCCGGTCCATCGAAAGAGGCCCAATTGATCTAACCTGAAATTAATCCTATATTGGGATTTTTGTCGAGATTAATGGCTAGACGGACCATTATCTCGAGGGAGCATGTGAAGAATGTCCTACATCGGAAGTGGGAATGGACTTTGAACGATATATAAGGGACTTGAGCCAATCTACTTATTATCAATTGGTTTTGAGTTGAAAGCTCATATTTAATATGGTATCAGAGCCACCCGATTGTTGGGCCGTCCGTGGATGTTGTTCCCACAAAGGTTCACGTTTCAGATGTTCATGCCTGAGCGTGAGGAGGGGAAGTGGGGTTGGTAGTTGGAGAATTTGTGAAGCAGTATATAAGGAACATGGGCCAATCCACTCATTGTCAATTGGTTTTGAGTTGGAAACCCATGAAAAAATCATATTTAATACGATATTAATTTAATTTAGTGTTAAAATATAAAGATGAAGAAAAAAAGGGCTAGAGAACTTAACCTAAAAAGTCTTCAAGAATATCAAAGTACAAAAGTGTTATCGTTTATTAAAATAAATTAATGTCGATTAATGAGTGCCGTTGGTTCTAAAGAAGTTCCGAATTTAATCCGATTATGATATCGGATGGTGATAATATTGCAAGAAGTATATATTTCAACATCACGCGTATATAGTTGTAGATGCAATGCTTCTATAAATGAAAGTTAATAATATTAAAACTAGCTAAGAGATAAAACAATAACCCAAATTTCAAAAGTGTTAGGAAAATTTGATATTTAATTGATCAAGTTGTAGTGTTGCATGCATGGATCGTTATGCTATTTTTAAGAAGCGTTATGCATGCTAGACAATAATTTCGGGTATTTTTATAGTTTCGTTTCTATACGTTTGTCTTTTTGTAATGTTCAATGCTATTTCATAAGTTGTTTTTTGTTTCTTTACTTTACTTCCAAAAGTTTCACCACTGAAGCTTTTTCAAATTTTACGAACTTTAACATATGCTTAACTAAAATATAAACTACTTAATTTGGTTGCAACTTTTTCAATAGGAAACTTAGCATATATTCCTGATGCACATTGTGTAGCTTCATAAGGAAAAATGCGAAATCCAATGGAAGAAATCAGTTTAAAAAAAGATGAGACTATTTTACGACAAACAAATTCGATTCAACTAATCGTTTCTTTTATCAATTTTACAAAACAAAGTTGTGAACAAAAACTCAACATTGGTCTTAATTATTCGACGTAATTGGTTGTAATTATAACTTATAATCTTTAAAGTTAGTACACAAAGATTATAAGTTATAAGTTAGTATAATCAGGAAGAGAACTTGGTAGAGTGAGTAAGATTATAAGTTATAATTGTAGATGCACCGGAAGCTCATAAAGCTTACTCACTCTACACCGGAACTACACAAACTGTAAGAGCTCATAAAGCTTACTCACTCTACCAAGTTCTCTTCCTGAAGTCGGCTAGCACAGAGCGAAGCAATATCAAAACTCAACAGTCATACTATCTCCTCCAAACAGTAAAGACGGTACTAAGAACAGACGAACCCGAAGTGACCCCTAATCAAATTCCAAACCGAATAGAAACTTCAACTCCAAACCATATTTACTCGCCTAGACATGATTAATTGACAAAACCGGAGAAGAAGCCACAACTTGAATGATTGCCTAAACCCCAACCTCACAAAATGGAAGTTGATTCGCAAGAACCCAAAAGCCTAGGCTGACCAGACGTAGGAAACAAAGGTCGTCCAAAGTTATTAAGATACGTAGGAAAATGGAAGTTGATAAATGGAAGTTGCCAAAGATATTTTGATAAAAACAGAACATGCAAGATACCAGCTAGGTCATAATTTTTTTTAGGAAGATGATTATTCTATCTTAATACTTTGCAATGAGCTAATGCTGTTATATGTTTTTTTGGTCCGTATTGATGTCTTAGGAATTTTGTCATCTCAGAAATTTTTTTAAACGATGTACGTTTCCAAATGCTATTAATTTCGGTTTAGATTCATTTTCTTACAAAATACTATACTCTAAAAACGAATTAAAATAACAAAAAATTATATAGCTAGAATTTATAACAAACCAATTACACTTCGTCTCCACGATCTCTATTGATGATTCTGATTATTTATGTAATTATCGTTCCAAACCAAAGTATCTTCGATCCAAACCCGCTTCGGACTTTGAAACATTTTGAGAGATCATCACACCCAACAAAATATGAAGGAATAGTGGAATTCACATTGGTGCTTAAATTGAATTTTGCTTCACATAGTTTTGTAAGAAAAATCAAAGCGAAAAAAGGTTTTTTCTTTAATCCAAAACTATAGAAAGAAACATTATTAAGATGCCTTGTTATAGAGAGTCCGTCATAAAGGTATGACAATCTATTCCTTTAAAAAAAAAAATTATTTTGGAAAAAATAAGTAGATTGTCAGGTTTTTGTGACGGACTGCTCTGAGCTGATTAATTTGATTCAATTTCCAAAATTGTGGTCCATTTTTTCCATTCTCCTAGATGTTTTTGGTGAGTTACGCGCTAGGTTCTCAAATTTTTCATTATCATTGATTCCACGCTCTCTTAATGTTAATGTCGACTGTTTGGCCCGATCAGCCAGTTCAAGGTTGATTGAATTTGATTTTGTAAGTGAAATATCACCACATTGGATTACCAATAGTCGCGATTTATTTTAATGAAATGATTGGTTAAAAAAAATGCCTTGTTATAATAGGCGTCTAAATTTGAAAGTTTTCATTTGGTTTAATTCGGTTCTTTAGTTGAACCGTATAATTAGACTAAACAAAAATATAAATATTTTTAAATATTTTAATTTTAATTTTATATAAAATTAGAATATTTTAAATATTTTAAATTTATCAAAAAGTTCAAATTTTAAAAACTTTTTATTAAGACCAAAAAGTTATAATATTAGAAATTTAAACATTTATAATATCTTGCTTTGATCAAAAATTTATAATTATTTAAAATATATTAACTTGATAAAAAACTAGATTTTTGTTCGCATATGTTATGATCTGAATTTTAAAAAATGAACATAAATTAAGAAACATATGGAAAATTTTTAAATAAAAAAAAACGAAAAATGCCATTGGAAAATATATTTTTTAAAGAACAAAGTTAATTGACTCATTAAAGGTATAAGAGGCAAATTATCAATTTTGACCCGCTGGAAAATACGCGGATCTATTTGACCCGCTTTTTAAAATTTTGATCCTAAGCCCATTTTAAGCTCATATCAATATTTAAAAACTCTAAAAAAATTGTGTGTCAAAAGTCTCACATCGGATATGAAGATTAGTTTCGATCCAAATTCATATTATAAAAAGACCAAAATAATGAGAAACGGTAAAAGTAGGAAGCCTAATTTAATAGTCGTCTAAATTTGAAAGTCTATTTGGTTAATCCGGTTTTTTTGTTGAACCGGATAATTAAATCCAATAAATATACTTTAAAATATTTAAAATATATTTTTTAATTTGGTCAAAATGTTTAAATATTATAATTTTAAATATTTATAATATTTTTTTGGATAAAAACTTAGATATGAAAAATATTTTAGCTTCATCAAAAAATTTAAATATTATAAAGTTTCAATATTTTAATTCGATTAAAATATTGAAAGATTAATAGTATTGTGCCTTGATCAAAAAGTTAAAATTTTAAAATATTTTACATTGATAAAATTAAAAAATTAATTTGATTAAAATATTATAGGTATTTAATTTTAAATATTTTTATTTGATCAAAACTACTATCTCAACAATTTAAATCGGAGAATATTCACTATCTCAACAATTTAAAATATCATACCCATATTTTTATTTGATCAAAATATGCTATCTCAACAAATTTAAATGTCATACTCGATCTTATATACTACATTCAAAATAATTTTCAATTTATTAGATGGAATACAATAACAATTTGCTTTTTTTGTGTGTGGATATGAATCGTGGTATATGACAATTGAAAACGTTAGCTTTTCAAAAGACGTTCAAATATTGTTAAATTTTTTTGAAAAGTTTTAGTTTCTAATATATTTTTATTAAGGATATTTATTTTTTGAAATTCATTAACGAAATATTCGCACTATATAATATTAATAGAGACGTATGTTTAGATCTTTATTCAATAGTCATATTTTTTTAAATAACAAATTAATTGATTCATTAAGGATAAAAAAGATAATTTATCAATTTTGATCCGCTGGAAAACACGTGGATCTATTTGATCCGCTTTTAAAATTTTTGACCATAAGCCCATTTTTAAGT
Organism: Pseudoturritis turrita; assembly: GCA_900406555.1. NCBI lineage: Eukaryota > Viridiplantae > Streptophyta > Magnoliopsida > Brassicales > Brassicaceae > Pseudoturritis > Pseudoturritis turrita. Next base: position 402,665 of record OVBL01000758.1, read on the forward strand.
TCATATCAATATTTAAAAACTGCAAAAAAAAATTATGTGGCAAAAATCCCACATCAGATATAAAGATTAGTTTTGATCCAGATTCGTATTATAAAAAGATCAAAATAATGAGAAGGTAAGACTAGGAAACATAGCTTAATAGACGTACAAATTTGAAAGTTTATTTGGTTTAATTTGAACCGGATAATTAAATTAAATAAATGTATTTTAAAATATTAAGAATATTTTAATTCGGTTAAACTTATATATGAAAAATATTTTACCTTGATCAAAAAGTTTAAATATTATAAAATTTTAATATTTTAATTCGATTAAATATTGAAATATTTATAGTATTGTGCCTTGATCAAAATTTTAAAACATTAAGATATTTTACATTAAAAAATTAACACTAATATGTGGGTCAATTTGCGTATTCTATATTTAACACTAATAATATAATTGTTAAATATAATATATAAAGAGTTTGTAGACTAAAATATAAATTCAATTAAGTTTTATATCATTATAAATAATATAATTATAGTGATATATATGGGTACTACATCGTATTATTTATAGAAAATTTTGTCAAATTTTAATGTTAAAATTGTAAAATTTAATGAGGATAAATAGAATATAAAAACTACATTTAGTGAAAAATTGAAAACATTTAAACAAAACAATGAAATCATAAGAACCTACATATAATTTAGATTTGTTATAAAAAAAATAAGATACCATAAATAATTATATTAATAATGATGTACTTAATACTAGACAAATCAACACAATTAGAAAAAACAAAAAATCAAAACAAAACTATTACTAAACGAAATGAAAAATGGAAAACATTTCAACAAAACAATAAATTTATCTCAAACTACTCGATTTTTATCTACACAATTTAATACAACGTAGTCAACTATATCTACTTCCACTAATGACAAATAATATAAAATACAATACTTCAATATCTAAATATATATAATGTACTAAATAGTTGACACGAGACTATTAAGTATAAAACAAATAATGTTCCCGCACAGTGCGGGATAAAATCTAGTTGTGCTTTAATTTAGAACCTCTCAAGTGCAAAGTCTATCTTTTAATTTCAAAAAAATTAGAACCGTGGTTCAAGGATAAATAAGAAATAAAATAAAAGTGTGAGTTTTAAAAAATGATTAATTTGATAATATTATAGACACTATATAATTTTATAATATTATAGATATAAAATGATACAGTTTTTACTTATCAATTACTAAAACACTAATTAGATATATTAGAATTTTGACTATTAGATACCATATTTTAAATATATATATATAAATTCGTGAACTCTTGATATTCACAGATATTGATTTTAAATATTAAAAGAACACTAAAAATTCTAGAAAATGCGGATTCATATATATTCACAATTGGTATATAAAAAACTTAAATATCTCTTAAGAAATTTGTAAAACTACTTTATCAACAAAAACAAAATTGTAAAACTAAGGGTGGAAAAATATGGATTTTTAGATATTCTAAATGCGATTTACAACTATTCGGATCTAATTAGTGGGCTTTAGCTAACTGAAGTTCATATATTCGGATTTCGAATATTCATCCAACATATCATGATATTTTTTGGTATTAGATATATGTAGATATAGAAATCTGGATTCGTAAAAAGTATATTTAAATTAATATAAATACAAACATATATATAAATAATTGTAAGATTAAAGATTTTTCTAATATTTTTGAAAATCAAATCAGTATATTATTTAAAACCATCAACCTTGCACCTAAAGACGTTTGGGAGACCATCTCAAAGCAATTGTATGACATTGCACTAGAGTTTGTGGACTCGAAATACATGTGTTGCAGCGAAAGAGATGTTACATATAAAATCTCTTGATCAATAATAGATTTCAGTTTCAACCTCCACCAAAATATACAATTCACGAGACATTCCCTTAATTTGACTAAGAGATATATGGTGGCCAACCTGGGATACAAAGACTAAGTTAAGTTGCATATTAAATATCATAGTTAGCACCAAGTTAACGAACATGATCCGCTTAGCCTTTAAACCTTACAACGGAGAATCGTCTTTGCATACTCAGAAGTATGTCATTGGCTAATTTCGAAATTAAATGGAATCTTGTATGAGTGGAAAAAAACGATGTTGTCCTACTAGAATCATATGAAATGGAAAATCTTTGGGGTTTTCTAAAAAATCGTACACAACGTGGTGGCATTTGTAGGACTGAGCGCTACAAGTTATTCAATGATTCTTTTTCAGGTAACTTCTTGATATTTTATGTTGTGGGCGAATTTCTTACATTCGAAAACAAATTGCTATCGTTTTTCGTTGAATAATAGTTGTTCATGTCAAAAATTTCAAACTCGGTAGCATTCAAAAAATTAATTTTATATGGATCAAATTGTCTCAGCTTGTATCTTTTTAGAATCTGATGTGTGCATAATTTAGATGATTTTAACCCCTTTTTATTTTTAATCTCATTTCATTTGCATTTAGTAGTCTTCTCTTGTGTTTGAGTTCCATTTAGATTTGGGTCCTTAGAGTCCTAGGCTTGTATATTTTGAAATTTTAAACCCTAGGAAGATCCATCTTACCACCATTATATAGTTTGAAATTTGTAAATCCAATCATATAGAATACATGGTATTTTCAGTCACTTCTCAAAGCTTTCCAAGTAAGTAAAAGTTTGATACTTTTGAAACATAGTATAAAAACACACCAACCGAAACAGTAGAAGCACACTGTAAACATTATTCCTTATCCTATGTTATGTCTATATTCTCTCGTTTATCTTGCAGCCAATCAAGTAGATTGCGGATGCTGAACTAGCAAGAGATTTCCAGTCACTTCTCAAAGCTTTCCAAGTAAGTAAAAGTTTGATACTTTTGAAACATAGCATAAAAACACACCAACCGAAACAGTAGAAGCACACTGTAAGTAAAAGTTTGATAAGTTTGAAACATAGCATAAAGTCACACCAACCGAAACAGTAGAAGCACACTGCAAGTAAGAGTTTGATAAGTTTGAAACACTGTATAAAAAAAACACCAACCGAAACAGTAGAAGCACACTGTAAGTAAAAGTTTGAAACATAGTATAGAAACACACCACCGAAAAAGTAGAAGCACCCTCAAACAGTGGAAACACACCACCGAAACAGTAGGGTAGAAACACAGAGTTTATAGTATAGAATTGGATCTGCTCATTACCTGTAGTGAACAAAGGTTAGGAGCTGGTAATCAACCTGCCTCCTCATTGTCTTTCGAACTAACAGTCAACTTCCACCATTAGGGTGAGGGATTTGAAGCAGAGCCCAAGTGTAGTTGAATACTACATTGTCTTGTTGCTGCAATAGAGATAACAATCAAATACGAACCAGACTTATAATAATCAAATTGTAATAATCAAATTTTGTTACCTGTTTATCGCTCTTTATCTTGTTGCTGTTAGCCTCATTTCTCCGTTACTTGTTTCAGAGTATCATGTTATAATCTAAATGAAAACATGATAATCTCACTTACACTCTGAAATAGAGCATAAAGTCACACTGCAAGTAAGAGTGTTTCCACTGTTTGAGGGTGCTTCTACTTTTTCGGTGGTGTGTTTCTATACTATGTTTCAAACTTTTACTTACAGTGTGCTTCTACTGTTTCGGTTGGTGTTTTTTTTATACAGTGTTTCAAACTTATCAAACTCTTACTAGACGTAGCGTTTTTTAGAAGATAATCTCACTTACACTCTGAAATAGAGCAGATAATGAATGATGTTAGCCACTTGTGACTTTAAGTAAGACTTTGCCTCAACTTGGTACATAGTCTCTCAGTCTCATACCATACATTATTGGATAGTAAAATCGTGTCGGCGATCTAGAGAAAGAGGTCTCCAATAAGTAAAGAAGAGAAGCAGAGAAGATAAGACTTGACAAAAAGTGCAAATGTTTTAAACCCATGAACTAGAATTAGAAAATGTATGCAGAGATCAACAAAACTTAGTGAATTTTTACTTAATGTATATACATACGGTAACCATAACCAATACATGCTTTAGACAAATTGACTCATAAACCTTCATGTTGCTACACTTTTTTGCTTTTTTCTGTACTCTAAACAAAAACTGAACAGACATAGATAAATTGCGTTCTTACAAACTATACAAGACATAGAGTCATGTTCGGCAACTTGTCGCTAGCAACATCTTTTTGTTAGTTCATTTCGGAAACATATGATTGTTCCGTCCCAAATGAGGTTCAAATTAGGGAACAGAAACACTGTTTTACCATTGCCTGACTTGAGTTTAAAATGTTCGCTTCAAGAATACTAATTTAGCTTTCTCGAGTTGCCAAAGGTATATCAAAGATTAGTTTTGATCTCTGAGGCAAACTCAAAAAATTTCCGTTAAAGAAAAAATAACAAAAAAAAAGAAAATATAAACGACACATAATAAGTAGCATGTGAAAGAACGTGGGAAGGTTATAGAGCATATGATTTGAGACATGGATATGTAAGAAGCTTTGATGCACTGTCACTAAGCCACTCTTTGTGTGTTTTTGACTGCTGTTTTTATACTCTCAGCTTTTTTTGTCTTTACCCATTTACACACCAACTCTTTGGATTCTTTACTCTGAGCTCTTTTCTTTACCCGTTACATACCAAATAATTACAATTTGTTTTTTGTTAAAAATAATTACAATTTGTTAACACTTAGACCCATACTCTTTTTTACAATTTGTAGATGTATACTCTTAATTATTTTGAGTAAATTATTCTATTTTCACTTTTTATGTTCTAGGTTTAGGAATATAATTCACTCACTTGTCCAATTAAGAAGAGCTCAATAGACTATAGTTAGAGTGATCTCGTTCTATAGGTTGATATCTAAATCCTTTTTCCGTTTCTTCAAGATGCATGTTTTTTAGATTTTCACACATATTATGTAATAAGTTTTAATACCAAGTCTACTCATTTTCTACTATTTTCATTCTAAAAAGCACAGTTAATTTATTCTAAATGATATAGATAGATTAAGAAGACAAACATTACATTTACGTAGAAAACATAAAACATAAATCTTTATAAATAAAACAAAAATCTACAATTTATAACTTGAAAAACGGAAGAAGGAATAGGTAAGTGGCCTAGTGGTAACTTGAAGAAACGGAAGAAGGAATAAAAAAAAATCTACAATTTATAACAAAAATCTATAATTTATAACAAAAATCTACAATCTACAATTTATAATTAATGGGGTGGTGGTCTAGTTGTAACATAAGAGGTTGGTTCTTTCGTGTCATGGGTTCAACTCTCATTGGGATGGAGGGTAAATCAGAATATCTAAAGCCTGACTCCGGATACCGGAAAGATTATGGGCCAAAGGTTCGAAACTCCCACGGTTTATAAAAAAACGGAAGAAGAAATAGGTAAGTCATGTGTTCACTGTAAAACCATATTAAAAATCAATTTCTAAATACATGTACTTACTTAGAATTATGATCATCTCCTTAATTATGCTTCACTTTCATATCTCAAATCACAACAAAGGGAGATATTGAAATGAAGTTGACATTTGAGGAAAAAAAACACAGCCCTAATTAAACTTGTGAAGCAATTTAAAAGTAAATATACTTTTTTTTGTTACAGTTCATGTCCCTAACAGTTATGTCACGTAAGAGAAGATCAGTCATAATATTAGAGTAGTTTCAGACGTATTTTTAGATTGCAAATAAAAATAAAAATAAAGAAACAAAAGTAGAAGAAAAAAAGCCATGTGCTGATGATATGATCATGTAAAAGTTAGTATGACCGATCCAAAGCTAAGACTATTCACTATTGAGTAGTCACATTTCATGATTTGATTTATGTATTCAGTGTATTTGAATTACTATCATCTATCTTCTATTTTAAAAATTCGGTAACTGATTGTTTTTTATTCCAGAATGATTCAGACTACATCAAAACTTGCCTTAATATGTAACAGCTAAACCCATGAAAACTACGGCAGTAAGGGCAGTCTCCATGAATCTCAAGCCAAGGATCAAAGCAATCCGAATGGTAAATATGGCTGCAGGTTAACCGTATAAGCGTTTCGCCATTCGCTAGACTCTCCAAACAAGAGATACAACATTTTCTCGTCTCAGTCTCGACTAGCTCTAAACCGTTTATGGCGTATTGTGGATTCTTGTTGGTGCATGGTACGCATTTAAGTGCATTGCCATTCTTGAAATCCGCAAAACAGACCATACACTCTCTGCTCTCAGTGTTTACCGCAACTGAGGTAGCCTCCTGCATCTGTAAACTGTTTGTAACGTCCAGGGCTTGTGGATTCTTGTTGCATTCCGGGTTAAGTTGCGGCTTTTTTCGATGAAAGATGGGTAAGCTACGAGCTGAAACTTTGTTACGTAGCCTGGATATAAATTACGAATTGAAAACTATACAAATCAGTAATTCCAAAATGTGAAAAAGGGAGTGACAGAGTCTAACCATAAGCAACAAATCAATCTCTCAAGAAAACACTAAAGCAGAGCAATCAAAAAGCTGAGGAATTTGGGATAAACCTGTTGCTAGTCAGAGACAATCCTCGTAATCTGTTACAAAGTCTGTCCCTTTCGAGACTCTCAGAGCAACTATAACTTCCTCAGACGCTGTCATATTCAGTTTTACTCAAGTACTGAGCAGTGCTCTGAACATTCAGGACAGGTTTGTTGTGTTCCTGGGAAAGAACATAAAGGCTTACGTAAATCAAAGCCTGTGGATTAGATAGACAACTACTGAAACTAAGGAAAGGGCAAGACTTGAGGAACAATCGATCTTACAGAGGGTCCGACACGGTGCCATAACTGTCGGAGGGGAACACAGCCTTTGGAATCATGGCGATTGCGGTTAAGGGAGCTTCGATTAAGAGAAGGGTCAGATCCTAAACCCGAATGAGATCGACCCAATTGAGGTTTTCTGGGATAGAAGCGCTCCGATGCGCTCGTCATGCTCCGGGTCACCGGAATCGTAATCCGACTTAGAAACGATTAAACTTGTAGTCGTCATTTAAGATGAGAGAAATTTGGATCGATGTCAATCACAACGATTAACTGTGAGGAGATATGATCGAATCTTTGAGAAATCTACAATTATACATTGTTTAGATTTTCGATAATCGAATCAGTTGACTCAAAATCCTAGAAAGTGAAAAAACAGCACTCAAGCGGCGAATGGAGGGAAATCGATCAGAAGTGACGTCATGCATCGCGTCACCGAACCTCTAGAAGACATCTTGAGACGGCGTCGTTTTGGCATTAATTATTTTCTTAAACAAATTCGATATTATCAAACATTAAATATTTTCACCATCTACTTGAAATTTGAGAGCACATCTAAACAAAAATCGTTTTGCATTAGTTGCTGCGTAAATTAGATTTAGCACAAACAAAGAATAACCATAATCTCAAACGATTTAACCATTGAACCATTTATCATCCATCATATGAAAATGATCATAATCAAACGTTTGTACGTACGTATACCAGTATTCCTTGGGATTATTCATGTATAGTTACTTAGTACTAGTCCCCAATTTAGTTTTTGTTTCTAATAATTATAAAATCTCAAGGAAGATTATAATGATCAGGATCAGGTTTATCAACACCGTCGACGTTCCTGAGCCAAAACGTCATGTCGAAGGAGGCAGCACCGTCAGGGACGTCGTTCATCACCGACTCTTGTCCCGGCGGAAAGAATATTCCGGTACGTGGGTGTGGAACCCAGCTGCTCACACTAATCTCCTCTTCGCCCCCACGGTTGATCATCTCTACCCTCTCATCACTATGATCGAAAATATCTTCAGAGTAGTCGACGACCACCATCGGATTTGGTTTTGTAGCTTTGCTGCTTATCATTGCACGCCCTTGGAATTGCTTCCAACTCCTAACATCATCATTATAAAACTATATTTACTTCTATACTTATTACACATTTTAACTACTTCTAGTTTTTTTTTAACACCAACCCTAGCTAGTTATATAATAACAAGATATTATAGAACAAAATCATTTGGTAAAAAAACATGTTAATTTGATTTTGACGAATGATATTTGTTTTGTTTTTATAAGGTTAAAACTTTAAACAACAATAATATATTAACACGATGATTTATGTTGGTTCTTTTCACTTTTTTTTTATGACGTGTTTTGTTGTTAGAAGCATTTGATTGTGAAAATAAAAGATGAATGATGAGAAAAGTTATGGCGTTGACCTTAACAGTAGCTTTGGTGCATTGGCGATCCCAGTTCTTCCCATCAACTGTGCCAACTCAGAACATATAGACACAAATTAGTTTTAGTTTATTTTAATTTTATATTATGTTTATATAAGGAATTAGAGTACTTACCTATATTTAAACTGATAATAGTATGGGTATATTTCTATCAGTCTAAAACTTGAGCTTGTGTTCTGAAATCTCTTTGGTCTTATTCTATATATACACACGAGAAATTGTACGGGTAGAGAATCTTGAGAGTGGGGAGAAAAAGAAAAGAGAATAATATAGTTTCTTGAACAATTTATCAGTTGTTACTTGTTATTTTAAATGATTTTAACGTGTGGATCCTCTTCTATCGATCGAGTGGTAGATCGGAGATTTGGGTTTCAGATTCCAGAATACGAAAGGTGATTAGTTGCCGATTATGGATGTATATGTATGTAAATTTCAAATTTTTTTTTTTTTTTTGAAACTTAAATTTCAATATGTTGAGGTTTGAATCGTCTATGGTATTCCATATGTTTTTAAATATGATCGTCTATATATGTGGCATTTGTGAGTATAAGTTTGATATGTTTATCGTAGACTATATTAATTTAATTTAGTGTTAAAATATAAATATAAAGAAGAAAAAAAGCTAGAGAACTTAACGTAAAAAGTCTTCAAGAATATCAAAGTACAAAAGTTATTGTTTATTAAATTAAATTAATTTCGATTAATGAGTGCCGTTGGTTCTAAAGAAGTTCCGAATTTAATCTGATTATGATATCGGATGGTGATAATATTGCAAGAAGTATATATTTCAACATCATCACGCGTATAGTTGTAGATGCAATGCTTCTGTAAACGAAAGTTAATAATAATAAATAAATAAAACTATAGCTAATAAGAGATAAAACCAATAACCCAGACTTCAAAGTATTAAGAAAATTTTATATTTAATCAAGTTGTAGTGTTGCATGCATGGATCGTTATGCATGCTAGACAATAATTTCGGCCGGGTATATTTATAGTTTCGTTTCTATACGTTTTGTCTTTTTTAATGTTCAATGCTATTTCATAAGTTGTTCTTTGTTTTCTTTTTCTTTTTACTTTACTTCCAAAAGTTTCACCACTGAAAGCTTTTTCAAATTTTACGAACTTTAACATATGCTTAACTAAAATATAAACTACTTAATTTGGTAGCAACTTTTTCAATAGGAAACTTAGCATATATTCAGTGATGCACCTTGTGTAGCTTCATAAGGAAAAATGCGAAATCCAATGGAAGAAATCAGTTTAAAAAAAGATGAGACTATTTTACGACAAACAAATTCAATTCAACTTAATCGTTTCTTTTGTCAATTTTCGTAAAAAGTTGTGAACATTGGTCTTAATTATTCGACGTAGTTGGTTGGTATAACTATAAATCTTTAATCCATATACGCAAGTTTTGAAAAACATGCTATTTTTGGAGTTGACAAAGTTATTTCATAAAAACAGAACATGCAAAATACCAGCTTGATCATAAATTTTTTTAGGAAGATGATCTTGATATATTATTCTATCTTAATATGTTTTTCTTTTGATGATAAAACCTTCTATCTTATTATAGTTAACTCAAAACTACATATTTCAAGTCACTAGTCAGTTGTTACTTTGCATTTTTGAATGTTTTAATTTAAATTAATAAAAACAAAAGTCTCAAAAAAAAAAAAACCTTCTATCTTATTAATACGTTACAAATTTACAATGAGGTAACGCTGTTATTGGTTTTTCTTGTCCGAATTGATGTCTTAGGAATTTTATCATCCCAATTAAAAAAAAAATAGATTTGGTATGTTTCCGTATGCTATTAGTTTCGGTTTAGATTCAATTTTTTTTACAAAATATATTCTAAAAATTAATTAAAATAACACAGATAATATAGGTAGAATGTATAACAAACCAATTACACTTCGTCTACACGATCTCTATTGATGATTCTAGTTATTTGTCGAATTATCTCTAATTGTTCGAAATCGAAACAAAAGTATCGTCGACCCAAATCTGCTCTGAACTTCGAAATTTTTTTAGAGGTCTAACCTATAAAGTGATCACGCCCAACAAAATATGAAGGAATAGTGGGATTCACATTGGTGCTTAACTTGAATTTTGCTTCACATATTTTTGTAAGAAAAAACAAAAGGAAAAAAGGTTTTTTCTTTAATCCAAAACTATAGAAAGAAACATTATTTAGATGCCTTGTTATAATTGGTGTAAAGAACCTCTCAATCGCAGGTGGGAATCTTCATTTTTTTTCTTCTTCTTATCCCCGTTTCCCATTTTTTTCCTGTCCATGTGACATTTAAAATTGTGCTTTAATTTAGAACCTCTCAAGTGCAAAGTCTAGCTTTATTTTTTATTTTTTAAATTAGAACTATGGTTCAAAATAAAATAAAAATAAATTAAAGTGCGAGTTTTAAACTTTTAATAAGATTTATTCATAATTTTAATAACATGATTAATTTTATAATATTATAAACACTATATAAAAATGATATAGTTTTTACTTATCAATTACTAAACACTAATTGAATATATTAAAATTTCGAGTAATAAAAAAAATATTTTAATTATATTTATATTTATTCAAATCCGTGAACTCTAGATATTCATGAATTCATGGTTTTAAGCTAACTAAAAAGTTTGGATATCAAGATTTTAAATATCCGTCCAGCATATCATAAGATATCAGATGTAAATATCTAAATCTGTACCCGTAAAAATTAAATTTAGATTATTATAAATACAGACATACCTACGAGTAATTGTAGGATTAAAGCTTTCTATAATTTTTTTTTTGCCATAATTTCTTTTTGATTGTTCAAAGTTCCAAAATCCTTAATATCCAGTTCCAAAATCTTTAATATCCAGGATAGAGAGATAATCGTTCTAAAAAAACAAAACAAAAACTACTCTCTTCTACCAGTTTAGAATACCTTCTCCAAGGTTCAATTCTTCTTCTTCTTCTCCTCAAGTTTCTTGGACTGCTGAGCAAACAAAACATTGACCCTATCCTCCGTTTGAATGAGTCGCTCCTTCAGGACTTTATCCTCCTTTGTCTTTATCCTCCTTTGTCTGGCCGCAAATCTTCCTCCGCAAGACCTCAAACACAGAACCATCCAATACACCATCCACCGCCCTCTCAACAACACGATCCTGGGCCAATTGAGCAACTCTTGCAATCTCGTCCTTGTTTTTCAATGGTTTGACCAATGGTTGATTAATATTTCTACACCAGGACGTATGGAGTTCGAGTCCCGGAAAATGCATACTAATAGAGGCAAAATTTACAGGAGATTTTTAGCGTGGTGTAAGTAGAGCCGTTCGTCATGGTCCCGCATGTCAAGTTTAAAATTGTCCATTGTAGAATCGTTCATGTAATTGTTCTCATAATTTGTAATAGTTAATATACCAGCGTTAAAAAAAAAGCTTTCTATAATATTTTTGAAAATTAAATCAATATATTATTAAAGAACATCACCCTTGCACCTAAAGACATTTGGGAAACCATCTCAAGGCAATATCACAATGATAGGTGAGGTTGTGAAACCGCCATTAAGTTAATTAATTCATTGATTACGATCAACATATGTATGTCCATCGATTCTAAAGAGTTCACTGGTCAGTGAAGTAACGGGACCATAGATGGAGAGTTGGTTCCTGCCGTGATGAAGAGCGCCAATTCTCGATCGTATGGAAACACGTGAATAAGAAATCAAGTATTTAGTTTGAAATTTATAAACCAAGCATCTAAGATCTCCCATAATTAGAAACCAATCATATTTCTAGGAACGTCTGAATAAAGAACATATAGTATTTATTTTGAATTTTTTTTAACTAATATGACTTCTAGGAACCAATCATCCAAGATCTCCAATAATTAGAAACAACCAATCATTTTGAGATTCAAAATAAAAACGCAATAACTTAATCATTTTGATGAAGGGAGAGTGAATAAGAGCGATTTTGGAATAATTATTTATAGATTGAAAATTCTTTTATGTTTCAGGTGTAAGTCCATTAAAATACCTTGGTTTGCATGGTTTGTCTCATGTAAATTCTGCATTTTCCCGAGAGTTGTGTGCGATCAGTGAGAGTGAATGCGAATATGTTATCATAGATAATTATCTGTCATCTGGTTTTTCTTTTCGTCGTTTTCTTCTCTTGGTTTTGATCGAAGGTGACTTAAACAGTGGGGTTTTTGGTTTCGATTCATGAGGTTTGGGCCGGTGGTCTCGGATCCGGTTTGGGTTTCGATCGGTGGTTGTGGCTGGTTCGGTTTCTGCCGAAGCTGCGTGTGGTCCGGTGATTCCAGATTCACGAGGTTCTCCCTTGCCTTCGGAGCCGATCTCTTCGTATGGTTATGCGTCTTCTCGTCAAGCGTTTGGAGTTGGAGTCATCCCGCTGTGGTGTTGTTCGTTGAGGCTAGGTGAATTTGGGTTCCGATAGGGTGTAGAGTTTTTCAGATCTGGTTTTGTCGGGATCAGCGTTATTTACGACTACATATAAGTCCGATTAGAGTTTTCCAGCCTATTCTCTCCTCTTGCCGTCTCTTTCGTTGGTGTTGCGATAAGGCGTGAAGAGGCAGTGGCTTTTTGGTGAACTGAGAATCTGGTTAAAGGCTGTGGCGAAGGTGGTTGGTGCCTGTTGTAGTTGGTTTGATCTCTCTCTATCCATGTTTCTCGATCTCGTTGGTTAAATCGTTCTTCTACTAGGTATTGGTCTCTTGTCTCTAGGATGAGATTTTATGCTACGCGTTTCAGTTATGGAATCAGATTGCTGTTTCGTTAAATCTATTTATCGGTTTTTCACTTGGTCTTAATCGAATCGCATCCTTCATCTTCTCTTCTCTCTGAAGTTTTGATGAATCGATTAAGCGGCTTTTTTAGCCTCCTCCACTCGAAAATAAAATCAGGTTTGGTCGAGATCTGGTTGGTTTGTTGCGTCCATCTCACCGGTTCATTGTCGACTGTAGTTCAACTTACCCGGCATCGGCTTCTTTACAACGGTTATTGCCCTTTTGGGAGTTTCTGTTTAGTCACTCAAAGGATTCACAATTGTTCAAATTTCTGAAGTCTACACACATCAAGAAAGGACTTGAAAAGCTGAAATCGTAGTTCGAAATTGACGGTTCTCCAGTGATCTTTGATCGATTTTCATTCTTGGTTTGGACCGCTTAAATAGATTGATTGTTTGGTTAGTTTGATTCCATTTTAACGCGTTAGTTTTAATCTTGTTTATTATCTTTTATCTCTTTGTAATATCTCTATCTTATGACTTTTGGCTCTTGATCAGCAACGGATGTGACTATCGTCTTGAACGTTGCGCCAAAAGCTCTTCCTACATTATTGTTTGCTGTGATTTCTGTAAGGTGCCTATTGGTATCAGTTGCTTTCTTTGAAGGTTTATGTCCTCCTTGTACTCTGTTTAATAAATTAAATAAGCATTAAAAAAAAAAAGATAATTAGAAACAACAAATCATTTTGAGATTCAATTATGGAAACACAATAACCTAATCATTTTGACGAGGAAATAGTGAATAAACGTGATTTAAAAATAATTATTTACTAACCGACTGAAAATTCTTTTATGTTTAATGTGTTAGTCAATTAAAATACTTTGATTCGCATGATTCATCTCCTATAAATTCTGCATTTTCTCGAGAATTGTGTACGATCAGCGAGAGTGAAGGTGAAGATGTTATCATAAATAATTAGAAACAACCAATCATTTTGAAATCCAATTAGGGGAACACAATAACCTAATCATTTTGATGAGGAAAGAATGAATAAGAGTGATTTTTACTAACCGATTGAAAATCATTTTCTGCTTTAGGTGTAAGTCCATTAAAATACCTTCGTCCGCTTGGTTCATCTTCTGCAAATTCTGAATTTTTCCGAGAGTTGTGTGCGATCAGCGAAAGTGAATGGCCACAAATATTGGGTATTTTTTGTAAATCAACAAATCATGTCTGAAAAACCTTTTTGTAAAATTTTCACAAGTGTGTTTACATTGTTATTATTTCGTAGCAAAATAAATCAATTAAAATGTTTTATCACATTTATTATCAAGTATAGCTAATCTTTTTTTATTTTGTGTTGAATGGTTTTCTAATATAATATATATATATATATATATACTAGTTGATGGTCCGCACCGTGTGCGGGCATAAGAATTTTCAGAAGAATAAGTTAACATTAATATTTAATATTCAATTTTATTATTTATAAAAATTAAATACGTAATTGCTAGTTTTTAAACTTATATGCATGTAAAAATGAATATGGGTTGGATAATATTTTTAATATTTCGAGTGTCATCTTGAAGGGTTTTCGTTTTGGAACTTTAATATCTGTGTTGAAATAAAACGCAAATGATAGGAAATAAATTAATTCACATACTATTGTAGACTGACAAAATCATGCATAGTAAAAGAGCAGCCTTGGAGTATTTGGTCCAGCACTTCACGCTCACTGGTAGGCTGGATAGGTAAACCTTCATATTCACTGAAACTTCCGATAAATGATCTCTTCCCACGTTTGGGAATCAATAGATTTTATATTGCTTAATCAATGGACTGTTGATATTTTTTCTTTTGAGTGCTAAAAAGACAATTATCATATGTCGTATGTCATATTAGACAATAATTACTAGAACTTATGCTTTTACAGGACATAAAAAGAGCGTAAAACCAGGTCACAAAGAACATTTCTCAAACAATGCTGAAGAATGTTATAAACCACGTTAGCTAAGAATAAATGGAAAGAAAAACAAAACATTATAAAATATATGTACACAATTAAAAAGAAATCATACCTTGTTAATATGCGAAACCTAGAGAACACAAAACGGAAATCAGAGGTATATAAATCATAAGAAGAAAGAAAATTAATATATACGAAATGAAAAAAAATAGAAATGTGTATTATACATATATACGAAAAGATCATACCTCGCCGATCGGAGAAACTAATCTGCAAAATATAGAAAACACACGAACAAAAATATATCAATAACGGAACAAAACCGAAACAAATCGACGATGAAAACACTAAAAATATTAAACTATACATATATACGAACAAAGAACGCATAGTTTTTAGCAAAACAGATATCCTGTAATTATCAACGTGGAGTGAACCTATAGAAATCTGGTAGAGCATATGTATATAGATTGTGTTTACGATCTTATGTTTTTAATTTGGATTAAAAATGAAGTTTGAATTTTTATTTTTTAAATCAAAAATTGCCTCCTTCTGGTACGATCCTCAAAACCACCGATAAAGTGTAAAATTGGTTTTCAAGAGTATATGTATTAACCTTGAGAGGTATCTATTGATGATAAATTATTAAATCATACCTCGTCGATGGGATTTAAATGGATTGGAGTTAGCATAGTCCAAGCGAACCCACTTAAAATCTTTGAAACAAAGTAACGTAAGAGAAATATAGGTATTGAATTGTGTAGACACTAAGAGAAATATTTATAGAGGATAAAAATATATAAAAAATGAGAAACTGATGATTTGTTTGACAATGAAAAAAAGAAGATAGTATATATAAGAATCGAATAAGATATAGATAACCATGAAAATTGTTTTGATATCATCAAATTCGATATTTATATATATATATATATATATATATATATATATATATATATATATATATATATCCATAAAAATATAAACCACTTAAAGACAAATATATCCGTTAACTAAATAAATTTAGAAAACTATAAATTATCAAATATCGCATTATATATATATATATATATCTATAATTAAAAAAATTATAAGATAAATATTGAATATATCCGTTAAAAATAAAAATTAAAGACAACATAAAAATATAATGTAATAAAAACTCAACTATTAAAACAAATATTGAATATATCCGTTAAAAATAAAAATTAAAGACAATATAAAAATATAATGTAATAAAAACTCAACTTTCAAATAAAAATTAAAGACAACATAAAAATATAATGTAATAAAAAATTATAAAACAAATATTAAATATATCCGTTAAAAATAAAAATTAAAGACAACATAAAAATATGATGTAATAAAAACTCAACTTTCAAATTAAAATTAAAGACAACATAAAAATAGAATGTAATAAAAACTCAACTTTCGTTCTGGTGCATAGTTACCTCTCTAATAATATAATAGATATCGATCATACTAATCCGGCCCGACACGATCCAAAACCTACAAAACCTCATATATTTGAGTGCGACCTGGTCCGGTCTAATTGTTTTTTGGGTTTATATATGTATATATAAAATACACAATAAATAAAACATAAATTAAAGGGCATAATATTTCAAATTTTAGATAGTAGAGTTAACACGTATAAGCATAAATTTTAATTTCATTGAGGTTAATCGAGTTTTAAAACATGAGCATTAAAATTTATGTGTTTTGGAGGAAGAAGAAAATTCCAATAATTATTTTAAAACATGAGCATTAATACTAAATGTAGACTTTGATGCCATTGAAGGTAATTATGATGTTTAGTACATCTTCCGCCATTCAAATTAACTCATCATATATAATGTTGTTTTTGAGACTTCTACCATTGCAAATCTATGTTGTTATGAAAAACAAAATTATTGCTACTCTATTATTGGCGTCTATAAGGGTATCAAAATGGTTAAAATTGATGAGTCAGCCCAAACCAATCCAAACCATGGATTTTAATGAATCGGAGATTTGGATATTAATGGATTAATGAGTTAAATGGATTAATAGATATAATGAGTTGAGTTGAAATAGTTTGGATCAAAATGGGTTAATGAATTATCCAGAACAAAACCAAGATTAATTTAAAATGTATAAATCAAATAAAACCGAATCAAATTTCTAAACCAATTTTAATAAACTGAATGTAACTTTATTTATATATGATATTATCGTCTTGCAAAGATTTTACATATAAGTATTTAAATCGGTTCATTCTATTGGTTTAGTGAAAACCAATTGAGACTTTGATATGATTAATTTTGGGTCTTTGGCTTTCACTCTTCAGTAACCAGAAGAATTTTTAATTAAACAAAATCCAAATTATATCACTTAGATACAGTTAAATCCATAATTCAAAACTAAACCAATTTCACATTAAACTGAACTTAAACCGAACCAGTTGAACATGTGGAAGAACATCAACTTCGATTTAGTTAATCTATGACTCCAAAACAAACCGATTTCAAAAAATATTACGATTTAGTCCAAAACGTAATAATAATTCAAACTCCAAAACAAACCGATTTCAAAGGAACGCTAGCTATTTCGATGACGACGACGATTGATGATGATGGCGATGATGATGGTATGATAATTATTTATTATTATCATGATTAATTTTGATAATTATTTTAATAAAATAAAAATATTTCATGGATCAACCCATTTAACCATTAACTCATTAATTTAAATCAGTTATGGATTGATCCAATTCATTTGTTTAATTGGATTAAATCATTATCCATTTAACATTCAAATTATTTGGGTATGGATTAGTTTGGTTTGGTTTAATCATTTTGACATCCTAGACGTCTAAATGTAAAGCTTTTTTTTTTTTTTTTGGTAATTTAAAGCCATTCTATATTTCCAGTTTGCAATAATGATGTGTTTTTCATACGCTTTGATATTATTTTATAAATAAAGAAAAATGTTTTCAAATGTTTAAAATAATAGATAGAACATGCAGTAAAAAAAAGTTGCACTAAAGACTAAACTGCATTTAAACGGATTTCAACAATCAACTTTATTTATATTTGCATTTTTTAGAACATTCTAATGTGTTAGACCATTTTATTTATACACCAAAATAAAATGGTGTAATTTCAAAATGGTGTTGGGTTTTCTCTCTAATGTATTATATCATTTTTTTTGTCACACTCTATGTATACTCTAAGTATATTCTATTTTTTAATTTTATTATTAATAATATAATTTATTTTTAAAATTTACGAATTGACCCCAACTATTTTTATATATTTTAAACTTTAATAAATTATGATATTATTTAAATTTAACATTTATTATATAAAGAAAAATACATTACACTATATAAAATAACAAAAGCATTAGATTTTGGTTTAATCATCACCATTTGTATACTATAAATGATCAATTAACGCATTTCGATGTGAAAAATGAACGTCTTTATCTTTAATTTTTCTAAATCGAGCAAGAAATTCTTGGAACCAGATATTATCATTATCGGCTATTTCGACCTCCGGATATGAAGCTTCTTTTCCAACTTCAATTGATGCATCAAGATTGCGTTCATATTTGATTATCATGTTATGTAAAATTACACATGTAGTCATTATGTTATATAACACTTTCCTTTCTCAAAAATAACCGGTCATTTCACAATAACAAAACAAGATTGAAAAACTCCGAACGCACATACTATATCTTATCTACAACACAATATATTATTTATATAAAATTTTGAAATAATGAGAAAGTAAATAATGTGTAAATATTCACCTAACCTATCTCTTTATCTCTTTGTACGTAGATTTTATACATTTAAAATTTATCCATAAATTTATCTTGATTTTTATAATAATCAATTTTAAAATTGTTTAAAATTTAAATGACCTTTTTTAAGTAAAAAAGTTAAAACCAAAATGGTGTAAGAAATGATATGACACCATATTTTATATAAAAAATGAGTTTACACTATTTTAATATTAAAAATAAAATTTGGAAAGGATTTTATACCGAAATAGGATTTGGTGCAGGCTGTTAGACCGTCCAGAACCTTGGCGTTTGGGGCCACAAAAAAATAAAAAAGACCGAACGGGTTTAATCAAAAAATATTCGAATTTTTTTTCGGTTTTAAATATCTAGGTCCTAAAATGCTATTTTTCATGGTCGGTTCGGGCCGGGCCGGGTCCTTCTTTAAATCGACAAATGGTTACAAACCGCCCAACGGGCCTATAGTTTTATATTCATTTGGGTCTATAACCGTTTTTTACTCGTGTGTTTCTGCATGCACGCCGACGCCAGTTGGAGACAGCAAGCTCAGGAATCCCTTCCATTCCGCAAGATTTACCGGCGTTTTTTTTTGTTTTTTGTTTTTACGATCAATTGGAGCTGATGATGAAGTAACCAGAGGTAGATGGGACTCAATTGCTTCTGCGCTTGTTTGATGGAACTCAGGTGTTCCAACTTCCAAGTACGATGGGAATTTAATGGATGAATTGGTTGAGAAACATTTAGGTGGAAGAGAAAGTTACGTACGAAGCAAGAATCGAGCCGAGGCTCCATTATTTTCACCACCTTACATTCTTGAAGAGATGACGGAGAGAGCAGTCACAGTTGTTGGTGCTGGTTTGGCTGCTGCAAGGCAGGTTTCAAGGTTTGAAGAGACGTGTGTAGGTATATTTGTCTATATATATATATATAAAGAAAGCTTGATACGTGAAACCCTAATTACTATTGCAGCCGTTTGTTTGTCTGAAGGTTTGAAAGAATGAAGACGATGTCCGATCTTTCACCAAAATTGGTAGGGGAGATATTTTCTAGGGTTCCAATGACATCTTTGAGAGCAGTGCGGTGTACTTGCAGAAAGTGCAAGGAAGCAGTTTCTCGGATTCATGATGATGGATTCGAGGGTCTGTTCAATGAAATTCGATCTCCAAGAGATCCACAACGACAAGGACAGCGACTTGGTTGTTCCATCTATAAAGCAAATAGGTAAACTTGATAAAATCGAGGTACATGGCCGGTCTAGAGCATAAGCAAGTGAAGCGATCGCTTAGGGTTTTTTAGGGTATCCAAAAACATTAGACCGGCACTGTTTCACTGTGATGGCTTGTTGTTATGCGTCATCAAGGACAACTCTAGTCTCGTGGTTTGGAATCCTTATTTGGGGCAAACCAGGTGGATCCAACCCAGAAACAGTTTTCACAGATTAGACAGGTATGCTCTCGGTTACAACATTAACCGTAATCACAAAATCTTGAAGTTTTTGGATGATCACCTGTGTGTCGGAAAAAACCACCTTTTCGGGTACGAAATCTACGACTTTAGCTCTAATTCATGGAGGGTTCTCGATGTCACTCCGGACTGGGATATACGGTTTTATCAACGCGGTGTGACTTTGAAAGGAAATACCTACTTTTTCGCTCAAGAGAAAATTACAGTGGAAGGAGTAGAGGTAACAGAGATTGAAGATTTTCTACTCTGTTTTGATTTCACAACAGAGAGGTTTGGGCTCTATCTTGCGTTAGAGATGATCAGCTTGCGGTGTTATATCAGCGCTTGGAGGCATGTGAGATCTTGGAGATTTGGGTTACCACTAAGATTGAGCCCACTGCGGTGTCGTGGACCAAGTTTTTGGCAGTGGATATGAGACCACACTCACTGGTTTTCAGTTTGAGGTTGAAGCTGGGAGCTTCTTCATCGACCAAGACACGAAAGTCGCTGTGGTTTTTGATATAGACGGATATATACGGACCCAGCAGACCCGTCGCTACAAAACAGCTTACATCATTGGACAAGATGGATACTTCAAATCTGTTAGCCTCGGAGAAGCTCCGGACCTCGGAAAACCTGACAAGCTATATAACGAGTACGTTTATTGTCGCCCACTCGTGTGCTCTTCTTATGCTCCAAGCTTAGTGCAACCCCAAATCAACCAGCCGGGAAAAAGTAAAGAAAGAGATAATTAGTTTCATTTACCATACTTTGCTTTTGTTTCTCATCCATTTACTTTCAATAGTCAATTATTATTTTGTGTTTGCTATTTTATCCATCTAATAAAGAATTCGGCTTTTGCATGCCTTAGCCTTAATTTTCAGCTGTGTTTATCATCATTTTTCAGCTTCATGTTTCGAATCACATTCACTACATACATAGCAGATAATGGATGATGTAGCCACATACATAGCAGATAATGAATGATGTAGCCACTTATGGTTTTAAGTGAGACTTTGCCTCAACTTAATGTACATAGTCTCTCAGTCTCAGACCATAAATAATTTATATTTGTAAAAACATGTCTCCAATCTAGAGAAAGAGATCCAATAAGTAAAGAAGAGAAGCAGAGATCAACCAAACTGAGTGAATTTACTTAAATGTGTTTTTTTTGTAATACGATAAGGTTTTTGTAAAACTCCTCCTAAAAACACGACATTTGGCAATCTATCTCATTGACACGTGGCACCTATTTTGATATCACGTAATTACATTTATAGACGCAAGCCTTTATACAAAGCCCACAGAATCTCACTTTATCTGAAGCCCAACCCATCATCACCTCACGACGGTTGCAAGTAAAGGTCCATGGTCTCCGAGAGCAAAAGGTAAAATGGTTTGGAACAGAGGATTAAGGAGTTTTTGTTAGACAGCTCAGCCATGACTCATGAGTAGGAGTTGAGGAGATTAACTTACACTTAATGTTATTTCTTTTTCATTCTTCTTTAGATACAAATTGGGAGGAAATGAAGAGCCTTTAAACATTAAAATACATGATTCAACCACCAAAATAGAAATCGTAGCTAAAGATTTAGGAGCAGGTGTTATATTCTTCGTCACAAAAAATTTCCTAACGTCAATGGTGAATAGCACATTCACATCTCACAAATCAAACAATTAAACTGTTACAAACTCTATCTAAGAGAGAGACCATACTAGCACATCAACGACATAGGTGGCCACTAATCTTGCATTGAATCCACCTCTAAAGGACTCCTATAAAAGCTGATTCTCCATCTACATCGCTCCCACGCTACTTCACATCCCTCAAAAATAAATAACCAGCACCAAAAATGGTACACCGAGCTCCTTCCATATCCACCGAACATGTTGCCAGAAAGACCTTCCATCACCTTAAAGGAGACTTTTGCAAAGACGACATGTTGGTCAGCTTGATTGGAGCTCACCTTCACCGACCAGACAGCCTTCGAGGGGACCGATGAGAGAGACCATACTAATTTATAGCAACACAATTCATGTGGTTTTCTCATACAATTTCTACTCTCTTATTGTTGTTTAAGATTTTTATCAACGGAAACAAAGTTGCAGCTAGGAATATGTTGGTGTCATGATCGAGTAAAAGAGCATATAGTCTTGAAGCCTTTGTCGTACTCTCTGAATCTTTTTTTTTGGTTGTGTAATTCTTCACATGTAGTTTGAATTGTTGGTGAACATGATTATGGACTGGTATGGAGAAGTTGCTGACTGGTAAAAAACTTGATCACATTTGGAATAGAATGCAGTTCTCCTTACAATCGTTTCTTTTTGAAGATAAGATGGTTACTAATATTGGTTCTTGACATTTCTTTTGGATTTTCTTGCGCAAAAATAAAGGATATCTGAGGAAGGAGCAGCATTATTAGAAATTCGAATTCTCGAGTAGGTTTATTAAAGATAGAGAGGAGACTCACATAGAGTAAAAGAGGATTTACCAGAGATATTTGGTCTTCACGAGACAAGGCCAGTAGGTAAGAACCATTGTATCTTTTGTTTTCAACATTTGTTAAATTTTCATCATATTCCAGTTTATCAATAAACAATTATAATTTATTCATTTCCTAAAGTACTGATGCAAAACAATCATCTGATTCAATGCACTTGAAATTGTTACTAATATCTTTTCTTTTTGAAGATAAGATGGTTATTAATATTGGTTCTTCACATTTTTTTTGGATTCTCTTGCGCAAAAGTAAAGGATTTGTGAGGAAGGAGTAGCAATAGTAGAAATTCAAATTCTCGAGTATGTTTGTTAAAGATAGAAAGGAGACTCACATAGAGTAAAAGAAGATTTACCAGAGATATTTGGTCTTCATGAGACAAGGCTAGTAGGTAAGAACCATTGTATCTTTTGCTTTCAACATTTGTTAAATTTTCATTATATTCCAATTCATTAATAAACAATTATAATTTATTCCTTTCCTGAAGTACTTATGCAAAACAATCATCTGATTCAGTGCACTTGAAGTTGGAGAAGAAGTTTTGGAGAGTTTTAATTTTTTCGTATATTTTTCCGAGTGAATGGTTGAATTGGTATGAAGAGAAGCCGTTAGTCATTGCTTGTGTGATATGCAGATAAAATAATAGACAAAAATGAGCAACATAAATAGATAAAAATAAGAAAGTTTAACTTTTAAAGGTTTTGTGTTTAAATCAAAGAAATTAAAGTTTTGATATTATCAAATTCTAAAAAATCGATGAATTAAAGAGTTTTTGGAGAAAAAATGCATAAACATATGCAAACAATTATACTAAATTAATTTTAAAATTATTGGTAAGGAATGAGCTAGAGAATAACTAAAAATATATGTCGCCAAAAACTAAATTGTGTACTTATGTTGTATATTTGACATGAATAAATTCTAAATTTTAAATAACTCAAACACTTGCATACTTAAGTGAAAGAGATCAATATATCATTTTATCTATTTTTATTTTTGATAAACATATAAATTCGGTTGGATTACCAAAATCACAAACACTACTATAATACCATTTTATTCATACCAAAATAGCAAACAAATCTATAAACAACATACCCGTGCGTAGACCGGAACATCCCCTAGTATACTATAACCATAAGTAATACATGCTTACACAAATTGACTCATAAACCTTCCTGTTGCTACACTTTTTAATCTTTTTCTGTACTCTAAACAGAACTGAACAAGATATAAATAAATTGCGTTTTTACAACTATACAAGACATTTCCATGCGTCTTTTAAGACTTATGCAAGAATCACAGAGTTTTTGTGGATCTGTCTTTTGTAGGTGGAGTTCATGGGAGAAGGCTAGCAGAAGACTCATCTCCATGTTCTTGATCCAACTGTGACTCTGATGGAACTCCTGAAACTGGACTTGTTTCCTCTGGGATAAATCTCACCCATCGTTTCTCCTTCACGAGTTCTAAGAACGGGTGCAAGCAGAACCCGAGAACAATGATCACACCGCTGATTAAAAACGTCTTTGCGGTGGCCAAAACCATCACAAGAATGAGAAGGAAAGAAGGAGGCAGGCAGAGCATTAAAACCCCAATGGTGTTTAAGGGAACTCTATAAGGTCGGTGAAGATCTGGTTTCTTGATCCTTAGTTTGACAAAGGCTGCGAATTCCAGAAGCATACCTAAGGCGTACAAGAAATTCAGAAACTCTATGATCTCTTGAAAGCTCATCCACGACAGGAATATGACTCCGGTTGCTGAGCACAGAATACTGATTGTTGGTGTCCCATACTTTGACCTGTAACACACAAAGAGCGTTGAATCAAGTTTTACAAGGGCATCATAACCAAAACACACTCTTGAAGACTAAGTAACTGACCTCTGGGCGAAAAATGCAGGGAGCATCCCGATCTCGCTCATACCGAGAAGCTGAAATGCATCACTACTCATCTCGGCTTCAAACAATCCTAGATTTGACATTGCAGCAGCAGCTTGTATGCATCCCTTGAGCCAAACACCTCCAATAAGCATTCCAACCTCAGCAAAATACCCATCACTCCACTCACCTGAAGAGGACGGGCTTAGAGCTCCAGTCCCTGCCATGAGCGGAATCAAATAGGACCCCATGACCAACAAAACCGCTCCAAACAAAGCCTTTGGAAACGTCTCCCCGGGGCTATCAACTTCTCCTGCAAGCGTACTAGCTTTGTCCCAATAATTCAGATTCCAAAACATGGTATTGAAGTACCCTCTCCAATTAACTTTTTGGAAATCCACAAACAACCAACGCTTAGGCCTGATACGAGGAACCGCAAGCAAAGCCATTACAACAAAAGGGCAGAGCGAGAGAACCGCAAGCAGAACAGCTGAAAAACCAACAATATGCAATCCTCTATAGTTCAAATACGTCAGTGAGAACGTGATGCCTAATAGAGCAGGAACACGAGCAGCTACATGATTCAAAACAGGGAACGAATGTTTCAGGTAATCAAGAAACAATACAGGGTACAAAGCATTGTCCATAACACCACTGAACCATTTCCAAAACCCTTCTTGGAATCCCCAAAACGGACCAAACGCTGAAGAGATCCAAACCACGTAGCCACCATTCTCAGGGAAGCTTGTGGCGAGCTCTGCTGTGACCAGAGCTTCGGGTATGCTCCAAATCATAGGGAAAATTAAGAACCCTAAAAGGGCTAAGAGAGGACCACCACCTGATTTCACAGAATCTTCCACACCAAAAGGGCCACCAGAAACTTCATAGAATATCAGAAACACTAGAGGCAACAGTGTCAGCTTCGGACTTGGTTTTGTCACGGCGGTGTTTTCATCGTTTGCGATTGTCTCTTCACCCATCAAACAAATACAACCGACAGATTTGTGTAGCAAGAGAGAGAGACCTCTCGGTGATTCTGTGGAAAACAAACAAAAAGATAAAAGTCAAACCTTTGCCGGAGAAAGCATCAAAAAGCAAGAGCCTTTTAAGAGATTCTGTTCAGAAGTCAGAGGATTTGCAAAACAGAAAGTCAAATTGATCGATTGGTTTCTGTTTCGAGAATCTTGAGATCGAAATGGGTTTGGTACAATTAACAATCAAGTGGAGAATCTAACCTTGAAGGGTGAAATGGGTCTCTGACTCTCTCTCTCTCTATGACTATGATGAACCTAAAATTGATGAAGATAAAAAGAAGATGAAATTGATTGGAAAGATTAATAAGCAGAACAAGTTTCCTTCTCAGATTCAAGATTTGATGTGACGTTTGATTGAAAGTATCTTATAGAATCGTTTTTGGTGTAGTTTTGTAATTTAAGACGCCACATGGCTCCCACTAGTACACTAGCCCCATCAAATCAAGGACTTCGTCAAACTTTTGCTGCTCTTCTGTTCCAATTTTCTTGATAAAGTAAAATGAATTTATAACTTTTGTTTTTGTTCTCTATATGTTGTAGATGTCGTATAGTCCAATTTCATCATATTTCCAGGAGCATCTAACTTTCATAGGTCCTTTGCAGTCGTTTTGGAGACGAACGTTGGTGGCTGAGACCAACGAGAGAGTTGATAAGAGCATGGAAGCAATGAGTTCTTTTGAACAATGACGATGATGTCCGATATATCTGTCGTTGGATTTGGTAAAAGATATACTCTCTAGTGTTCCATTGACATCTCCGAAAGCGGTTGAGATCTACTTGCAAACGATATGGAAAGCTTTATCCAAAGATCCAAGATTTACAAAGAAGCACCTTGGTATTGCATCAAGGCAAATTTCTGGTGGTCATGATGTATGATTTTAGGGGTTGTTTAATGAGCATGATCAATCTTCATGGTATCCACAATTACTAGGTTTTTTTTATAAAATGTATTCTATTAAATTGTAATGTAACTAATACAAGGATATGATTCATTGGGTCATATAGTTTGTAGAGTAGAAGAGATAAGCATACACAACTACTACGTTGATACATCTATAAAACGAATAGGTAAACTTAATCAAGCCATGATATCTAAAATCATTTATTGCAAAGGCTTACTGTTATGCGTCACCAAAACAATCCTGGCCTCGTGGTTTGGAATCCGTATTTGGGGCAAACAAAGTGGATCGAACCGAAAAATAATTATCACATATTAGATAGGTATGCTATCCAAATGAAATTTGCCTTTTTTGTCCATCCTTTTTGTACTGCATTATAAAGAAGGCATTTTCTACTATTATTAGCTTGAAATGGCAATCTAAGCTCACAAATTGCATTTTGTTAGTAAGTTGGTATTCTTGGAACCGTACTTCTCTCCTGCATATGTTGAATATTTATCCCGATCTGTTCAAAGGTGTTACTAATGTGCGAGAACTCGAGCATCCCGCGGATGGAGGCTGGGATTCTTTTTTTTGAATTGAATGTAAAATTTATTCAAACCAAAAAAATATTTTTACAATAGATGTGACTTTTATCGAATTTTCTTAAACATTAGATTAGAAAAAGCTTGAAAGAGAGAAGAGTCGAAGTTGTCAGTGGGTACCAAACCAAGTCATCAATCCATCTGCATACCTCTCGTTGCCACGGAGAGAAGACATTCGGTTTTGGACTTGCTTGTCAATATATTGAATTAACCGAGGAATAGAAGTAGGTAATTCACCATGTCTTCTACAATTCCTTTTTCGCCAAATTGAATACACTGTAGTCTGAAATACACATCGCAGGATAAACATGGATATGAAGTCGTGAGAATCGTTGGTGATAAGTTGGACGATGTCATCCCATAGGGTCGTGTAGTTGGAGTTCAATAGGTTTCGGGTAAGTCCTAGCCAGATTTCTTCCGTGACGCGGCACGCAAAAAAGAGATGGTTCCTTGTTTCGAGAGAATCTTGACAAAAACACATGAGACTTGAGCTCCACCATTCCATCGCATCACGCGATCTCCTATCGATAATCGATTATTCATTGCTAACCATAAGAGATACGAGTATTTTGGCGTGGCTTGAGAAAACCAAACGCCTTCATACCATTCTTGGATTGGTTGTGGCTCTTGTATCTGCTTCTATGTTAGCTTCGAGAAGAATTTTGATTTGAATTTATTCTCTTTTTGTTTCCACAGGACCACGTCCTCCTCCTGTGACGCACCATGCTCTCTCTGTTTTTCGATTGCATCTTCAATAAGATTTAGGATCTCTGTTCTATGTCATCTTCTTCGATGCATATTTAAAACCTCTTCTATCGATGAATAAAGCTCAATATCCAAATCTATACAGCCTCGGGTTCTTGTGAGATATATTAATATGCCAAGAGGGACCAAACGTCGTACCAAAACGAGGATAAAGCTCCACTTCTAATCTCCACCTTCACAAACGACGCTGCGAGTGCTCTGTATTTCAGAAGTTTTTTCCAAGTCCATGAGCCTAATGACGATGACAATTTCACATACCAGAAAAATCCCTTTCGTATTAAGTAACGACGAGCCCAATTGACCCACAAAGAAGAGTGACAAGACATGATTCTCCATATGAGTTTCAAGCAACTCACCTTATTCGTTTACAGATCGTAACTTCAATCCTCTTTCCTCCTTTGGTTTGCAAACGTCTTTCCAAGCTATCTTAGCTTTTTCGGATTCAAATCTGGTCCAGACCAGAGGAGTGCATAGCAGAGTTTATCAATTTCATTAATACAGCCTTTTGGTAACCTGGAAGCCGAAATCCAGAAATTTGTAAGACTATGAATGATCGATCCAATAAGTTGGAGTCTGCCTGCAAAAGATAAATGCCTTGCTGTCCAACTACTAATCTGAACTCTGATTTTCTCAAGAAGAGGGGTATAATCATTGATGGTCATACGCTTTGTTAGGAGCAGTAAAACCAAGTATCTAACCGGAAGTGTTCCCGTATCAAAAGGAAACTGATCCAAGATAGCCTCTTTACTGACATCAGAAACACCCGCCATGTATAATGTTGATTTTTCAAGGCTCGTATTTAGTCCTGAATACGCTGCAAACTCCTTAAAAACTTCCAGAATACCCTCGATAGATCTTTTATGTCCATCCACAAACACTAATAAATCATCCGAAAAGCATAAATAAGTGAGGTTAAGCTTTGGACATGACGGATGATAACCTATTTTCCGCTCCGAAGCAGCTTTGTCCAACATCTTTGATAGTACATGCATACATATGACAAATAAGTAGGGCGAGAGAGAGCAGCCTTGACGTAGACCTCTTTCACTTTTGAAAAAACCCGCCAATTCACCATTCACTTGCACTAAGAAAGAAGCCGTAGTAATACAGAGTTTAATCCAATGTATAAACCTCTCTGGAATCTTTAGTGCCTGGAGCGTAGAGAGTAAAAAGGCCATTGCAAAAAGTCGAAAGCCTTGGAGATATCAATCTTAACCGCACAACGAGTTGAAATTGAGTCCTTATGGTATCCTTTGACAAGTTCCGATGCAAGAAGAACATTTTCCATCAATAAACGCTCTTTAACAAAGGTTGATTGATTAGAAGCAACGAACTTCGGGAGCACCCTTTTAAGTCTATTCACAAGTATTTTTGAGATCACCTTATACAACACATTGCAGCAAGAAATTGGCCGGTAGTCTTTCATCTCAATTGCTTCGGTCTTCTTTGGTATAAGCGCAAAGATGGTGGAGTTAATTCCCTTAGGAAGAAAACATTTGTCAAAAAAAGAGTGGACAACAACCACAAAAAAAAATTCCCACTATTGGCCAAGCTACTTTGAAAAATTCACACGTATATCCATCCGGACCCGGAGACTTGTTTCCCGGCATTGCAAATAACACATCTTTTATCTCGTCCTCTGTTACTACACAATTTAAAATGGCTCCATCAGCATCGCTGCACTTAAACTGTAACAATTCCCGCATACATTCCTCTGATATCCCATTATAATTTTCCAATTTATCGTTAGAAAGTATGGAAAAATCTTTCGGCTTCTATTTTAATTTTCTCCTGTGTGATAGCCGTTACACCATCCACAGTTTTAATCTCCCCGATCGAGTTTCTCACATCTCTTACCTTCGCCGCTTGGTGGAAATATCTGTTATTACCATCCCCTACTTGTAGCCAATGTAGCTTAGATTTTTGATGGTAGACTTTTTTCTCAATCTCCGATAATAGTTGCCAATGATTAAATGCCCAAACCTCTTATGCCATTGTTGATGGAGATGGACTTGACATGTTCTTCATCTAACAGTCACATAGAATATCATAAGCCTCATTTGTCCTTTTCGATAGATTTCCAAACTTCTCCTTACTCAGATTTCGCAACATAGATTTTAAAGCCTTTAACTCTTCGATAACCTGAATAATGCAGAAGTTAAATTATATAGAGCCTATGTATCATTCCAGAAGGATTCCACAAGAGCTAAAACTTCTTGTGAGGTTGTAAGTGCATTCATAAATTTGAAAGGACGCTGAGGCTTGAGGCTTGATGATATCAGTCTTTATTTTGATCCGACAATGCATATGGTCTGAGCAACCTCCTGCTTCGAAAATGCAATAAGACTGCGGTATGTAGTATACCATTCGTCATTCATAAGGACTATGTCAAATTTTTTTCATACTACTCCTTCTTCCTATTTATTACACTTAAGTAAATAACGGCCCCTACGATGTCATGTCAGAGAGCGAACAATGTCTAACAACTTCTTGGAAATCTCTCATACCCGTAGGGATAGTAGGAGAATTCGTATAAGTTGAATGTTCTTCCCCTTCCAATATCTCATTAAAATCTCCAAAAATTAGCCATGGTTTATTTCTAAACATGGGTGAGTTTTGATGATTTTAAATATTCCCACAACTCCTTTCTTTCTTCAACAAAATTCGATGCATCGATGAATGAACAGAAGAATTCGTCATCCGACCCCACCATTAGAACCGAACATATGATGATTAGTCCACTCTTGAAACATGGTGTCATTCGAACTAACAAACTCCACACAACCCAAATACGTCCCAATCTATTGTACTCATAATTAGATAGATACGACCAATCCTTCAAGACAGTAGAAACAATGCTCATTGCTTTACTCTCCTTAACTCGAGTTTCCAACAAACAACCGAATTGTAATGAACCTTGACTTATCCATTTCCGGACCACATAATGCTTAGTTGACTTGTTAAATCCATGCATATTCCAGAAAATCCTGACATTAATTATTTCTCCGGGTGGTCTTTTTTTTCAAATCACCAGGGAGAGTATCCTTAGGTTTTTGAGTAGTAGGATCTGAGATATACTTATGATTATCCTTGGAGTTGCCATGTAAAGACTGTCTCAAAGGAATATGTTCCATCCCCGTTTCTTTAATGGCATTCTCCACCACAACAGGCTCGATGTCAACTTGTGACGTCTCTATTGCTTTGATATGTGTTATCTCTATGTTGTCAACTGTAGTTTCCTCTTATGTTTCTTCACTCTTTTCATCCAATACATCTTTTTTTCCTGTGTCACTCAAGACTGAGAAACGAGAATTTGATAGGATTGAGACATGACCAAATTCCAATGCCTTCTGTTTCTTATCCGGACTTCTTCCTACCTTTGAAGGCGTTACAGTAGACCATTCTCCATCTTCTTTCTCCTCTATCGGAACCCCTTATCCAAATCACCCTCATCCCCCTTTTCTTTTACTGCATCACACTCTGTTCCAACAGTAAGCAGAGGTGTTACCGTAACGTTCTCCATAATTGGTGTATGAACCTTCTTAGGACTACCTTCTTGCAGACCAGAGTTCATCACACATACCGTAGCCAAATGCCCCATTTTTCACAGCTTGTCCATCTAGGAGGCAACCACGGATAAGAAAATTCAACCAAATTATCCTTTCCTTGAAGATAGGTGAATGTCATTGATTTCGGCAGCTCTTTTGTAAGATCCGCCTTGACAAAAAAATTTGCAACTTTGAAATCCATACACTGAGCTGTGTCAGGATACTACCTAACCGGTTCGCCAACAGCACTGGCTACAAAACTAAGACCCTTCCACGAGAACATGTTCATCGGGGCCTGCTTAAGATGAACCCATAACGGCACTGATTGCACTTCTGGGGAAGCCTCTTCTGTGAGCGGAGACCATGCTGACATCACTACTGGGATTTCAGCGAGGTTCCACATACCTCTCTTGAGTATCCGGTTTCGCGTTCCTGTTTTAGAGATCCTGAATTTCAAAGTTGTTGAGTTGATAACATGCACATCAATAATCTACGATTTGTCCCTAACGTCCATATTTTGTTGACGATTGCGTGAACCTTGGCAACATGAGGAGCGGTGTCAAGGAACCTACCTATTAGAAAGTCTTCCCAAAGATGAGATGAATCCACAAAAATCTCATCTGGTCTACAACCGATCCCTTACCATCCTCCACCGAAATCTTCAGATCATATTTTGTCATTGATTTTTTCTTTTGAACTACATTCGACCATGAAAGTAGGAGAGACCACTCCTGGTACAGAAGAGCGAACCTCCGTAGCCACCGTGACCACCATCACCTCCATCGGAGAAGGAAACAACGGCGACAGAGTGCCTTGGAGGAGCCGGAAGCCGAAAAACCCTAATCACCTTAAAATCGCCCTTGGAGGCTGAGATTCAACATGCACATATCATCCACTTTTTTCTCTCGCACAAAATTGTAAATTGCGGATGGAGGAAATGTAGGAACTGAAAAAACCGGATTGAAGAAAAGCGAATTAAGGAGAATATAAACGATATATATATATATATATATATATATATATAACGATTTAAAAGAACACAGAGTCGAGATATGATCTCTCTCCTTAATTCATAAAATCTCCCGCAATGTGACGGATCTGTGAGATTTTGAATCTCAGGATAAAACTGTGTTAGACTATAGTCGCGACACTCGACTATAGAATCTACGAACCAAGAATCTACGCTATACTCTCGAGACACTTACTGGAAAAAGAGAAAGAGAGAGATTGCTGGAGATTTTTTTTTTGATGTTTCAGAGATGAGTGAAGAATGAGAAGAGATGAGGCTTGTATATATAGCCAAGAGAGAGAGGTGATCAGCTCCTCTATCATAAAGAGAGGGCGCAGATCGTGGGCATTAATCACAAGGCGTGATGTCAGGGCGTGGAGCGCAAGACATGGAGCCATTTCAAAACACAAGTGCCTAAGTGCCAAATATAGAGCCCACGAGCCACGTGTCGAGCGAGCGGCGGCGGCGCGCACGTGTGGCTTAGCCATCTCTCTTTCTAGGTGCACACTTTTGAACATAGAAGTGTGTGTCCTCTCTTATATATCACTTGATTTTTTATAATCTAAGCAATGTGGGACAAATGATAAAACACACTTAAACTCTTAGGCCCAAGTGGTTTATCATTTGTCTATTTCTCTTCACATTTTACCAATTAATCTTTTAATTAATTTGACCATAAAACCTTAATTAAACTAGATTTTAATTGGTCCAACAGGAAATACCTAAAGAGATGATTGTCTTGGCAAGTAATTGAGAATAGCAATTCATATTGTATGTCTTAAGTTGAAGTTGTGGGTTAGCCGGTGTTCCAAAACCTCTGCACACCAACTCTTTTGTAACATTCAAAATCATTTATGTATTAGTTAATTCTATATGTTGTTGAGTCTTCGTGATGTGGCTGCCTGGTTAACTGTTTTGGAAATTTTAAAAAAAAACTGTGCAAGAATGCTTTCCATTTTGCTTATTTAGTAGCAACAAAATTCCCTTTTTTAAATACATGTTAAAAAATTAGCTAGAAACCATATATATTGGTGAATTTTTTTTCAATAAAACTAAACGAGAATTTTAGAAACCACATTGGATGACAAAAGAGTATTGGGCAAGAGAGGAAGATCCAACCCAGAAACAGTTTCCAAATCTTCGATAGATATGATATCGGATACGACAAGAACAACAACCACGAAATCTTGAGGTGTTTGGATCGTTACGACCTTAGT
This sequence comes from Pseudoturritis turrita, assembly GCA_900406555.1. Taxonomy (NCBI): domain Eukaryota; kingdom Viridiplantae; phylum Streptophyta; class Magnoliopsida; order Brassicales; family Brassicaceae; genus Pseudoturritis; species Pseudoturritis turrita. The sequence continues at coordinate 436,321 of OVBL01000758.1, forward strand.
GTTGACCGCCATATTGTTGAGTACGAAATCTACGATTTTAAATCTAATTCATGGAGGGTTTCGGATGTCACGCACAACTGGTATATACCGTATTATCGCCAGGGCTTGTCCTTGAAAGGAAATACTTACTTTGTTGCTCAGGAGAGACCGGAAGCGAGAGAAGTAGAGATGGGAGAATATTTACTCTGTTTTGATTTTACAAGAGAGAGGTTTGGACCGCGTCTGCATTTGCTGTTTCACTCTTGTAATGGCGATTCTGTGATTCTATCTTCTGTTAGAGAAGAGCAGCTTGCAGTGTTATTTCACCGCCTGGATACAAATGAGATGGAGATACGGATTACAACTAAGATTGAGGCTGATACGGTTTCGTGGAGCAATTTTTTAAAAGTTGATATGACACAGTTTCCTGGAAGATTTCACTTAAGATATGGGAGTTTCTTTGTCGACGAGAAGAAGAAAGTAGAAGTGATTTTTGGTAATGACACAACAATGACAAGCTACAACAAAGCTTACGTGATTGGAGAGGATGGATATTACAAAGAAGTGGATCTCATAGAATCTACATGTTTGCCTGTTGTGTGCTCGTATGTTCCGAGTTCGGTGCATATCCAGCAAGGTCCAGTAGCTTCAGGAGGCAAAAGGAAAGACCGAGATTGTTAGTCCATTATATATTTTACAATGCCTTGTTTGTTTCTTGCATAATCTCCTTTTCATTCGTTTTTGTTTTTTCTTCCCTGAAAGTGTTCTTATCATGTCCTTTTGAACAAGGCTAGTCAACTCTTTCTATTTAGTTTAACAAGACACAAACAGGTTTTGATCACAGAGCTTGCTTCTTTGTTACTTGATCCTGTTCTTGAACAGAATCTTGCATGGGACTTGCTCATTTGTAGTTTTGATCTTTAAGAATTGCACCATCCTCGTGATGTTCTCTTAATTGTGACTCTTTATAAAGCCAAAAACTCTCTGACACCTCTGAAATTGTTTAAATATCAAGGAAATAAAAAGTCAAGCCTTTCATCAATTCGTCTTCTTCTTATTGCATGTGAATCAAGAATCAGCTTTTGCAAATAAATTACTTGTTCAATTTATAGTTTGGTGCTGTGGAATTCTGTTTTTCTTGCTGTAGAAGATTCGTCGCTTTAGATTTTATGTGATTCAAGAAAAAAGATAAGAGGATTCTTTGGTGTGTTTGTTCATCGAAGAAACTTAATGATATTATGATGGTTCCATAGATGTTTCTGGTCAAGCAAGGGTCCTCGGCACTTGGATGAGAGATGTTTAATTCGTGTATACATCAATATAATTTCAAATTTTTCCTCTTCTTTTCGCGAGTCAAATAACAAAACTAATGGGTTTTCATGGTGTGAAAATGATTTGGAGCTATATATAGAGGAAAAACTTGCAAGATCAATATGATAAAATGACAATAATATGGGACGAATCATTGCGCAAATACAGGTAAATTATTTTTCAAGAGACATGGCTTGTTGGTTTATTACAAAAATGTTTTCAAATGGTAGAAAGGACAAATTCTATATAAATTATTTATTTAGAATTTTAAGCTTTGTCCTCGGGATATGATTGACTTAATAGTCGATCGGAAAAGCTTACATGTACTGAGGAGCAATTTCACCGTTCTTGACAATGTAATTTTGGGCAGGGAAGTCTTCCCCCTTAAAGTATTTCTCCAGCATGTCTTTCGTCCCCGCTGCATATCGTAGCTGATTTATTCAACAAACAAACAAAATGTTTTTAGTAACCCTTAATAAAACCCATTATAAAAATCGAACTATATTTTGATTGGTTTTTAACATGTGTTTTCAAACCAATTTATGTTATGTCACTTGTTAATAATGTTCAAGGAGAACAAACAATATAATTTACCTGGGCGTCCATGGTGGTGCCGGAGATGTGAGGGGTCATGGCATGGTTAGGCATGTAACGCCATGGATGGTCCTTAGGAGCTGGCTGTGGGTCCCACACGTCTCCGCTGTACCCTCCGATGTGTCCACTCTCCATCGCCTCCACCACCGCTTGCCTCTCCATGATGGCTGCTCTTGCGTTGTTCACTATCAAAACGCCTTTCTTCATTTTCCCTATAATCTCTTTGTTGAACATTCCTCTGGATGTTTAAACAAGAACCCATTAGTCAATCTTGTTCGTATTCATTATTTGTGATATTATGTTCGATTCGTACCTTGTCTTCTCCGTGAGGGGAGTGTTGACGACTATGACATCACATTTAGGAAGCATTTCATTCAGATTCTCAAAGTGCTTAGCTCCAATCTCTTTCTCCAGCTCTGGTTCCATCTTAAGCCGGTCATAATACAATAAGTTACACTCAAATGGTTTCAACCGCTGTAGCAAAAGCCTCCCGATTCTTCCACCTCCCACGGTTCCTATCGTCTTCCCTTGTAGATCATAAGCTCTATACGAAATTCCCGCGACGTTCCACTCGCCATTGATGATCTGGTTGTACCCTGGTATGAAGTTGCGCATGAGGATTAGGATTCTCATGAGCTCGTCTTCTGCTACTGAGACCACGTTGCTTCCAGTGACTTCAGCCACCGTCAGACCAGCAGCTGCAGCTGCCTTCAGGTCGATGTGATCCGAGCCAACACCAGCCGTGAGGAGATGCTTCAGGTTCTTGGCTTTCTTGATTCTTTCAGCAGTCACATATGCCGGGTGGAATGGAGTTGATATTAGGACGTCAAGATCCGGGATATGTTTCTCAAGTTCTGTCTCATTTATAAGAGTCGCATCAAAGGAACCATAGATTTGCATTTATAGTTTGTAGAAGGAATACTTACCGCAGTCAGGGCCTTCTTTGTCATCGGTTACGATGTACTGATGTCCTTGTGATTCTAACCAGTCGCGGATTCCTAAGGCATTCTCGACGCAGCCAAGGAAGTTAGGATTCTTGGAAGCGTATTCGTTGGCCTTGTAGAAAACTCCAACAATCTTTTTTGTATCACCAGAAGATGCCTATTTTATAAGCCAAGCTATTTTTAAATTTTTAACATATAGTTTATATACACCCCGTTTCAAAGAAGATGAATACATATATAAGAACTACATAAAGTCTTGAAAAAAATCATCCAAAAGTGCGTCTTTGCATACATTGAAAGAGACCACATCCTAAGACAGTAGTACGACTTGTGTTTCATATTTTTGAAACTATACATGAATTACCTTATACATTAAATTATGAATATACAGAGCCCAAATGTTTATAGGCCTGCTAAGAAGCCCACATTATTAGAGAACTAACTCAAACATCCTGCCGTTTAAATTATTCCATAAAGAGACACCTTGTAGTCTTGCTTCCATAGTGGAAAATTAAGCTGGCTAATCAGAAACACAGTTGTGCATGCCTAATTTTGGTCTCTCGTTTCAGCCATGCACAGACTAGTGTGACTGTGATCATATCACTACCAAATGGGTTCTTCAAAAAAAAAAAAAACTTGTATCTCCTCAACTATAGTGAAATCATACGGCCAAAGATCTAAAAACCTCCATCACGCACACAATCTTAATTAACCATAATTCCTACCGCAAAAGGGCCGTATTCAAAGAAAAAACAAAAAAAGAGAGAGCATAATTAACACCATAAATTGTGAAAAAAAAGGAGAGTGATGGAAGGAGAGATCGAAAGAGTTCTTACATGAAAGTGACGCGCGAAGTAACCCGAAGAAGTAGAGGAAGCACATGCTTTGATCGCTGCTCTGGTGGCTCGTAGCATCGCCATCTTCTCAGTAGATCGGCTCTACCTCTCAGAGTCAGAGGATATTAATATGAATTCGTTACTTTGTCGATTTTTTTTGTTGTGAAATCACTAATTTGAGAAGATAGCATTTATATAAGACGAACGTTCACGCACCGGAACCAAATGATCCTTTTCTTACCTTTTCAGACAAAATTTAACATTCATTCTTATCTTTTTTTTCATAAAAAAAAAGACAAAAGAGATAAGTTTCTTTTTACGAAAGATAAAACAATGAACAGTTTTAAAAATACTATTTTTTCTATCTTTTGAAAGATACTGTACGTATTGTACTTTGACCCAAAAAAAGAAAGATATCGTACAATTTTTTTTTGTTTAAACTTTTAATTTTGAAGATTTTTTTGCTGAAAGTTATTTAAAAACAACTCGTAATTAGTTTTCTCTATAATATCGTAGCATATATATGTTTTTTTGGTCAAATATATATATATATATATATATATATATATAATTGTTTGACAACTTTGTATGTATATATATGTACATATAACTCTTCGTATATATGCACACATATAACTATATATTTTCATAATTACATATTTAATGATATAATACCAATTTTATTTGTAAACTAATCTAGTTTCATTTCATTACTTGCATTATGTTTACTAATAAAATATTAGTCATATATATCTATGCGGTTTGACTAATTTAGATTAGTATTTTTTGTAAATATCAATCTTTGTGAAGGTATAATGGAGTTAAAAAGGTCAAATTGCAAATAATTTAAAATTTTGAACACTTTGAAATCATCTTTTCAAAATGGGTTAGTTTGCTAATTATTTCTATAAAAAACAATTGCTTCATAAAAATAAATAAAAAATTTGTTCAAGTTTCTAATCGAAAAAGAGAGACAAACCAAAGCTCGTTAGTCATAACACTTAAATATATGACCATGAAATTGAAGAACCTGATTCGTGCCCCATGAGGCCCAAATCAAATCTAGGCCCACTTGTGTGATTGCTGGTATTATTTTCAAGATTATGAAGCTCTGAAGCACACACTCATGCTTGAGGAACTATGGATCTGTAAGATTTTTGGATTCTCTCATGATGCTCTCTTTGTGATTATCTTTTGCATATTAAAGCCAAAAACTCCCTGACTCCTGGGGATTTTTACCTGTGAAATTTTTTAAATATCAAGAAGAAAAAACATGTTAAAGACTTTCATCAATTCGTATTTTTCTGATTGCATGAATAAAAGAATCAGCTTTTGCAATTTGCCTCCCTTCCTTATTATGAAGCGACCAGCGTATGCCTACTTGTTGTTCCGGAGATATCCAAGATCCATCTACAAAGCAACATATGGTATAAGCTTTAGAGATGGCTTCTTGTAAGGTTTGTGCTGGCTTATGATTCCCATTTTGATGAGTCTCTTTAACCATCGCTTGCTTTTGTTTCAATTGAGTTTCATCCATCTTTAAATTTAAATGACAGAAATGTTATTACATTAACAAAATACTTGTGTATTCATACATACATATGTTAGTATAATATCTTTTCTAATGTGTGAAGTAAAAGGTATAATATTTTTGATAAAATGTACATAAATTAGATTAAAAAATATTTGTCCCCAGTAAAATATTTTTCTAGATCCGCGCCACTGCACATAATGGTAACCTAACTTATTTGTCTATTTAAAAAGCGTGGACAACCGTGAAACTTAGAAACCCTAATTTCTATTTGAAACAATGACGATGATCTCTGATCTTTCGTGGGATTTGATAGAGGAGATACTCTCTAGGGTTCCAATAACTTCTCTAAGAGCAGTGAGATCCACTTGCAAACGATGGAATGCTTTATCTAAATATCAGAGTTTTATAAAGAACCACGTTGGTAAGGAGATTCTAGTGATCATGGTGTGTGATTTTAGGGTTTGTTTGATGAGCGTCAATCTCCAGGGAGTCCATAACCACAACGATGGCTTATATGATCTATCTATAAAGCAAATAGGTAAACAACTTAATCAAGTCGAGATATCTAAAGTCTTTTCACTGTGACGGCTTATTGTTATGCGTCGCCAAATACACTATTGATTAGCAGCCTATGCTTGTGGTACGGAAACCGTATTTGGGGCAAGTCAGGAAGATCCAACTCAGAAACAGTACTTACAACATCTTCGGTAGGTATAATGATATTGGATATACGACAAGAACAACACTAAGCTCGTGGTTTGGAACCAGTATTTGGCGCAAACCAGATGGATCGAGCACAGAGATAGCTACTGCATATCAGATTGGTATGCTATAGGATACGACAACGACAACAACCACAAAGTCTTGAAGGTTTCCAATGGGTTTGACAGGGAGAAAAAGCACGAAATATACTATTTTGTCTAATTCATGGAGGGTTCTTGATGACACTACTAACTGGCTTATATCGAGGAATTGCGACAGAGGCGTGTCTTTGAAGGGAAATATTTACTTTGTACGCTGTTTGGATATTTTAAGGTGTTTTGATTTTACAACAGAGAGATTTGGACCGTCTCTACCTCTACCGTTTCGCTCTCAAATTGAAGATGATGTGAGTCGTCCTCTTGTGTTAGAGATGAGCAGCTTGCGGTGTTATTTCGGAAGTGCCGGGTTGCATATGAGATGGAGATATGGATTACAACTAAGATTGAGCCCAATGCGGTGTCATGGAGCAACTTTTTAAAAGTTGATATGGAACCTCTCGCTGGTTCTGCCTTTCTGTCTAGGTTTGAAGTTCGCAATTTCTTCATCGACAAGGAAAAGAAAGTAGCAGTGGTTTGTGGTAGATGCCATGGACAAAAGTTTAGCTACGTGGTTGGAGAGGATGGATACTATGAAGTAATGGATGTCGGAGATGTGTTCTCTTATGTTCAAAGTTCGGTGCAGATCCTGTAATTATTGTTTTGGACAAGCCTGTCAATTGTTTCAATTTAGTCAACAAAAGATACAAACATGTTTTGTTGATTAGAAACTAAACTTGATTATTGTCGAATGACTCTTGCTCAGCTAGAAGATTACATATAAGTACATTTAACCCGGTAATCTTTTTTGTTATTATCTAAGCTCATGTGGTTGCTCTGTTTTGGAAATTGAAAAAACATAGCAAGAATGCTCTCAAATAGGAACAACGAAATTCACGTAATCTTGAACATAAGCAAGCTATTCAGTGCTCTACAATTTATGTGGTTCCATATGAAAAACAATATGATAAGAGCAAAAAGTTATGAATTTATTTTCTTATTCCATTTTACCAAACCAAAGAGACTTGGTTAAGTAGACACTTTCAATATTGTTTATTCAAATTAGAGACTGGTTCCCTTATTTCATTATTGCATTGTAACTGTGCTGATCTTGAAGTTCTTCATTGCTACATAACCATTTTTCATCACTAATAAAACCCATAATCAAATTTTCCCCTCCTTCATGCCATGCATCACTTGAGTAAGCATTACACAACACTTTTGATATACCTTTTTTTTTTTGTTTAACATGCAACAGTTTGAGAATATGAATATACACTCAAAACACAATGCTATCAAGCGCCGCAATCCACGGAATACAACTATGATTTGTAACCCAATACGAACAATATTTCAATGGATCGTTTGAACGAACCAGGGAATCAGATCTTCCAGTTTCCATTGCATAGGATATTTTCTCTACCAACTGCAAAATCACATTAACTCAGTCTAACAAAATTTGAGTATTATATCCGAAAGTTAAACCGTCAAGTAATCGATTTAACAATCCAAATATAAACAATCACAAAGAGATTATGATTAGCACAATTTATAAATCTTTCGTTGCATTCCTAGTGTATTTATTTTTATTTCATTGTGGAAATGACACATAGTTACTATTTCAATGCAACCTTGCATTTGAAATTTTGATTTTAAATTTTAAATATATTCTCTATCAACAAGTGCTCTACTTCAAATGCCAAACAGTGGACACTTACGTCATAAGACCATAAGGCAACAGCTAAAATACCTATAATGTGCTTGTGCAAAATTTGAGCACAATTGAAGATCATGTTGTTGGCTTGCTACAAATCATAAACTTGAAACTGTTAAAAACAACTAAAACTAATAAAAGAAAATTAACCATGAAATTTCACTCAATTACATGAATCATCAAAATCTCTTCGTTTTATGATGAACCACCTCAATCTGACAATACTAAACTACACCATCAACTCTTTAATTTTGTTGTTAATTAGGTCTTTCACATATGCAGACTCGATTAAAAAAAAATTTGGTTAGTTTGCGACTTTGCTCTCGTATGTATTTTTTTCACGAGATCTTGATTAAAACAAGTATCTTCATCAGGATTTGGAGACGATGAAGTGCCACTTATCCACTACCAATGCCCGTAAGAACACATATTCCAGACAAGTGATATGCAACTTAACACATGTTCAAAGACAAACCGTTAAACCAAAGTCAATTCTCATCAATTAAAAAACAAATCTAGGATTGTTCCACCAAATTCAAAACACTAAACCAATACTAAAATATCATAATTTTATAAATTAATATTGTTTGGACTATGATATTTTATCATTTAATATTTATTAGTTTAAAAAGATTTTTGTCTTGAATTTTTGGTGGTAGAAGATTTTACTTTGATATTCTAAAAAGATACGATCAAAGAAAATTTGATCCATGTAAAATTAATGGGCAATTAATAGTCAACAAAGAACAATTAAAAAAAAAATTTCGACGGTGCTAAATTTAGTCAGGAGATAAAATATCAAGAAGTTACATGAAAAAAAAATCGAGTAACTTGTACCACTTAGTCTAAAAATTTATCCATATCATTTGCCTCTAGTGAGGTAGTTTTTATTTTTTTTCATCCGGACAAGATTTCACTTTTGACCGTGGTCAATGACATACTTTTTGAGTATGCAAAGACGGCTCTCCACTGTAAGGCTCAAGGGTTATGGGGATCATATTTGTTAACTTGACGCTAGTTGTAACAGCCAATATGCAATTCAACTTAGTCTTTGTGTTCATGGTTGGCCACAATCTCTTAGTCAAAGGGAATGCCTCATGAATTGTATATTTTGGTGGAAGGTGAAGCTGAAATTTGTTGTTGATTGGGAAATTGTGTATGTAACCTTTCTTCCTCGCCGCATCACACGTAACCGCCACAAACTATTGTAGTGTCATACAATTGCCTCGAGATAGTTTCTCGAACAAACGCCTTTGGTGTAAGGGAGACGTTTTCATAGTATAAATATGGTGGACCTCAAGCTATTCTAGGGTGATCTATGTATGATGAGTCTTGGCTTGTTAAACCCCAAATTTTATCATTGGTTTAAGGATTTTTGTTTCATTCTGTGAATAAGTAATTTTGGGTGATGGATCTTTTTCAATGAGATTGTATAATTGGGTTGTTGTAGTTTTGCCATTTTTTGTGGTTGCTAATTTAGTGGTTAATTTTCTTTTAAATCTTGAGAAAGAGTTTTGTTTCTAGGTTTGATATTGGTTTGTAGGTTTACCATATTAGTTTGTCGTAATTGCTTAATGGATGGAAAAATGGTTAAAAATTAAAACCGTCGTGGGGAGGATACATATGGGTTTTTCCATTCAAAGATTCTTCAACGCTCAAATCCGAATAAGTTAATGTAACCGGACGAAATCGGTTTTACGATGAGAAAAGTGGTTGTGAAACTTTTGAACACTATTGACCCGAAGTTTAATGTGCTGTTTATTTATAAAAAAATATTTTATTTTCTAATTATTATTATATAATTCATATTTATATTAATATAAGTGTATTTATTACCAATCAAAATTAATATCCACAGATTTAATGATATGTTAGGCGGATATCTGAAATTCAGATATCCGAAAAATTTGAAAACTATAAATTTGGATATAAATAGTCACTCCCCTTTGCAAAAGGAGCTCGTGCACGAGGTTATATATTTTTCCATATAAGTCAAACATTTTCGTTTGAGGTTGTCCGTCAAAAAAACCATACAATCGGTAGCACTTGATTTAATATTTGGTGAGAAAAAATAAAAAATAAAAAAAGAAAGATAGTCGCTGGTGTATTGGAAGATCCAGATATCCATACTTTTTCCACCCTTAGTTTACAAATTTTAAGAGAGATTTTTTTTTTCCAAATACAAATTATGATCGTAGATCATTCAGTGTTTTAATTTTATTTTTAGACTTAAAACCAATATGATGTATCTAAATTTGAAAAAAAAAAAAAACTCACACAACAACACAACTATACAAAGTTTCAGAAAATCCCCAAATCCAGAAACCCCACACCTCCAATTCTCACATCTCTCTCTCTCTCTCTCTCTCTCTCTTGTTTATCTCTTGGCTGTGAAGGTAAGTAAATGCAAAATCCTTTGTAGAAATCTCATTGGGATCTTCGTTTTGCATCGAAATCTCTGAAAATTTCCTCTGGCTAAGTGTGGGAGAAAGTGACAAATCTCTGTAATGCACTCTGAGGATCACGAAGAACAAGAGGAAGCAGAGGAAGAAGAAGAAGATAAAGCGAGATATTTCTCATAGTTAGGTCTGAGAATGGTTGCTGCGATTCCTCAAGCAGCAATCTCCAACACTCGAGATCGGCAAGACAAACCTCAACCCACATCCAACAATGGCGGACAACAACAACGAAGACCTAGAGTGAAGAATGTCCCCTCACGCTACTTGTCTCCTTCTCCTTCTCATTCCACCTCCTCTAACACCACCACCACGACGGCGACCACTGCTACTTCCACTTCGTCGACTTCTTCTTCTTCGTCTGCAATACTCAAGACAAGTAAGCGATATCCTTCCCCTTCCGCTTCTAATTTGATTAAGACGCCTTCCTTGTTACCCAAACGTTCGCAATCGGTAGACCGTCGTCGTCCGTCGGCAGCTCCTGTCACTGGCACCACCGAAATGTCGGCGGCGACTAAGATGCTTATCACTTCCACCAGGAGTTTATCTGTTTCTTTTCAAGGGGAGGCGTTTTCGCTTCCGATTAGCAAGAAGAAGGAGACTACCACGCCGGTTTCCCACCGGAAATCTACTCCGGAGCGGCGGAGATCGACGCCGGTTCGAGATCAGAGGGAGAACTCAAAGCCGGTGGACCAGCAACTCTGGCCTGGCGCTTCCCGGAGGGGAATTTCCGAATCCGTGCCGAATTCGCTTTCTAGAAGCGTGTGTTCTGACAGTGATAATAGAGGGAAGCTTGGATCTGGGTCAATGCTGCAGCATTCTCTGATTGATGATAGCTCTAGGGTTTCTGTTGATGGGAGACTGCGTTTAGATTTGGGAGGAGGTGATGAAATTTTGGAAATGAGAGATGAGAGGAAGACAAGACCAAGCACACGTTCACGATTGGGTTCGTGTGACTTTACTGCATCTGATACTGATAGTGTTTCATCTGGTAGCACTAATGGTGCGCAGGAATGTGGTTCTGGTGTCAATGGTGAAATTTCTAAAACAAGGAGCTTGCAGCGTAATATTATGGCTTCTGCTAAATTCTGGCAAGAGACTAATCGCCGGTTAAGGCGGTTGCAGGATCCTGGCTCACCTCGATGCTCTAGCCCGAGTTCGAGAATCAGTAGTATGTCATCAAAGTTCAGTCAATCAAAACGGTTCTCTAGTGATAGTCCATTGGCATCATCTCCACGTGGTTTGGCTTCTCCAATAAGGGGTGCTACTCGCCCTGCTTCACCAAGTAAGCTTTGGGAAACAGCTACATCAACTCCAGCTAGGGCACTTTCTAGTGCTTCTCGAGTGAGAAATGGAGTTTCTGAACAAATGAACGCTTATAACCGCAGCTTGCCTTCAATTCTTTGTTTCTCTGCTGATATTAGGAGGGGGAAAATTGGGGAGGATCGCGTTATGGATGCCCACTTGTTGAGGCTTCTGTATAACCGTTATCTGCAGTGGCGGTTTGCCAATGCGAGGGCAGACTCCACTTTCATGGTGCAGAGACTGAGTGCAGAGGTATCCTTCCTTTTACATTACCGCATTAATAATTTTGATTTTATGGTTGTGCCATGTGTGTGCCTCCTTGGATCGTAAAAGTTTTTAGTTTTAGGCCTTTAGCCGCAGCAGCAGACTTAGGGAAGGCATGATTTGTAATCTACTTTTAGCCACTGCTGCAGTGTAAATGCTTAAGTTTCTAAAGTACGCATTTCGCGTGATAATGCAATAAACACGATTTGTTAATCTACCAACAGGGCGTACTTATTACTTCTTTGGTAAGAGGAGATCCCTGATGTTAAGCCTCTTGGACCTAGAACAGTGTTTGATTTAATTTTTGTGCCTTTCCACGTTTTGGATTGGCGCTGCATGCTAATTTTGTCCCGATGCTGATGTGATGACACAGATGAAAATATGAAAGAGAATAAGCTTGAAAAAAGTTATGAAGTCAAGCTAACGTTAGGATAGGATATTCTTATAGATAGTTGAGTCATTGATTTGGCCTAATAAACTAGACACATTCTGTTGAACGCACTATGTCTTTTTTGACAGAAAAACATGTGGAATGCATGGGTATCAATCTCAGAATTGCGCCATTCTGTCACTCTGAGACGGATCAAGTTGCTCTTGCTGAGGCAGAAACTGAAACTAGCTTCCATCTTGAAGGGGCAGGTGAGAATATGAGATTTCATCATTTTTATCCTGTAAAAAAGAAAGGTTTCCAAGTTTAAATTCTTACCTTATAAGTTCAATGGCACCATTGAAGTTTTGTCTCAAGACTTGAGACTAAACAGGTAACTTCAGGAATGTGGCTTATTTCTAAAGTTGAACCCTCTTGTTGTAACAGGAAATGAAAATTGAATACAACTCAACAACTGCCAAATGATAACTGCACCTTTACAGTCTTAAAAGTTAATGTGGAATGTTGATGGTTGTTTCTGTATGGTACATTTTTTAGTTCTGCCTCTGGAAGTTGGTATCATTAATTGCTTAAAATCATCATCTCATGGCATTCTGAATCTTTGACAAGGAAACACGTTAAGAAACATGAAAGCATGTTTATTTCAAAGTTTAAAGCTTTTGACATGTGTAAAGAAAAGAGATAATGGCTAGTTTTCGTATAATTGTGTTTGGAATTGGTAAAACCTTTTTTGAGGCTTACGAAATCATTGTTTTTTGGAAATTGTAGATGTGTTATCTAAAGGAATGGTCTCTTCTGGACAGAGATCATTCAAATTCTTTGTCAGGAGCAACTGAAGCCTTGAAAGCCAGCACGCTCCGTCTTCCAATTATTGGAAAAGCTGTGGTGAGTGCCTCTTTGCATGACACTGATATGTTTGTTTTGGCTTATTTTGTATCCTTAGGTAATGAACATTAGATTACTTTTTCTGAATGCTTTTTATGACTTTTGTGTTGGTAGGTTGATATTCAAGATCTCAAGCATGCTGTTAGTTCAGCCGTTGATGTCATGCACGCTATGGCGTCTTCCATATTCTCGCTGACATCGCAGGTAAATGCCTGGTCTCAGTGATTATAACGTGAATGTTGCCTAAGGAAGCTTATCCTCTCGTTGATCTTCTGTGCAATTTCTGTTTTGCTTCGGAGAATATAAAATTAGAATGCGATCTATAGTTGCGACGTACTTTTTATGTGCAAGTAGTGCATAGGTGTTGTTTTGATGAGAATACAGAGAGGCATACAAATATCTTGTGATCTCATCTCCTTGTCACTTTTATCATAGTAGTTATTATAAGATAGAAAGTAAAAACTCACTATCGTCCATTCTTATATGCATATTATGTCCAGAACAAATTATTCCTGAATGTCCTTTAATGCATTTCTTTCTAAAAAAGCTAAATCGTTTCGGGTATTCCTTACTGGTACAGCTCTGGTCAGAAACTAGAACCCGGTTGTTTGTCAATATACGTGTCTTGAGTGGTTTTTCTATACGAATTGCTCGTGTTTTGTGGACCACACTTTTATTCCCGCTTATCTCGGTGCAATTTTGTTTTCTTATTCTGTCATTGGTAGGTCGAAGAAATGAATTCAGCAATGGCGGAAATGGTGAATATCACTGCAAAAGAAAAGGTTTTGCTCGGACAATGTCAAGGACTCTTATCAAGAGTAGCAGCTATGCAGGTTAAAGAATGCTCTCTCTCCCTCTGCTTTCTGTTTCGCTCTTCCCTTTTGCATTATCTTCCTGCTCAGCTTTTTTATAAACAAAAATCAATGCCTCTTATACTAGGTTACGGACTGTAGCATGAAGACGCACATAATACAACTAAGCCGGGATAACAAACCAAACCTGACTTCACAACTGTAGAAACTGGTCTCCTCTGAGTTTATGACTACTCTCTCACCACTCCTCACAACATGATGATTTCTAACAACGTTTTTATATTCCCACGGCCTTCCCTCAATCCGCCTTTATCGTTTTCAACCGGATCAAGGTGATGAGATTCTTGGGGGTATCTGTTTCTTCTTTATCGTAAGTAGTCTAAGTTCTTGTTTTGGAGATTACAGAAGAGAAAAGGGTAAAAATAATAGAATGTGGTCTTTTTGTTACCTATGAAATTAGCTTTAATTGTATACAGAAAAGCTTTTAATGAATCTTTTGCTTTTATTCTCTAATGAAGGGGGAAAAAAATGTACATAAAAGAAATTTAATGCTCTCTGACTCTGATCACTGATTTGTCATTTAGCTCCTCCCTGAGATCTTTCCCATTTACCTTAATTAGGAGTTGGAATTCTTGCCGTTTTCTCATTTCCGTGTGTCGTTCCTTCTTCTTGTGTGTAGACTTCTTGTCGTTTTTTGTAAATGCCGCATCAATGCGTTTATAAATTTGTGTGCTAAAAGGATGACGTCATTCTTCTGGTTTGTTTTTTTATGTACAACCAACAGTGACGCCAGAGACTTGGTGACCAAGTGATGCCTTTTTTTTTATTTAAAGATTATTTGTTTAGATAGGAAAAAAAAAACTTTTTAAGGATGTGTTTGGATAAGATTATAATTGGCAACACGCCAAGAACATCACAGTTTATATGCAAAATGAACACGAAGGGGATGGATCCATTTGATATTTTTCAATATTCTTATCTCCAAAAAGTCAAAACTACAAATTTTTGAAACCTTTTTGTACTTTGTCATTTACATGATTTCTTTACTTCTCTTCTATACCATATTTGGGGGGTTCTCTTTGCTACAAACGTCTCTCTTTATTTCTTAAATTAAATGAATAAGAGCTTTGTGGTGTTCTTCTTTTGGTACAGCACCGCCAAACCAAAATGGCAATCACTTTAAACTTAAATAATTACGTTTTTTGTGTGAAAATCAATGAAATATATGTTAGAGAACATATATAGAATCAACGAATACCTATGTGGTTCTATTGAATTTGCGACGCGTATTAATTAATGACTTTATACTTAATAACGTGTTTGGTTCTCTTTAGTGCGGTTAGGTAAAACCGTACACGAGCGAATACAGTTTCTTTCTTCTATCTTACTGATTTTGTCTTTCCTCTTGAATTACTATATGAAAACAATACAACCAATACTATATTTATTTAACCCGCTAATCAAACAATCAATTACACTTGAAAATACCAATCATCTTCCTAATATCAAACAAGGCTATATAATAAATACATTCCCACTTCGGTATATAACAAATTAGAGGGTAGAAGTTAGGCTCTAATTAATGTTTAGTGGCCAAAGAACTTACATAATTTAAGCACATACCTAAGAACAAATACACAGATTTGTGGTCACCTCTGTTTTTATGATTCGATATAATCATCAATTTAAAACAAAAATTAAATAATGATGCATGCATTGCTAACATGCATGTGCAATTAATTATTGATTTAATACGAATGAAGAAAAAAAGCTAGGCGTTTTAGCGGCCAATAACCATATCGGAAGGTATGACAAAGAATAAATATACACATATTTAAAAAGATAATAATAAATTGTTTATTTATGGACCAAACTAAATAATACATGTGCTAAATGCTAATGTAGGCAACGAATCCACATGGAAGGATTCTCGTTCCCCAACTATTTCTGCTCTGTGTTCACACACAGAATGCCACGTGTCCAATATTTTATACAGAGTGGACTAAAGAGATTAGTAGCTAACAAATAATAATCAAAACGAAAAATTATGACTTAAATCAATTATCAAATTTGTATCAATCCCTAACATATACCAATATCCAATCCTGAATTTTTAAAAAAAAAATGAAAATGAAACTATGGCCTAGTTTGTAACGAAAAAATTACAGAAGAATTTTTATGTATATTATTAAATTCTTAGAGATAAATCTTCTTTGTTGATGACTTGGTCTTGATCGGTCAACAAAAGCGGTTTTTTACCGGTCAACGGGCTCAGAATCTCTTCGTCGACGATCGGGTTATGATGAAGACTGAGCTCCGGTAACGCCGGGAGATTTAGATCGATGAATCCACGGTGGCTCCGTTCTTCCGATACCGTGCTCGACACGCTTCCACTGTGACTTATCGATTTGCTTCCTCCGCCGCCACCGCCTCCGCCGCCGAGGTTACCTTCGTAGTGACAGCGTTTGTGACCGCCGAGAGCTTGACCCGTCGGAAACACTTTATGGCAGATTGAACACTCGTGGATCTTCCCGGAGGGTGCGATGGCGGTGGAATTGGGGTTTTTGTCTCCGGCTGCAAAGACGGTTATGCTCGGAGCTGTTGGATCATCGGTGGTTGTTGCGGTTGGAGGTTTGATTCGGTGACTTGCTTTGTGACCGCCTAAAGCTTGATACGAAGGAAACGCTTTACCACAAACGCTACACTTGTACGCAGTCTTTGTCGAATCTTGAGGTTGCGGCGGCCGGGACGGTTGAAATCGCGTCTGCGGTTGGTTATCAGATGGCTGTTCTCTGGCGAGCATGAGAAGACATAGAGCAAGATACTCTTCCTCTGTAAGATCTTGATTCGGAGATGATTTAGGTCGAGATCGAGGAGGTGAAGAAGAAGACGAAGAAGGGCTGTGAGAACGCTGGCGTTTCGAGCGTTTGCGTTTCAACCAAGGCTCCATGAAAACGGCGTCGTTCATCAAATCCTCTGTATCTTTAGGAACGGTGAAAGATGACGGAGATTTCATCGCTTCGAGTGCCATAAAAATCAATCAAAGACGAAATCTTTATGCGAGTTTTTCTTTCTTCTTTCGATTTTTTTTTTCAAGATCAGAAGAAATTTCAGAGTTTATCGCTAAATTGGTGTGTGAGAGGGAGAGAGAGAGAATGGAGTGAAGTGCTTAAAGAATTGTTTGGAGTCTGTTTTTATATGG
The DNA here is from genome assembly GCA_900406555.1 of Pseudoturritis turrita. NCBI lineage: Eukaryota > Viridiplantae > Streptophyta > Magnoliopsida > Brassicales > Brassicaceae > Pseudoturritis > Pseudoturritis turrita. The sequence continues at coordinate 453,342 of OVBL01000758.1, forward strand.
AAAACCACGTGGCGGATGTGTTTTTAAAGTCGGTCAAATTTTTATCTCTTTATTGTCATATTCTGTAATACTTAAGAGTTGAGAGGCCTATAAACACTATATTAAAATATAGAATTTTTAAAAAAAGTATAAGATTAAATTATAATATCAAACAATGATTTTGTTATTATTGCATAGTAGCAACATATTATCTTTTGAATATGTGTCACATAATTAAATAGATGCTACAAAAAATATGCAATTGATAGAAATTATATTACACTTATCAAATCAGATATATAAAACTTTTATTCTTTCGATAATTGTAACACTTCCATATTTATATGTTTTTATGCAAAAAAATAGTGATAGTATTTTTTTTAAAAGTCTTAGTTTGTAAACTAAATTTGACCGAAAAGAATATAGAGAAAATTACCGTAAAATACCGGGTTTAAGGTCACGGCTGACCTAATAGGTTTTTAGTCATCACGAGTGAGAGACCGGTTCAAAGTCAAAAACCAGAAAAGTAATAAATTGGTAAACCCAAAAATAGTTTTTAGCTGATAAAAAAATTAATTAAATAAAAAAAGAGCATACCTTTCCCGTGGAGCTGACTTATGTGTTGGCTACGCGCCACGAGTCGTGTGGGGCACGCCTTAAACCAAACGCGTACACGCCTAATTACATTTCTACTAATCTTCCAAAAGATTTTATCAAAATACAGATTATTTTGTTATCTTCTATTAGCATGATCTCAGTTATTTACTAATCCTTCTCGCATGCCAAGAATCATTAATGAATTTATCATTAAAAACAAAAATTCGTGTAATGAAAACACCTGGATTATACCCGAAAATACGTAGGAATATTCAATCAAGAAAATAAACTCTTTTTTATTTTTTTAAAAAGGAGAAAAGAATGTTGAGCTAACTTGAGTGGAGTTGAGTGTAGGCGTGGACAAAGATTGGGTGTGGCGTGGCGTACCGTATTAGCAACTACAACGGGGCGTGATAATAGGACACGTGGCAGTCCGTTACCACTTGTAGCGTTTTGATGTCACTTTGTTGTTATACCCAACAAGCTTAAAAAAAAAAAAAAAAAGTGTAAGACGTGATTTTATCCAAACGCGTTGGCGGAGACGTCACGTGGCGACGTTTAGCTTCTGAGGACACGTGTCAGTTTGATCGATGGACAAACAGGTTTGAGAGATACATTTTAAGACGCTTTCTCTGATTCTCTAATCTTCTTCTTGCCTCTTTTTTTTTTTTCTGCTTGCTTGCACAGGTTGTGTTGAATTTGGGCCTTGTTTAGCCCATTAAGCCCCAAATATGTAAAGTCATTATCAGACATATAGCGGCCCACCTTCGTTGTCATCGTGATTTACTGATTTACATGCTTTCCATCAGGCTGGTGGATCGATTAGCCAACAAAATTAAATTAAATTTGATATAGATCCAATTAATCTTTGGTAAAAATATAGTAATCTTTGATTTTTAAAAATATTTTAATCTTGATTCGATATTTTACATTATTTTTTAGTTCAGTGGATGAATTTGCTATATTCAGTTTCAACTTTTCAACAGTATTTTAATTCAATAAATAATTATTTTATAATTTATATTTTGATTTTGGATAATTTCAATCAACAATCCCTAATTTAAAATTTTTAATCAAGTCAAAAAAGCAAAGAATCCAATCCACAGTCTACACTAAGCTCGACCATTTCGGTCACAGATTTGAATTCAAATAGACTAAAAAACAAAATTAATTTGATTTATCTTTTTTTGTTCTTTTTTAAATCTCTCTTTGTCTCTCTTTGTCTCTCTCAAGAAGAAACCCTAACATTTGTGATCTTCAACGGGAATATGACTTTGGCTCCGTCCGCCGGTCGTGAGCTCTCGAATCCGCCGACCGACGGCATTTCCAATCTCCGATTTTCCAATAATAGTGATCATCTCCTCGTTTCTTCATGGGATAAGGTTAGATTTCTTACTGATTTGAAATTGAAGTCCTCTTCCTTCTTCATCTGAAGCTTTTTTTGTGTTTGAATCTAAAGCGTGTGAGATTGTATGACGTGAGCACCAATTCGTTGAGAGGGGAGTTTTTGCATGGCGGGGCAGTACTCGATTGCTGTTTCCACGATGAGTCCTCTGGTTTCAGTGTTGGCGGCGACAACAAAGTCAGACGGTATTTATTGTTTCTTTTCCTCTACTCCTTGCTTTTTTGTTTATGTGTGGTGTGTAGCTAAGCTTTGATTATTCGTTTGAAATGAGATTTTTTTTGTGTTGATGAAGAACAAAGCAGGCGATTTATCCGTGTTACCCAGTTTGAAGCGAGATTCTTTCGAAATTATTAGTCCTAAACTTGTAATTTTTAAGTACTGAAGTAAAATGTGTATGTAATTTGAAAGCAATGTGAAGTAGGGGTGCATAAAAATTCTCAATCTTGCGAAGAGGCTAATGGCATAAGAATGTTTCCACTGAGACTAATTTTACATTTGCTGCTTATAATTTTTTAAATTTCTTGCTCAGAAGTTGTTTTAATTTCTTCGGCTGGTTTTCTACTTTTAGTTAGAGCTCAAAACGCGCTGTAATTTTTCTTTAATTCATGGATTTTTCTCTGGTTATACTTCAGGATTGTTTTCAATGTTGGCAAAGAGGACATTTTGGGGATGCATGAAAAACCGGTGCGATGTGTTGAGTATTCTTATGCTGCAGGTAGGTCAGAGTGGTAATCATACTCTTGATGCTAGTTGAACAATAACATTGACGATTTCTGGTGCTTTTGATGTCTAGAAAACTCATAGTTGAGCAATTTCTGTTAATATAACGCCAAGGGTACATATTTAAAATGGCTTATTTCTTTTGTAATGTAACTATATCCGGAACTCAAAAATTTGCTTTCAGCATTTTTGGTTCTTTTGTACTGCCCCAAAGTAATGCTGACACATTATATTTTACGATGTTACAGGGCAAGTTATCACTGGATCTTGGGATAAAACAGTTAAATGTTGGGATCCAAGAGGCGCAAGTGGGCCGGAACGCACCCAGGTGGGAACATATTTGCAACCAGAGCGTGTTTACTCTCTGTCACTTGTTGGAAATCGTTTGGTAGTGGCAACAGCAGGAAGGCATGTAAACATCTATGATCTCAGAAATATGTCTCAGCCTGAGCAAAGAAGGGAGTCTTCACTGAAATACCAGACGAGATGTGTGCGTAGTTATCCTAATGGAACAGGTTAAGTGACTGACATTTTGTTGGCAATATCTAGAGTTGCTAATTTTTCTTCCAGTTCCAAAGTATACCTCTAGCCTCAGTTCCTCTTCCATAGATTTTAATTTCTGATATTGAAAATTTAAAGGATATGCCCTTAGCTCTGTTGAAGGAAGGGTTGCAATGGAGTTTTTCGATCTATCAGAGGCTGCTCAAGCTAAAAAGTACTTTACTCTTGTTTTTCTTCTTATCTCTTTTCCATGAATTTGACTTACAGATATATTTGAACATATTCTCAGATATGCTTTCAAATGTCACCGGAAATCAGAGGCGGGAAGAGACATTGTTTACCCCGTAAATGCCATTGCCTTTCATCCAATGTGAGTTTCTTATCTTAGAAGGAGTCCAATTGTTTCGTAGATTTTTAGATTTACTATTAAAATAATAGTCTAACTAAATAAGGGAGGAGGCCAAATATTTTACTGTAACGTGTCCAGCCTTTGTCCACTGGTTAAAATGGTGAAGATGAAGTTCTAATGATGAAGAGAAAAAATGGAATTTGAAGGCTAGTTCGAAGATGCTTGGATGCTAATATGCTATGTTTGTAAACAATTCTATAACTATTTTTTTTTTGAGTCTAATATTTTAGATTCAACTGACAATATGTTGACTTATGCTTGGTCTGAGAACTAATGGGAAAAATTATGATGCTGAGAAATCTTCCCTTGTCTAGTTACACTGTCCCGCGTAATCATCTGAAATTTTTAATTGCAGTTATGGCACCTTTGCAACCGGAGGTTGTGATGGTTTCGTCAACATTTGGGATGGTAACAACAAGAAGAGGCTATATCAGGTTTAGTAAATGACGAGAACTTTTTGTTTTCATTATCTCAGTGGTTAGGGTGGCACAGAAATGTAATATTTGGTCCTTGTTTCTTTTGCAGTATTCAAAGTATCCAACAAGTATCTCGGCACTGTCATTCAGTCGAGATGGTCAGCTACTAGCTGTTGCTTCAAGTTACACATTTGAAGAGGGGGAGAAATCGTAAGTTATATCTTTTTCCCTTTCTAATCCTTTGAAGTTTTAGAATAGCGTGACTTTGAAACCCGGATGGATACACATAATGATTTGGGCATAGTTTTGATTCCTTATAGAGATTCGAGAATAACATAGCATTTCTCATATAGAAAAAGTAAACTTCAGATCTATATGAACCTTCATACCCTGTTCCTTAGTCTTACAGGTTATGACAAACAAATAAATGCTTAAACCGCACACTTGAGGATAGTAATCTTGTAACGCAAACCCGAAAGTTTCATAATTAAACCACCTTTGAAAAAGACTGCTTTAGAGCTGTATGTATATTATCTTTTGTATTTGGTTTCGGGTTATAATTCTCTTTTAACTGGGTCTGTGTATGAGGTTTTACAGGCAGGAACCGGAGGCCATCTTTGTAAGAAACGTTAATGAAATCGAAGTGAAACCTAAACCCAAAGCATACCCAAATCCTAAGGCTTAGTAAGGAATGAATAGAAGCATCCTCAACACAAGTTGGTTTTTTTTTTTTATCTTTGCTAAGAATGTCCCAAAGATTAAATCAATTCAACGTATGTTTGAGCTTTTAATCTTTCTTGTTTTTGTTGTATAGAGTGAAGTAAAAATACAATGCTTTGTAGTTCGTTTGACTTTGAGGATATATTACCTAATAGAGATTTTAGATTGATGCGAAAGCGATATAAGTCAAAACTATCTTTGCAAAAACATTTTGTATTTCTTGCAGGTGAAGGAGATTACAAAACTTGCAATGCTTGTTAATAAATGAAAAGAGATCATTCTACTGATACTTCATCGACACGATTGAATTCTATTTCTTGTAGCAGCAACCTCACGTCCTGCGACTCTAACTGATCTTCCTCGACCCTGAAGAATCCGCAGTGAACTTCCTTGAGTAATTTCAAAACATTGGCCAATCCACCGTCGTTTTTGCTCTCGTTCGTCTTCTCCTCTGAGCAAGGCTTTGATTTTTGACCTTTGATTCTGAAATAGTTGTACTTGCTAATATCCACTACGTTACTCCTGTGATCAGTCCAAACATTAGGTTTATCATCCACAATCACCACGCCGCGTTCATCAGCCAAAACCAAATCAAGCGTTTTCGTATGAGGACTCTCGTTTCTTGTTATCACTCTATGCCCGAAATAAATTTTCTTTGGATCAATCACCTCCAAGATGGCTTTAGCGTAATAGCGAGTACCCTTTGTGTAAACATACATTGTGAACATCTCGTTTGCTTCTTTCAAGAAATCGCGAAGAAAAGGCCGTAGCTTTGTCAAGTATTCAATGGGATCTCCTCCGACTTTGAGCTTCCATAGATCTTTCCTCCTTCTTCTTGTTGTTGAACCAGGTTTTTCGAGTAGATACCACCTCTCTGCTTTGGAGAGACTTGGAACCCTAACGGCGTGGAGAAGCGTGTGGTCCAAGTCAAGGACAAGGTGAAGCTTCTTGTCGTTGAGACAAGAGAATTTCGTAGTAAGGCGTTTCGTTAACGCCACGGCTTCGTGGCTTAGTTGTAAACCGGAGAATAGATAATGGAATGGTCGGCCTTGGCGTTTGTCCACCGTTGATTTGCAGCCGGTGCAGACTCCGTAACGAACGTACCAGTGACCACAGCTACCAGATGACTCGTTGATATTCCCCGGTTCTATCTTCTGCGTTTTGGCCTCTGGTTCGAGAGAGAGATTTTCAACTACAAACATGATTTCTCCGATCAGAGAGATTTGGGAGGGTATTCACCAAATTTCAAGTCGAGAATCGTAAAAAAGAAACCTTACTTGATTTTAATGATTATATGGAAATCTTCTCTCAAACAATTGACCATTATGCCCTCTCTACCGATATTTTGGCAGCGTTTTTCGTTTTTCCTTTTTTAAGCGCGTTATCTTCTGCTAATTGACTATTTAACTCTCTCTACCATTAATTTTTCTTAATTCCAATGGGCTTTCTACTTATTATTACGCACTTTACTTCAAACACAAATTGTGATATCTGTTTGTAGTTTATATCGACTTTTTTTAAATTACAACCATAAGGTTTCAGTCCTTTTTTCATTATACAAACGAAAGAAAACATTGTACACAACAAAAATCCTAATTTCATTAGACCAAGTGAAATTGTCTTAGAACATGTGTTGTTGATGAGATATGAGATTGGTACTAGGTTGATGACTTAACAAAGAAGTTGTCTCAACATGTTTCAAGAGAATCCTGTAAATTTTGTTCCTCACTCTACTACAAGCCTCTGTTTCAGATTCTGTCATCATCATCACCACTTCCTCTTCATCTTCTTCCTCCTCATCTTCTCCTTTAACAATGGCGTCTAACCAATCACTTACTCGTTTGATCTGATACATCGTTTCCCCTACTTGTTGACTGCTCATCTGTCTCCACTTTGTTTCATCATTGATCTCATCTAAATACTTCTCAACACGACTCAAACACCAACTTCTTCCTTCTTCCTTAATCCACTTTCTGAGTTCGCTTCCTGCTCTGCTTAACCTCTCTTTTCTCTTTCCCGATCCGGAGTCAATTTCACTTGTGTTATCTTCATGGTTCTCGTTTTCTTGAGCGATTAAGGTATGACCTTTTTTCCCGGGACTTTGTAGAGGCTTACTTGCAGATAAAGAAACCGGTTTTAGATCCGTAGCTAACGCTGATTTGATCCATTGAGTCGCCTTTTCGCGTCTCTCATCTCTTGTTTTGACTATGTTTGAGTTGCAGTGCTCTGTTGTTTCTGTTGATAATGATTGAATGATGAGCCTGCTCTTGCTTAACTCATCCTGACAACTCAAGAATTCTCCGATTGGTGGATGTTGATTATCTTGATGTTGATTTTTCCTGTCCGAAAGCTCCGAGTATGACCTATAATATATCATTTTAGTGAGAAAGTTGCTTGAGCAAGAAGATACATTTAGTTGTGTCTCAATTATAGTTCTGTACCTTAGACATTTGAGCAATCTTTCAGCAGCTGAAGCCTCTAACAGAGCTTGAGAAGCCGCGCGAATAGCCGTATCTCTCTGTCTCAGAATTTCCTGCCGCATTCGCGAGATAATTCTCTTTCAAACCGATTAAAAAAACCGATTTTCTGATTGATCAAAAGCTATCAGTATTACCTTTCCAAAATTTACAACTTTAGGAGGAAGTGAATCCCAGAGAATCTCTGTCTCTGTCCAGCTTCTTTTCCTCGATATCGAATCTGAGGATTCAAGTGCATTGCTTTTAGGTGGAAGAAGGTTCTTACTCTTAGTACTTCCACTTCCATAGCTTAAGCTTTTAGCCCATCTTGGAGACGGTGAAACCACACCATCTCTTCTTCTTGTTCTACTACTTGTCTTCTCCTCTATTGCGCCACAGCTTTGTATAGAAGGAGAAGGGGAAGCCTGAGAAAAGATCGAAGAACCAAATGTCAGAAAATGTCGCAGGAGTTGCGAAAAGTCAGTTTTATAAAACTTACAGCAGAACTTCGAGCTATTGGAACATGTAATTTGATGTCATGGTCATGATTCCTAATCATGGATGGATCAAATGACTCTCTTCTCTTTTTATTATCACCCAAACCTATCCAGCTTCTTCTCCTAGCTGCTGAAGATAAAGACGAAGAGCAACTCGAAACCATTGATTCTGTATCATCTTTTTCCTCCATAACACTCGAAAGGTTTTTCGACAACGCAAGATCCATGAAATTGATCTCGGACAGGCTTGAATTGTTCCATCTCGTTCTTCTTGGCTTCTTCACTTGGTGATTGTAGCTTTCCTCCATATCCGATAGACCGACACAGAACTTCTCGATCCTTTCTTTAGGGATTAGATCAATAGGATCACCTGTGCAAGGTGTTCGACCTGGAGTTGGTCTAATGCCTTTGATCATAGGAACCGGATAAGCAAATTCAAGCTTCTCGACGAATATCAACTGTCCGATTTGTAACTTGTCATAGAGAACAAGATCGTTCTCTTCTCGCGGCAATGAGACATACGTTGAATGTGTTGAATCTGATATCCTCAAGAAGAAACCTTTGTTTGGCCATAACCCTCCAGCTGCTAACACAGGTATTATGCTTCTTATCTGCAGCAAAACCGGCCTGTGATCGACATCTCTTCGCACTTTCCCGACTCCCATTTCTTCTAGAAGCTTGAAAAGAACACCTGATCTTAATTCCGACATTGCCACCAACAATGATTCTTGTGAGACTTGTATCAGAAGAAACAAAGACAGACAAGAAGAAAGAAGGCTATGTTTCTTAATCTATTGCATACAGACAAGAACAAGATTGGTGGAATCTAATGTGTTTAAATTTTGATTCTTTTCAGAATGAAGAAAGGTTTTTTTTGTTTGTAAATCCTTCTTTGTTTTTATGTCAAAAAGCCCTAACGTTGATCCTTCTTCCTTGAGGGCCAAACAATCAACAGATTATTCCTCTGTTATTAGTCATTGCTTTGTTTTGACAGTTCTCTTTACTATTTTTGGTCATTCTTTATGTTGAATAGAATAAGTCAGTTAAACAAAACAGATATGATTAATATAATAAATAAAACAAATTAATTTCATTGACTGGTAACTGAAACTTATTACAATTTGATAAATAATATACATAGAAAGATCAGATTTGTAACTTTTTTTCGTTCTTACAGAAGATCATCGCCTATCAGTAAGCTGAGGCTTTGTTGCTATCTTCTGAGAAGAAGAAGAAGAATCTTTATTCCCAAAATCTGAAACAAAATCTTGACCAAAACCTGATGATCTCTGATCAAACATATCCATTATTACAGGTGGCTTGTACTCTGATCTAGTTCGACGGTGAGAAGATCCTTGTAATGAAGAAGAACCTTCTTGTCCCATCATTAATGGTCGATGGCTATGGCTCGATCCTACAGACATCGATCGATACATCTGATGTTGAGGCTTATGATCTTTCTTAATTGCATGAATCAGATATGGAATTAACCCCTCCATTTAAAATTCTCTGTTTCTTTATTAAAAACAATCTTACAGAAACTCAATATTTATATCATGTAGCATAAGAAGAGAAATCAAATTTGTGTGTTGTATTGAATTGACTACTATTGGTTTCAAATTTTGGATAAGTATTGACCTTGTTTGCGGTATTAGACCAAATTTTATTTAGGTTTTTAGTCATAATTGATGATAGCATTACAGTATTGACTTTTGACAATAAAAACTTTAATAGAAACTATGGGATCTGTTTTTTTGTTTGTTTTCTCAGAAAGAAACCGTTGAATCTCCAGCCAATCTGACGTTGAGATGATGATAGATTTGATGATCACTGTTAGATCCAATAACAAGCTTGTGGTGTCCAGTGATTAGTTTCCTTTTACCCTTAGTATCCACAAGGCTAAGTCCTTTGCAGACATCAAACTCAATGGTAACTTTCTCTGTCATGCTTCTTCCAACTTCTACTCTCTCAAACCCTACCAGTTGCGTCTGTGGCACGCCACTACCCACCAGAGACTTTGAAGACTCCGGCGGTATCCAGAACACGAGTACCACGTGGCTCCCGGACCTTAAACTGCGGTTTTTGACCCCGAAAACCATTCGGATCTTGAGATCGTGGCAATGAACGGTGGAGATATCAACAGAGGTTGTCTTGTTTAGGTTCAAGATTGGATTCGTTTTGATGTGTATGATCGATGGAGCTGAGAGAATGAAAGTAGAGAAAGAAGAGTAACTGAGTCCATATCCGAATTTGTAAACCGGTTTCCCTGTGTAGAATCTGTAAGATCTTCCAGGGAAACCAGAAGTTGAGTTAGGTCGCATGTTCATGTCCGTCATTGCAACCGTATCCGCAAACTCTTGCGGATACCATGTCTCCGGTAATCTCCCAGCTGATGCAACAACAAACACATATAAGTAAGTAATCGTGTCTAGGGTTTAATTAGAGTTTAATTAGGGTTTAAGTAAGAGGCATACAAGGATTGTAGTCACCGAAGATGACTTGAGCAATAGCGTCTCCTCCAGCTTCACCGGGGTATCCGACCCATAAAACCGCGCGAATCTTGCTCAGATTCTTGGCGAAAGAGATATCGATAGGTCCCGCGGCCATTATGACCAAAACAACAGTTTTCTTTGCAGCATTAGTCACATCTTTCACCAGCTTTTCTTGATAACCCGGAAGGGTTAGGTTAACCCGGTCAAGACCCTCTGCCTCTACCGTCTGATCCAATCCAACCACCAAAACCGTCACATCAGCCTTTGAAGCCGCTTTGACCGCCGCTGCAATCAGCATTTGATCACCGCACTTGACATCTTTACATCCCATCTCGTAAACAACCCTTTTCTGTACATACTTTTGCAGTCCTTGTAAAGGGCTTGTGTACTTACAAGGCACACCCGCGTAGTTACTAATCATTACCTTTGTAGCGTTTGCGTTTGGCCCTATAACCGCTAGTTTCTTAACCGCGGCTTTCGATAGCGGAAGATCTCCTCTGTTCTCAAGCAGCACAATCCCCTGCTTTGCTGCTTCTAGCGCAAGCATCTGATGATCCTTGCTGCAAACATCAGACGGTCCAAGATCGCCAAATGGAAGCGATTTTGGATCGCCGTCGAAGAATCCGAGCCTCATGAGAACAATGTAGTTGTAAATCAGAGCTTCATCAACCTCTGATCCGTTCAATTTCTTTTGCTTCACTGCATTCTCTGTGTACTTGCCTAGAAAATCTCCACAGTTCATGTTTAAACCTGTTTAAGACAAAGAAGAACGGATCTTACTTTTCAAAGACCAAGTTACATATATAATGTAATGATTTTTGAGATCATCATCTAAAGATCTCTGCCTGCTTTGAGAGCGAGAGCAACTGCGTCTTCACGTGTCTTAGTGTAATTAATGGCGTCGAAATAGACCTCGATTGAATCACAATCCGAGACGATGTACCTGCCACCAAGAAAGATTCGAAGAAAATCAATTCGCCATAGCTCAATATTTGATCTCGAGCACAAACTGGTTCTTGTAAAAGGGTAAGAAACAAATACCGACCCGTCGAGACGCCATTGCCCTCGGATAACGCCACGAAGAAGATTAGGATCAGCACAAGTTGGGATGCCATTAACTCTGTTGTAAGAACACATTACACTGCTCACATCTCCTTCTTCTACACAACTCTTGAACGGCGGCTGATACGTGTCTTCCAAGTCTTGCTTGGTCACCTTCACCAACAAAAAAAAACAAGAATACATCAGTTTTAAGGTCTGATTATTCTTTGGTGTTTGAGTTTTTTTAACAATTTATGTATTATACCTTGGCGTCGAAGTGGAATCTATCGATGCCTTTCCAGTTATCAAGATCGTAAGCAGTGTAATGCTTGCAGCAGCTCGACACTTTAAGCCGCCGTGATTTTCCGCCGCCGCCGCCGTCACCGTCGTGAACGTCTTGTAAGCCCTTAACGTAATTCACGGCGTATTTCGAAACAACCAGAGGGTCCTCTCCTGGAGTCTCTTGGCCACGTCCCCACCTTGGATCTCTGAAAACGTTAACGTTGGGACTCCAATACGTGAGACCAGCGAGTCCTACGTTGTGCATCGCTCGAGCCTCCGTCGAAACCACTTCTCCCATTTTTAGCCATAACGATGTGTTAAAGCTAGCCGCAGTTAATATCACCGCCGGGAAACTCGTCGCTCCAGGCACCGTCCCGTTGAAACGCACCTTGGAAATGTATCTCAAAACGTCAGCTTTTCATTACAAAACAACTCGTGAACGTATATGTATATTTTATGACGTTTTTACCCCTGGTCCGACGTCCGAGACGCCGTGGAGGGCTTCCGACCACCACTCGTATGGAGGAACACCGAGGCTTGGAACTCCGGTGGCTCGGTTTACGAGTTGCTGGACTTTTTCCTTGAGGGAGAGACGTGTGACCAAATCTTTGGCACGTGCTTCGTACGACAAGGAGACATTACAGAAACCGTACTTAGCCGTCGCAGGAGCATTTCTATCACAGGCAAAATTGTTCTGAGACTCGCACAGTGATGAAACTAAAGCTGCTATTAGCAGAGAGACATTCACAAAATTTCTTACACTCATCTTTCTCTGTTTTGGTTTTCTCTTATGGAAGTGAAGACAGAGTATGAGGTTGTTTTTATAGGCGGGAAAAGAAGTTAAATTAATTTTAACATTATAATATTTACTTTGTATAATGATGACATATAAGATCACAAGATGCTGAATATTTTAGAAGTGAAGTTAAATCTCCATGTGCTCAAGTTTATAAGGACTAAGGACCATCTCTTTTTCTTCTTATGAGCCAAGTGTTTTCCACAGAATGATGAGCACAAAATGTGAAGTTTAAGAAAAGGGTTTTTGAAGAGTGACTTTGAAGATAATACAAACCATTTATGTTTTGTCTCTTCAGGAAATTTCAGATGTCTGTTTCATGTATCTGGTCCTAAAGTTAGAGATGCAGATCTTCAATGTCTCTAAGTGGTTCCACAATTCCGGGAGGTCTCTTGTTGTCAGGTTGGTTCACGACTAGCTGACCGCAAGCGCCGCTAATATCCTGACCCATTTCTTTGCGAATTGTGGTTCGGATTTTGTACGTTTCCCTCAGGATTTTCTGGAAACTCGATACGCTTTGCTTGGTGCTGGTTTTGAATTGGCTTGTGGACCCAATTGGGTTGAATGGTATCAAATTTATGACCTGTTTTAAGAAAACGGCACAGAGTTTCCATCACAAGTATCATCAGATAATTGCAGAAACTTTTAGAGTATTAAGAAATCGAAGATTTTACCACTTGAAATGTCTTTAGCAATTCGCCGAGTTGATGAGCGTTCTCCTCTTGATCATTTACTCCATCAAGCATGATGTACTCAATGAAGATCTTTTGATGACTGCTTAAATCCAAGGAAAATGTGGCACTATGTTATGATCTTTAATAACTTCAGGAATTATGGTTTTAACATTTAGTAGCAAAGAGCCAAATAGGAGCTACCTGTTCTTCTGGAAAGCTTGGAGTGCATCCATAAGCTTTTGAAGAGGAAAGGCTCTAGCTGCTGGCATGATCTGGCAGCGGATTTCTTGAACTGGTGCATGAAGAGATACCGCTAAACTTACACCTGGTAGATCATTGTGAAGCTTGTTAATCGCGTGAACAACTCCAACCTATATGCAAATGAAATTAGAACATGGGTTAGTCGAGAAAAAGAAAATCATAAACAGAATCCTAACTGTCCCCCAAAAAACCCAAAATTTTAGAGTAACCAACAAAACTATGAAAGCCCAAAGATGTTTAGGAAGCTGCAAACTGCAAGGTTTATTGGGTTGAAGTTTTTTTTTCCTCTTTCTCACACCAATACCCTCGCCAAATCCCAAAATCTGAAGGATAATAACTGCCAATGACTCATTTTCTCTGGCTTACGCATGTTTCAAGGTAGCTTTCTTAGTACTTACAGTTGATATGGTAATTCTTTTGGGTGACAACTGAAATGGCTGTTTTAGCATGACGCGTACAGCTTCAACAACAGCATTGTAGTTATTTAAAGGTTCTCCCATTCCCTGACCACAATCATCAAACCAAGGCAACAACTGGTGAATAAACTTCATCAATGCAGAAGGTATAAGAAGATAACTTAAAGAAATAACAAGGGCAAGGTTCACATAGTATATAAAAAAGATACACAATTAACCGTACGAAAAACCAAAAAAAGACAGCCAAAAATAATTTTTTTTATATGAAATGCATAAACAGAAGCAGTATATCATACCATGAAAACAATGTTACGTATATCAGCTAGGCGAGACGCGTGAACGAGCTGCTCCACAATTTCTCCAGATGTTAAATTGCTTTTGAATCCCATGGTCCCAGTGGCACAGAATGTGCAACCCATTTTGCAACCAACCTATTGATAAATACTTATATCAGATGCTCTTATCACTGCACAGTGATTCAATGAACCAAGAAGACACGTCGCGATAAAAATCAATACCTGGGATGAAATGCATAACGTAGATCTTACACCTCCTGGACGTGGTTTCCCTCCACACATCCCTAACCGAGTATCGTATCGCATTATCACAGCTTCCACAAAAGCTCCGTTCTTAAATTTCAAAACCAGAAGCAAGAATCGAAAACGAGTTAATCAGATAACAGAGGCATGCTACGGGTTACGAGTTCTCAGAATCCATAAAGCAATATGTTGTAACCACAATCACAAAGTAACCTTTCAGCAGCCAAATCTCCTATGTGTTCTAAAGGATTTACAAAATGGGGTGCTTCTTGTACACTTGTATTTGCAAAGAATCAACCAACGACTTGTCCCCAGTCCATTCGTAAAGAAAAAGACATACTCGTATCGTATTTGTATACACACTCAGATCAAGCCCGAAGAAACAGAGAGTGGAGGCGAAACCTGGAGCTTGATGAGGAGTTTTGAGGTGGTGCCATCGGAGGAGTGAAAGAGCGAGTGAAGAGACGAAGTGAGAGTCTTGAAATTGGAATGGAGGAGAGAGTAAGCAGCAGAGGGCAATGAAGGAATCTCGTCCCAAACGCAATCAGGATTCTGAATTACATACTTCCAGATGGGAATCACGAAATTAGGGTTTATTCCCGCCGACTCGAATTCCGATTTGATTTCCGAAGCGTCAAACACCGATCTCGACTTCATCGATCTTCCTCGAAACCCTAAATCTCGCCGTCGCTGGTTACAAGTCGTCTCGCCGATCTTTTAAAGCCCTAAACTTCAAAAACCAAATTCGCTGGAATATGCAAATTTTACAAAAAAAAAAAATTGAAAGAAGAAACTAAAACCGGTTTGGTTTTGGTGGAAAAGCCTTAACTCGATTTGATTTTGCGGGGGAAATCTAAAACCGGTTTGGCTTAACTTATTTTGTCTTTTTGCTGTCGAGCCGATCTATCTATATACACAGTATTCAAGAAAATGGCCGTCTCCTAGGCGTTGCTTAGGCGCTAAGCGCTCCCAGACCGCTTGGATTTTACATTAATCGGTGGTATTAGGCGGAAAAGGTCATTTAACGGTTTAGGCGGTCACTAGGTGGGTTTGAGCGGCCATTAGGCGGGATAGACGGGTTAAATCTATCTGTTTTATTTTTTTTTTTAAATTCAAAACAGCAACGTTTTGATTTTTGAGTCAGATGATAAGTATTTTTAGAGGGAATAAGGTGAAGAGAATTGCAAGTAGAATCATCATGAGAGTTTATTCATTTTTAAAAACTCAATTTTTTTTATTTTTTTTATTTACATTTACGTTTATTTTAGCTTTCATAGATCATGTTTCTTAAGATTATTTCATTATATTATATTTTATAATATATATAATTAAATTATATATATATATATAGTTTTATTATAAAACCGCCTAACCCGTCTACAAAATCGTCTAGGCCCCGACTAAGCATTCTAGGTGCTAGGCTGAGGATCACCGCCCGTTTACCGCCTAGCGCTTTCTTGAACACTGATATAATATAAGTAATCCTTCTGTTCCGATGTTTTAGAGTTATTTTTTTATTCTATTTTATTTAAATTTTTTTATTGATTGTTTTGTTTTTAATTAGGTATTAAATGATATTTTTAATATAAAAAATAAAACAAAAACTAATATTTATATATTTCTTAAACTCCGCACTTTTAACTAGAAAATCTTATATAATGGAACAGAGGAAGTATATTATTTGAGAAGTATAGTGAAAGTTGAGACTTATAATTATTTTTATACCTTTAATAAAAATCTTTATGTGGAGAAAATCTCCGGCGAAAGAGAATATTCTCTGCATTTTGGATTGCCATAAAAATCGATCATTATTTTTTCTAATAAAAAGAAATTTTTTTATTTTTTATTCGATAATTACTTTAAAAAAGTAAACTTAACTTTCATTTTTTTTGAAATCGTGATATTTAGACAAAGAAATTAGTTGTTATCAAAATTATTATTAAAAAAAAAAACTCAACAATATTAAAAATGAAAATCGGGTATATTTTTTTTATAAAAATTGTGTATATATATTTATTGATTACTTTTAACAATAATTATATTTTCCTTTTTATCTTTTTATCATATATTTGTAAAAGAAAAATGAATCATTACATCATCCATATAATAAAAAATATAGAATTTTTCGTATTTAATAAGATCTATATTTTAAAAAACGAACATAGATTACTCAACTAATAATTTTTTTTTAGCTTTCATGCATGAAAGTCCCACATGGACTATTATAAAATTTTACTTGTGGTTTACAAATTTATTATAAAAAAAACTAAAACGATGATAACATGATCAAAAACTTGATTTAACAGACGTCTAAATTTTTTTAAAAAATTATTCGATTTATTCCGGTTTTTTAGTGAAACATCATTTGAAATTTGTCTACTTGTAACTACATATAAATTAATTATAAATTATTTGAAAATTATATCCGGAAAATAAAATCTAATATGTTCATTCACTAAAAAATTAAAAACATTTGAAAACAAAATTGCTAATGTGGATATAATTTGTATTATTTTATATTTGTTTTATGTATTATTCATATTTTCTAAATTCGTAAACATTATTTAAATTTATATTTTAGATTTTTTTTTATAAGATATTCATGCCCTAATTAAAATATATATATATATATATATATATATATATATATATTCATGCGCAACCAACGAGTTATATAAATACCCAATTTCCCTTTACCTAAGATCGTTGGGATGATCGGACTTCACATATCGAGTTGCTCGATATCTGATCACATCGTACGCCATGAGAGGCGCTAGATTCGAGGATTTCGATACGAATCCAGCAACACCAAACGCTGGGCAGCCGACACCGCCGTACCCCGCCGGTGGAGTCGGCGGCGGAAGGAAGAAAGGCGTTGGTGTGAGGCCGTGGTTGGTGCTTTGGTCGTCAGGGCAGGCGCAGATGACGGAAGCTGGAAAACACACCATCATGCGGCGAACGGGATTACCGGCACGAGATCTTCGGATTCTCGATCCACTCTTGTCGTATCCATCTACTGTTCTGGGTCGAGAGAGAGCGATCGTCATCAATCTGGAGCATATCAAGGCAATCATCACTGCGCAAGAGGTTTTGTTGCTTAATTCCAAGGATCCTTCGGTGTCACCGTTCATTGAAGAGTTGCAGAGGCGGATTCTGTGCCACTATCACGCCACTAAACCTCAGGTAATTGTAGAAATTAGGGTTTTCTTTTCAAGGAGTTGGCTTTCGTATTTTCTCCTTGTGGAATATTTCATTCGCATATTGCAGCTGATTTGGAAACGTATGCCCAATTGCACTGTTTGGGAGATAGAAATTGAGGGTTTTAGCCAAACAGAGAGTTTGTGTTAGTATATTGGCTTGACAATGGAAACTGTATATGATAGTCGTGTTGAGACATGGTTGACTGTTTGATTTCTGCAATGGTGATGCTCTATGAAGATGATGATTGTCAAGTTTAGCTACTAATCACTCTCCTCTTTCTTTGTATGCCTTGTGTAAAGGAGGGAGAGAACTCTGAGGGAGAGACTCATACGAGGATTGATCCCGGCCAAGGAGAAGCTGGAACGCCACAGTCATTTGGGGATCAAGGGAGTGAAGCTAAGAAGGATGCGAAGCAAAGTCTTGAGAATCAAGATGGATCGAAGGTTCTTCCATTTGAGTTTGTTGCTTTGGAAGCATGTCTTGAAGTTGCATCCAGCAGTTTGGAAAGTGAGGTAAATACTTATGTTAAGATTCCAATACACAGATCATTTTGCTTCTCTTGTGTGGTATTTCATTCATTCTTGTTTAATGTAGGCCGTAAGATTGGAGTCAGAGGCTCATCCAGCCTTGGATAAGCTTACTTCCAAGATCAGTACCCTCAACTTAGAGCGGGTTCGACAGATTAAGAGCAGGCTGGTTGCAATAACTGGACGTGTTCAGAAGGTGTTGTGATTCAGAATTTCCATTGCTCTTTTTTGATCGTACGATTAGGATAAATCGTGTTCCTCTTAAGTTGTGAACCTTAGACGTCACCATACTCTAACCATTTTTGCCTATACTTAAACCCTTCTTTATCTTCACTTGTATAAATATACAATTTATAGGTTAGGGATGAACTAGAACATCTGCTAGACGATGATGAAGATATGGCTGAGATGTATCTTACGGAGAAGTTAGCTCAGAAACTTGAGAATTCGTCAAATTCCTCTATGAATGAGAGTGATACCGTCGAGATTGATCTTCCTGAAGGAGACGAGGATGACAGGCATGTACCAGACTTTCTGAACATACTATCTTCGATGCTTCTGATATAAGTTTAACATCTTCCTTTTTACCATAACCTGCCAGGCTTCCTCCCGAATTCGCGTTGGAGGCTAACAGAGATGGGAGCTATCTTCGAGCAAATGATGCTCATGATCTTCTTATGAGTGCTCATAGCGCACTTAGCAGAAATAGCCGTGGGACTCATACAAGCTCAACCCGGAGTGCCATAAGCAACAAATTCGATGTCGAAGAACTCGAGATGCTCTTGGAGGCATACTTTGTGCAGATCGATGGTACACTAAACAAACTATCAACAGTAAGTAATACACACATGCTTTGCTTACGTATTTGGTTCTTAGTCACCTTTCTCGGGCGGCAATGACCTTCTTCTTATCCATTGTGCTTGTGTTGTTTTGGATGACATAAGCTAAGGGAATACGTGGATGACACAGAGGACTACATCAACATAATGCTCGATGACAAACAGAATCATCTTCTGCAAATGGGTGTGATGCTAACAACGGCTACTCTCGTGATGAGCGCCTTTATCGCGGTTGCTGGAGTATTCGGTATGAACATTAAGATAGAGCTGTTCAAGGATGACATAGCTGGTCCACGAAGATTCCTCTGGACTGTGATCGGAGGTACTCTCGGAAGCATATTCATCTATGTTGGTGCCATCGGGTGGTGCAAGTACAAGCGATTGCTTGAATGACTCAACCAAGATAATGTCTCTTGCCAAATCTTTGCAACTAACGAGATTTATGATTTTTTTATTTTTATTTTTTGTTCTCGGTGTCCAGAGCAAATTGGCATCTAAAGAGTCACATAATATTATATATTTTGGTCGTGCCATCTTTTTTTTCATGTAAATGCAAACGAATAATAAATTATTGTTTGAACAAGTCTAATTGGTTGACTTTTCGTCGTTGTCAAATTGCCATCGCTCTCATCAAATTAATTCAATCGGTTAGATAGAGACCGGATCGGAGAACCGAAATAGCCGGTTTTAATTTAATCCGGCTTTTTGTCCAAAAAAACTAACTTATGGGGGAGTTTTCTGATACTTCAACAAATATGAGGCGGAAGATATAATTTTGAGGAAATTAGATAAAATGTTGCAGTCGTGAAAAGAGAAAGAGTTAAGCCCTAAAAATCTTTGTGGATTTCTTCGTTTGAGGGAGAAGAGAAACATGTCGAGGCGAGAGAGCAGAGATTCAGACCCTAAACGACAACGTTCTAGATTCGAACGCGAACCCAGGTCTGCTTCTCTCTACTACTCTTTACACTCAGCTTCTGTGATTTTCTTCTTCTGGTGATTCCTACTCTATTATTATGTTCATCTCTCTCATTTGAAGTAAGTGAAATTACGTTTGTAACGACGAGGAATCTCGTGTCTTTTTGTCCCGAAAATCGAAATGCAGGCGGATTTTCTTGTTTTGGAAATATTGTTTGTCTTGTTGTGATTTTAGTGTTGGAGTTTATTGTTTTGTATTTCGCTGGAAATTAGGAAGAATTTGGGGTAAATGTTGAATCTTTCCTGTGATCTAATTGCTCTGTTTGGTCACACATTCATTCTCGGAAAAATGGAGAATTTTGCGGAACATGGTCTGTTGTTTAGAGTCACAATTGTATTTCTTCAACTCAATAGTTGATTTTGGTAAGTCTTAAGTGATCTTTTATGTATGTCTTTTAGCCCCAAGAGGTCAAGAAGAGATGGCAAACCTGAGGCAGAACGAGTTTTGAGTAACAAGGATTTGGATGTCAGAGATGGTAATGAGACAGATAAGAAACCACGTCAGTCTCTCCGAGACGCTGCGCCGCTGGAACCTGATGCTCATGGTTTGAGAAAAGAAGGTGAAAAGAAGATCTCTGGACATCATGAGACGACCAAACAAGCTCCTCATCTGTCAGAAGTACCTCGTTCTAGACCATATCATCAGGTTCTATAAGCTTAATTTTTCCATCTGATAATGTTCTTTTTGTTACTGTCCTGATATTCTTTGTTCTGTGTTACTATCAATGAAGTAGATGTTTGGTCATGGGAGGTTTTTTGAGTCGCATTGCCCTTGAAAAAGCCAAAACTTTAATATGAATGCCTTCCAATGCTTAGATATATGTAATCTTTGGCTTGCCTGTGCGTGTCTTATAACAGCATGATGATCGCCGTAGTGCTGGGAAAGATGACAGGAGAGTAACTTCTGGTAATTTTCCCTGGAACAACTCTTTTTTCCTGTTCGTCATTCCATAACTCATAAAGAAATATGTAAATATATATATATATATATGTCTTTAGCTATATACCTACAAAAGAGTTGGCAGTCTTATGAACATATTTACTTGCCTTTAAACATTTGAAGAGAGAGGATCGTGGAGAAGTTCAAGGGATGAGATTAACCGAAGAGCTGGAGATGATGAGAAGTCGCAGCATCGTAAAGACGAAGACAAAAGCACGTGGCGACGTGATAGGTTCCAAGAGGGTGACGACACCCAAGGAGCACTCTCTAGGAAACGACCGGCCTTCAGGGAGAAGAAGATTCCAGAGGAAACTGGGAACAACACAGACAGAACAAGAACTGAGGAGGCAAAAGACACAAATCTAAACAATCGTCGACAGAACGAGAGAAACTGGAGGAGCAATATGCATTCAGAAAGACATGAGAAACCAGCAATGGGAAGAGACAGAGTGTGGAACAGAGATGATGAAAGAGGTGCGGGAAGCAGACAGAGTTATAGAGCTGATAGAGACAGATTCAGCGGCAATGGGCGAAGTGGGTTTCATGGAAGCTGGACAAGGAATGAGAAGAAATGGGACCATGACTTGTTCGAGGAGGCGAACAAGAGTCCAGCTAGAGCCAACGAGGAAGAACAGATTGCAAAAGTTGAAGCTTTGTTAGCTTCTTAAAGCTGCATATTTTATGTTTCGTGGTGTGGATCTGCCTCTAATCTTTTGGTTTGCGAAGTGTAGAAGATGATTTCTGAGTTTCTATGAATGAAACTCATTTCTACTTTCCAGGAGAGCCTCATCGGTTTTCGCTTAACCGATATTACACTATAAACCGGACTCTTCTTGGGTTAGCACCGTCCTACTTGTTAAATCAAATTCTAGGGTTTTTACTTTTCAAATTCTATGGAAAAAAAGTTGCTAAAAAAAAAAAAAACTTATGAAAAAAGGACTAAACAGTGAAAGTCAGCTAAACTTTAATCATCCATGCTAGATTTTTAATATACTTTTTTCCAGATTTCGTTGATCAATCATTGAATAAATCATCATATAATGTTTTTTCTTTTATTTATTTCCAAGAAACTATACATATATCACAAACTTGATCTCCTGAATCAAAACCCACCAATATTACAGAACGAAAGAACATCAAATCACAGAAACGATTGCAAAATCTGAGCAAGAAAAAAAAAGAGAAAAAAATTTCAGAAAAGTGTTCGTTTGCCAGGACGATCAGCGACCTTCAAGGTCTTGTCGATGAGATCTCTGGTCTTCTTACGACGGATCTCAACCCTAACGCTCGAGCTTTTGTCCATTTTGATGTAAGGTTTCTTCTTCTTCTTCCTCAACAAACCCACCTTTGACTTTATCGTCTCCACCAAGCTATCCAACTGTAATCCCATCGATTCTCTATAACTAAGAACCCTAATTATTCACTAAGAAAGAAGATTCGCTTTGGAGATTTTTTGTAGTCGCAGCTCCTCAAACATATTTGTCCGTTTGTGTTTTGATCTTTTACTGTAAAACGTTACGCTTCTGAGTTCTTCACCTTCACGCCTTCTTATGGAACAGAATGTTGGAAATAGGGCTTTGAATTTGAGATATTATCGAGATTGCCACTAGTTGTACTTCTTTGACTTTTATTAACATTTCATTTTAGTCAACCACAGCCGACGTAATCAGTAATCACATTTGCTTTTTGTCAACAATCACATTTACATGGAATAATAGAATGATGATAATTCATTGTAAGATAGTGAATTGAGGTTTTCTCTTTACAAACGTATATAATATGTTAATATCGGCTCCCAATGGTTATTATGGGCGGAATAAATCGAATTATACTGAGTGAAAAATTGATGAGTGAAATATGGATGTTAGATGATTTTTCTTTTCCACTTGTTCTTTTACAATTTAGTGAGGAATAGTTTTTTTGTAAATTTTGTTTTCACCGTATAAATAAAACCTACTTTCCAAAACGAGAGATGGTTGGATTTTGAAACAATTTAAGCTGAGTTATGTTACAAGCTTCCGAGCTAGCATCGACATCTCTCTGTTTGAACCTTCCTAAATACCTACTTATTCTTTGGCTTCGAGACCTCGTCTCATTATCTTTTCCGACCATTTTCCAAACCAAAGACTCTTTTTTTCACTCTCTTTCCAACCAAAATGCATTCTAAACCGACATATACATCGTGGATCCATCTTTTCTTTCGGACCCGGTGTTACTCCACTACATTCTCTCCGTGCCGGAGATTTACATCTTAATGGTTGAATCTACTCGACAGAAAATTACTCAAACAATACATATTTTTCTATGTTTAAACAATGCTTGTAAATGGAATTGTTTGTGTAGGATTTATTATAATATTATTTGACAATTTAGACAATAATAATGATAGATGTAGCGATCGTATCACACAACCGTATAAGTTTTAAAAGGCCATTGGTAGGAGGATATTAAACGTATAAGGGTTTCCCAATAAAGAACAGTAATGTATGGGCTTGTGGGTTATGACTTTATGAGGTATTTTCATTAAAAATAATATTGATTTATTTGAGTTTTTAATGTTTTGGGTTTTAAGTTATTTTTTTCTTAGATTGGTCCAGCAACAAAAAATATGGGGCATAATAACAATTTTTAGTGGGGACAAAAAATATTAACTAAAAATTACATTAAAAAAAAAAAAAATCATTGGGTGCAACTGCCTCCACCCTACGAATTGTACATCCGTCCTTGCACACACAACTAGTCAAATATACGGGCCAAAAATTTGTTTTTAGGAAATTTATATATTTTTTCTGTTAACTTTTCGTTTCGGATCACGAGTCCAATGTAAAAACATGACATTTTATACAATTAAACGATGAACACGTGAAACTGAAAATGGATGGCAGCAACAAACTAAAAAGTACCTCAGAGTGTCAAATAAGTAAGTTTCAAAATTTTAGAAAACCTTTTATCTTCAACTTTAATGTATTTATTTAGAAAGTAATTTCCTTATATAAATGCACATACGACCATAAAATATAGGAATACGATTGCTACATCTATCATTATTTTTCGCAAAATTGGCCAAAACTAAGCAAACTTTAAACTAAACGTTGGAGTAGGTGAAGATGTTATGTTACTTGGACCGCTTGGAACCTTTCTTTTTGTTCCAATATCCGCTCTAAAAAACGTTGGAGTAGGCGGAGATGTTACGTTGCTTGGACCGCTTGGAACCTTTCTCTTTGTTCCAATATCCGCAATGAAAAACGTTGGAGTAGGTGGAGATGTTACGTTGCTTGGACCGCTTGGAACCTTTCTCTTCGTTCCAATATCCGCTCTGAAAAACGTTGGAGTAGGTGGAGATGTTACGTTGCTTGGACCGCTTGGAACCTTTCTCTTCGTTCCAATATCCACTCCAAAAAATGTTGGAGTAGGTGGAGATGTTACGTTGCTTGGACCGCTAGGGACCTTTCTCTTCATTCCAATATCCGCTCTGAAAAATATTGGAGTAGGTGGAAATGTTACGTTGCTTGGACCGCTTGGAACTTTTATCTTCGTTCCAATATCCGCTCCAAAAAACGTTGGAGTGGGTGGAGATGTTATGTTGCTTGGACCGCTTGGAACCTTTCTCTTTGTTCCAATATTCTCTCTGAAAAATGATGAAGTAGGTGAAGATGTTACGTTGCTTGGACCGCCAGAAATTTTTTTAGCCACATCTAATTCAGAAGTAAACAAAAATCTTTCGCGAGAAGCTAAAGATAATGTAAGAAAAAGGAATTGAAGCACCACAACTCCCAAATAAATCTTCATATTTTGTTCTTTCTAATTTCTCTTTGTTGCTTGTTGTTTTAAAAGTGAAAATGTGATGTATTTTAGCTGCTGAAGAGAGCTATTTTATACTAGATTTTGAAAATGAATGTATGTATTGAGCAGTATAATATGTATGGTACATACTAAGACCATTTGAGAAGAATACCACTCTTAAGGTTATAAATCCCAAAGGATAATCCAATAAAATCTTGGCAACAAAAGAAAATAACAGATTTTCTTTTTTTTTTGAATTGGAAGGTATATATTTCTTTTGTATATGCAATCTTCTTAAGATTATTACTCATTACCTAAATGGGTTAAATGCATAATATTTGTTGAGAAAAAATTTATTTCTCAAACTTGTTTATATATAAAAACAATTAAAAGTATATAATATGATAAGTCTAAAATATTACATTTAGGTGGTTTTAAATTTGTTAAAGATGTATTAATGATTTTACGTTATAAAATTAAGAAAAATATGTAGAAATTTCCATCATGGCATATAGTTTTAATTAAAATATTTTTGATTGATTAAATTAAATGACGTGTCCCTTAAATTGTTCATTGATTGACACATATAATATTTTTTTCTAATGTCTCCTCTATTAATATATATAGAATACAAATAGGGCCTGACTGGTTTAAACGCAGCGGGTGCGGGTGCGACTGCGGGAGTTTGCGGAAGCAGGCGGTAGCGGTTTCTAGCGTTATTGGACAACTTATACGACTGGTAAAACGGCTGGAAACAGGTGCATTTGCGGGACGTTTATGACTGGTTTACAGCAGGTGCGATAGCGGATTTACATAAAACTACCAAAAAATACAGATAATATATAATTTATATAGAAATCAAAAATATATTATTACAAAAAATTTAAATTATATATTTTAAATAAATTATAGAATAATTAAATAAAAATTTTAAAGATGTTTGGAACATTTTATATATATACAATAACATTTTTTATAATTATTAGAATAAAAATTGAAATCAAAAATATATTATTATAAAAAATTAAAATTATATATTTTAAATAAATCATAGAATAATTAAATAGTATTTTTACAATAACTTTTTTAATAATTACAAGTTTATTTTAGTTTAAATAAAATATATATCAAGTGTAAATAATTTTATATGATAATACTTTATATAAAAAGTAAATTTTTTTAAATAACTTTTTTTTGTAAATTTTAGTTTATTATTTAAGATAATATTTAAAAAAAATATATATTTTTTCAACCACCCGCAACCGCAAACGCTCGTGGGAAAGAGCTTTTGATTTAAAGCGATTCCAAGCGATATAAAATGGTACAGAGCGGTTTGAAACGATTTCTGTGATTGTTGTCAAACGCTATCAACTGCAACCGCCCACAAACATAGCGTTTGCGGGTGGTAGCGAGTGAACCAATCAAACCCTAAAAATATGTAGGAAAAGATTAATATATTTTTCCAAAACAATCTCGGGATGAGGTAGAGTACCCAACCAAATCCAAATGTCAAAAGAAAATTATAAATAACTAAACCATTATATTAAATTTATATATTGAATAAAATGTTAGTTGACTAGGACATATAATCTAATAGTTTGTGCTAGTGTTATATCATAATGTCATAATATGGGTTTAAACCCGTTTAAATTATGTTGTTGATAAAAATGTTAGTTTTAATATAATACATGATTTTTAATGTATCTTCATTTAACCCTTGTTTTTCTTTTCTCGTGTATAAAGAATACTTTTTTGTCATTTCTCATTTTTTTTAGTTTGGAACTCTTTAAAACAATTGATTTAATCTAGCGTTTTATCTAAAAAAGCTATATATTTTTGAGAAATTCTAAGATATGCCACTTTTCAACTGTCACTTTGCAAAAATGCCACTGTTTAAAAATTTTTACAAGCGTACCACTTTTTTTTTTCTATATCTCCATATTACCCTTTTACTCATTTTAACCTAATTTTTGTATTGATTTTTTCAGATCTTGCCTCCCAACTTGAGAATTCCTCTAAAATCGTCGTCTACGATCTCAAATCTCCCCATCTCCGATCTCAGATCTCTCTGTCTCCGATTTCGCCGTCTCCGAACTCCGTCGCGTTCTCCTTTGAAAAAATTCGAGAAAGAGTTGTTGTTGATTTGGTGGTGCATTTGACGAAAAACACGGATCTGAGATTGGATCTGGTGGA